>JAECZO010000012.1:0-330575 GCA_019188245.1 Novymonas esmeraldas | reverse complement strand
CCCCCCCCCCCACTGTCAGCAGAGGGGCCCCCTCGACACGCACAAATCCCTCCGGATTAGGCTTCGAAGATGTGTGCGTGTGTGTGTGTGTGTGTGTGTGTGTGTGAAGAGGAGAGGACGTGGAGAGAGAGAGGAGACGAGTGATGAGAGCGCTCGAGAGACGAGATAGACGGGAAGGGCCACAAGCGTTGCGGTGCTGCGGTGCACAGCGACAACGAGGAGGACGAGGACGACGGCACGAGCACGCACCCGCCTCCAACGTAGAGCAGCGCAAAATGTTGTGCAGACGAGCCAGAGCGCTACACACAGACACACACACACACACTAACGCACATGCATCTATCACATCTCTGCCGGCGCCGATGGAGGGGAGGGGGGACGGAAGAGAGAGAGAGATGGGAGCTGGTGGGGGGGGGGGGGGGGGGCAGATGTTGCGCTACTGCAGCCAAGTAACCGACGCACGACACTGTACATCGAGCAGACAGACATACACACACACACACACACACACACACAGACAGACGCATTGTCGGCCAACCTTGCAAATCTCCGTGCGCCTGAGCAGAGCAGGCGAGGCAACGCAGACGGCGACAAAGAAAAAAAAAAAAAGCAGCGATGTCGTCGGCGTCTCTTCACCGCTGCAACATCGACGCCATCGACACACACACACAGACACACTTGCAAGTATACATCCTCGCCTCCATCTGTGGACCCACGCTACGCCTCCTTGGCCTTCTCCGCCTCGGAGGCGAGGCGCTTGATCTCGCTCACGAGCTGCAGATTTGCGCGCTTGGCATACGCGATCTCCTCCGCGTGCACGACACCGTCCGCCGCCTGCTGCTCCTCGAAGCGCTTCTGCAGGCCAGCGAGCTTCGCCCGCCACTCACTGACGCGGTGCTCGCGGCGCCGCACCTCCGACTCGAGCGTGGCCTTCTCCGCGAAGAGGTGCTGGTGCAGGTCGCGCTCTGTGCTCTTGCGCACGGCGTACTGACTGGCGCTGTCCAGCAACACATCGTACGTCTCGGTCGACTGGCGCATGCTGCGCGCCAGCTCATCCAGCAAGAGGCCTCGCTCGGGGCACAGGAGCGTCAGCTGCCGCGTCAGCTCCCGAAGGCCATCGCTGTAGATGCGCTCGCGGTTCGGACAGACCACACCGCGCGGCCGCGCCGACTCGCAGGCGCACCGCTGCTGGAGGTGCTGGTAGAGCAGAACCACGTCCAGGCGCGAGAGGTGCGCCACGTCCGCGCGCCTCCACAGCGTCGGCGTGCCGGCCGCCACGGCACCCACGGCACCGGTGCCGGCATCGTCGTCGTTGTCACTCCCGTCGCTGCTGCTGCTGCTGCCGTCCACCGCCTCGAGGGGGAACAGTGATTCGATCGCCTGTGCCACAGTCACGGCGCCGGTGCTGTGCGGCGTTCGAGCTCCACCCGCCGTGGCGCTGCTGCTGCCGCCGCCGCCTATGCGTTTGGTCGCCGCCGCCGCAGCGGCGCGGAGGCGTGCCTTCACGACGCGTGCGTTCTGCGCCGGTATGTCGTCCGCCGCCGTCGTGTCCCACTGCCCTGATGCGTCGACGCCACTCCTCGCGGTGATCGCCAGCGAGTTGCCGCTGACGCTGCCGCCGATGCGAGGGCGCTGCAGGGCCTTCGTCGTGGGCAGCGGTGCCCTGCCACCGCCGGGCCGGTGCAGGGACGATGCAGCTGCTGCGGAGGCGGCAGCGGGCCTGTGCCCCGCCGTTGCAGATGACACGCGATCCGCGGCGGCCGTCGTCCCATCACGAGACGCGACAGCGCCGCCGCCGCCGCCGCCGCCCACACCGCTGGTGGCGGCGCCGGCACCTCCTCTGGCCGTGGTGGCGATGTAGCGAGCGGCCATCGCCAACTCATCCCGCTCACGGAGCGCGAGCGCTGCATCGTAGTCGAGCGGGACGTCAAAGTCCCCCCACTGTTGCTGCTGCTGCTGCTGTGACTGCTGCTGCTGCTGCGTCGGCGCGTCGGCGTCAAGGGCCACCGGGATGGTGCGGTAGAGGACCGTGCCGAGGACGTCATAGACGCTGCGGCCGTCCGGCACCGCCATGCTGCGCACTGTTGCCCCAACTGCACCGCTACCGGAGACACAATGAGCAGCGCCTATGTCTCTGTGTGTGTGTGTGTGTGTGTGTGTGTGTGTGTGTGTGTGCACGTGATGGATTCGTGCGCTGATGACGACGTGGACGCTGCCGTGTTGAGGGCCGCTGACGATGAGGTGGCGACGTACGCAGCGCGACTCTGATGCCCATGCATGCACGCATGCACATCAATCCACACATCCACACATTCATGCATGTGTGTGCGTGTGTGCGTGTGTATGGGTGGGAGGGGTGTGTGATGCGAACGAGATCAAGAGGGAGAAGAAGTGGAGATTGAGAGATGACGGGGTAGGTGACACGAACGCAGCAGCACACATCCATACAGACGTACAGGCACACACCGCACACCGCACACCCTGCTTGGGCACTCCCACCAAGACAGTGCGGCACACGTCGAGTCTCACTGTCTGAGTGTGTGTCTGCGTATGTGCGTGTGTGTCAGAGAGAGTGTGTGTCTTCAATAGTTGCGCATCTATGTAAACGTGTTCAGCCACGTTGGAGACGGTAACGCATCCACACCTCGCACGCGTCGCACGCTCACAGCTCGAGTACGGCGGCGATGCGCCGCTGGTACGCCGCCAGGGCACGCCGCGCCTGTGTGTTGTAGCGCTGCACACGCGTCGCCTCCTGAAGCACCGCCTGCTGGTGTGCCAGCCACCGCCGCCGCACCTCCGCCGCGTGTGCGCCGCTGACGCGCTCCTCCGCTGCCGCAGCCTCTGCTCGCCCAGGCGACCTCAGCGTCGACGGGCCGCTCTGGTACAGGACACTGAAGTAGTCCTCGTCCTCGCCCTCGTCGACTGGAGCCACCGCGGCGCGCGGTGGCGACGGCGACGGCGACGGCGTCACTGCCGCTGCGGTAGCCGCCACAGCGACGGCATCGCCGCTGCGCGGCCCACCCGGTGCGGCTGCGCCGTCCACGACGGCGTCGGGGTGGCGATAGGCTGCCAAGAGGCGCTGCAGAGGAGCCCGGAAGCTCTGCTCCACCGCAGCCTCCACGCCGTCGCAGCCGAGGTGCGGGCTGTGCGACGCCGCCCGCTCTGCTTCTGGCGCCACCGTGGCAAAGGACGGCAGTGCCGCTGCAGCCAAAGGGAGTGCCAGCGCGCCTGGCGTGGCCGGCGGACCGCGCGCGTCGCTGTCAAGCCTCCACGGCGATGGTGCCCGACCACCCGCCGTGGCTGCGACGACAGAGTCAACAGTGCGCCGCAGTCGCGGCAGCTCCGGTAGACACGTCCACTGCTGCGGCTGCGGCTGCGTCGGCGTCGAAGAGGTCCGAGCACCTCTGTCGTTTGCGGAGAGGTGCATGGGTGGCTGCTGTGCATCTGCTCCGCGGACACCGGTCGCCGCAGCGGGCTGAGACTGCATCGGCGCGGTAGCGCGCCGCAGCAGGGAGGGCAGCGCTGCCGATACGTCCACCGGCGCCAGCCAGTCCGCTGGTGCGCGCGATGACCACCCGGACCAGCTCAACGCGTAGGCGGCACCCGGTGTCACTGACGTCGACGGCAACAGCAGCGCCGCCGCTGCCGCATCTCCAAATCGCATCTCGGTGGCGGTGCCCGGCGCATCGCGTGTCAGCCGAAGCTGATAGACGTTCCCCAGCGTGTCACCGGCGAACCAGCGCGACGGTGGCAGAGTGCCGCCGAGGAGTCCAGAGACGGCGCTGATGCCGCTGGTGCCGAAGAAGCTCGCAACCGGCGCATCCTCGCCGACACTGCCCGTGTGCGGTGGCGGGGGCAGAGGCTCGTGTGCCGGCGCTGAGGTGAGCCAGACTACCGTCGAGCCGTCGCTGCAGCCGGCGAGGAGGACGAGCCGCTCCTCCTCCGCCGCCGCCGCAGCGTCCAGCCCACGCGGCAGCGCGCACAGCTGCACGCATGTTGCCCGTGGCGCTGCTGCTGTCGCACCCGGTTCGGCAGCGGTGCGTGCGATGGCGAAGCGGCGGCAGAGGAGGAGGCGCGCGCGCTGCTTCGGGGCCGCCGCGCTGTCGGGAGCGCCGTCGTGCAGGCCGCCGTACCGCGGCACCTCGACACGCAGGAGCAGCACCGCCCCGCCGCTGGTGGTGAGCGCCACTGCAAAGGCGCTCGCCGCCGTCTCCGCCGCTGCCGCCGACGCCGACGACGCCACCGGTGCGGCAGAGCTGGACGCGGTGAGGTACTCCCCCTCGCCCAGCAGAGAGTCCAGCCGCACCTCGTCCGCACGACCCCTCGCCGAGCGCTCCTCGCCAGCCGGGGATGCCGTGGCTGTCTCGGGGACGTGTGGCGAGACGAGGACTGCGCAACTCGCGCTCACGGTGACGTCGCGGGCGCCGCTCGCCATGATGAAGAGCCGCCGCTGCGCCACGACAAGAGCGAGACGACGGCGATGCCGACGCGTGTGCGAGCTGACGTCGGAGGCGGCGTGCGGGGACGTGCGGGGCTCGCCGAGCCACACGACACTCGTGATCTCCTCCGCCTCCGCTGCGGTCTCCCCCCACTGCAGTGAGCACCGGCTGAGCTGCAGAGCGTAGCTGCGGCGCAGTTCCGCTTCCGTCGCCCGGCAGCGGTCAAGGAGGCGCCGCAGCCTCCGTCCACGCTGGTCAAGCCACTGACGCGGAGGGCCATGCGAGGCATCCGCGAACGTCACTCGCTGCGGTGCCAGCGGCGGCGCTGCGACGGGGCCGTCACACCGCACTTCCACAGCGTGTTCAACCACTGCGGCGGCTGTGTCGCGGTGTGCCACCGGGTGCGTCAGCGCATCAGCTGCGGCGCTGCTGGTGCTGCTGGCGCACGTTGTGCTGCTGCTGCTGTTGCGTGCCGTGCTGCTGGCCGCGACGCTGTCAGAGCTGGCGCTGCGGCTGGCCTCGCGGCGGCGCTGGCGGCGACGTTCGCGGCGCTGACGACGCGCTCGGTCGGCCGCCATCACGAGCGATGTGGTGTCGCCGAGGAGCGTGAACGTGGCCACATCGCCGTTCGCGCAGACGGCCGTCACCACAGCCGTGTCCTCCTCTGCCTCTGCCCTCCCGCCCACTCCGCCGCCGGGCGGCGCACCCGCGGCGGCGGGGTGAGTCGACGTGCTGCTGCGCCGCATGACCGCGCCGGCGGCGCTGCTGTCTCGTCGACCACCAGCGCCACCGCCGCTGCCCGCGTCCACGACGTCAAGGGACACGACGGGGTAGAGGCCGCGCTCTGGAACACGCACGCGGAGCAGCAGACGCCCCTCGACGCTGTTGAGGCCGGGGGACGACGACCACACGTACACCAGGCCGCACGCAACGCCGACGACGATGCGGGTGTCGTGCAGAGCGAGGCGGAGGCACGTGATGCGGTGGTCGTCGTGTCGCAGCGCAAAGGACGGGATCAGCGGTCGGGTGCGCGGCCCGCCGCGGACGCCATCGCTGCCCTCCTCCGCAGCCGTGAACACAATGGCGGTGCCGTCCGCCGCCGCGGTGACGACAAGAGCGCCAGTGCGCGACGATGCCACCGCCGTCACCGCCGCGGTGTGCGCTGCGGGGGGACGGCGCCGCGACACGACCGCCCGCGCCGCCGGACCGCCGGTGCTGGTGGAGTCCACGTGCCACGCCTGGAGCGTGCGGTCCTCGCCGGTGGTGAGCAGCACCGTGCGGGGCGCGTGCAGCAGCTCCGCGCCTGCGTCCTCATCTGCCGGCGAGGGACGGAAGCACACACCGGTGACGGCGCCGTGGTGGCCGCTGAGGGTGGCGAACGCCGTGCCGGTGGTCCCCATGTGCGTCACACGCACGATGCCGTGCTCGTCGGCGGAGGCGATGCTGCGCCCGTCCAGCGACGGGGCCAGACACGTGACCGGGGCGGTGTGCAGGCATGTCCACCGCGCCACCACCGCAGCAGAGGCGCCGTCCACCACGATCACCGCGCCGCTGTGGCACCCAACCACGCACGTCACTGCGAGGGAGTCCGTGAAGCACAGCGCACGCACCGGTGCACCCAACTCGAACGCTGTTACTTCGAACGCCGCCTCGCGCCGGTCGTCACCGCGGCGCGTCCGCTGCCCCGTGACGTTCGTGATCGACAGGGCCGCCGCGGCCGGCACCGTCGCCTCCGGTGGGGACATCGGCGGCGACGTCGACGAGGTGTGCAGCTCGCGGGTGTCGTGCAGGAGCAGCACGCCGGCCCAGCTGCCACTGGCGAGCACGTCGCCGGAGCGGTGGAAGGCGACGGCCGCCACCGGCGTGTGATGCTGCCGCTCCACGTGGAGGGGACGGAGCGCCGCGCCGCGCTCGGCCGGTGAGTCAAGGCGGCCGCCGCGCAGCCGTGGCGCCGCTGCACCGCCGCCGCCGACGGCCCAGAGCATGACGCGCGCGTCGTGGCTGCAGGAGCACAGCACTCCCGTGCCAAGTGGATGGCAGGCGAGGCCGCTGACAGAGCGCAGGTGGCCAGTGCCGCGCTGCAGCAGCGAGCTGTCCTGCAGACTCCACACATACAGGTCACCCCGCGCGCACCCCGAGACGAGCAGCAACGCCGCCGCGACACCCGACGCGGAGACGGTCGACGCCGCTCGTGTGCTGGGTGCACGGCTGACGACGTACACCACCGCCGTGACCGCCGCCGCGTGGCGCAGCACGGCCCCCGCGCGCCGCCGTGCCCCGCCGCCGCCCACGTCACCGCCACCCTCGAGGCGGGTCGGCCCCACCCGCGTCGACGACGGCTGCGTCGGGTCCTCCTCGTCGGCGGGTACGCGGCGCAGCATCCCGTCGTCGCCGCCGAGGGCGACCTCCGACCCGTCCGGGCTCACCGCCATGCAGCGCACCGGCTGCGGCGAGGCGGTGGAGAGCATCACACGTCCCTCGCCGCCGTGCTGGCGCGCGTTCAGCCACTGCACCCACATGGTGGACAGCGACGGGGAGGACGCAGGCGCCACGGACTGCGGTGCAGCCCCGCCGCCGCTGCCGCCTCTGGCGTCTGTCGCCGCCTGCTGCGTCGAGGCTCGCAGACGGGCGGTCGTGACGGCGTCGTACACGCTGATGCACGCCTCCCGTCCCGGCGTGTTCCACACACACTGCCGCAGCAGCGCTGGTTGCCGCAGCAGCACGTGGTAGCTCTTGAGCAGCAGGTCGAGCACCGCGCCGAGGCGCCGCACCTCTGCTCGGTAGCGACGCCACTGCGGCGCCAGAGCGCGGTAGCTCGCCGGGCTGCAGTGACCCGCGCCGTCCTCCGCCTCGGCGTTGCTGATATCGTCGTCCATGAGCGGTGCTCTGGCCGCCGTCACGGCGGAGGAGGCCGTGGCGCTCACGATGGAGGACAGCAGTCCGATGAGCTGCGACAGCATGCGCCGGTGGACGAGGAGGCCCTCCAGGAGGGGGAGGTAGCAGACGAGGGCGGCTGTCACGTCGAGGCGGCTTGCCTGCGCGGACCCCTGCAGCACCCCCATCAGCTCGCGTGGCGCGTAGCGCTCCGGGACGAAGATGCGTGGCGAGGTGGGATCGGCCGCGTTGCGCTGGATCGACTCCATCACCCGCCGCAGACCGGCCCTCACCTCCTCCTCCGCCAAGCTCGTGTTGATGGGCTCGTAACAGAGCTCCGCGAGCAGAAGGCGCTCCTGCGCGCATTGGTAGTCGGAGGGGAAGCGGAAGAGCGTGTGGGCGATGGCAGCCACAAAGGTAGTGGACCGGAGGAGCAGGCGCCCGTGGTGAGCGTCCACGCAGATGCCGCGCAGCAGCGCCACCAGCCGCGACGCCGCCGCCACGTCGGAGACGAGGCGGTAGAGGTTGAACTCGAGCACGCCGCCGACGGGCTGGCGCAGCAGCAGGACGCTGAGCACCAGCCCGCAGGTGGCCGGGTCGAAGCGGGCCTGCAGGTGATGGAAGAGCTGCACGTGCAGCGCGGCCTCCGCCGCCGGCAGCGCGCGGATGTCCTGGCGCAGCGTGTCGTACGCGCTGAAGAGGCGCAGGTGCGTGATGGCGGAGGTGAGGTAGCTCGGGCGGCCGGCGCCGCTCTTGCGCAGCAGATCGCTCAACTCGTCCGCCGTGAACGACTCCTCGAGCTGCTTGCCGTAGTGGGCGAGGTGCAGCCGCACAAGTTGCGCACGCTCGGTGTCGCTCAGCACTGGCAGGACAAGCACGTCGGCGGGTGGCTCGCGCGCGCGCAGCGCCCGCGCCAGAGGCGAGCCGGGGCACGCCGACACGGCAAAGCGAATGTGCTGCGCGGCGGCGCGGGGGTCGACGACGGCGCCGAGGAGTCCCACGAACTCCTCCGCCTCGGTGGACGTGTCGAGGCCGTCCAGCAGCACGACAAGCACGGCGGCCTGGCCGGCGTGTGCCCCGGCCGGCTGTGCGCCGCGGCTCACCTGCGCCACCGTACGGCGGTCCAGCATCGCGTACACGCGGTCCAGCACGAGGAGGAGCTGCTCCACCGAGTCCGTGTCGCGCACCGACGCCTCACCCGACAGCTGGAGCACCATTCCGAGCGACCTGGCGAGGAACAGCAGCAGGCTGCGCACCGAGTCGTCGCCGGCCTGCGTCGAGTAGAATAGGAAGTGTGGGCCCGTCTCGAAGGTGTCCGCGCGACGCAGAGGCGTGAGCACCCGCTCCATCAGCGCTGCCAAGGCAGAAGACTTGCCGTTCCCCTCCCTGCCCTCCAGGAGCAGGACAGCCCCGGCAGACGCGGGTTGTTGGGGCCGCGCAGCCGTCTCCTGTCCTGCGTTGGTCGCCCGCCGCTGCGCACTCCGGCTCGCCGCACCGACGCTGCCGCTCAGCGCAAAGCTGGAGAGCCGCTCCAGCAGCCCACGCGGTGCGGCGTACAAGGCGCTGAGCTTGCGGGTGTACTCGGCCTGGGCTGTCGCGAGCATCTCGTACGCGTCCGCCACATCTGTCGTCGATGACGTCGGCGTCGACGGCGCCGCGGTGGCGGCGGCAGCGGCACTGGCGCGTCTCACGCCCCCGGCCGGCACCTGCGTGTCTGGCGCCTCGTGCAGCGCACCCGCCCCCGCCCTGCGTAGCAGCTGCGGTGGTGCTGCCTCGCGACTGCCCGCCGTCACCGTGTCCTCACTCGTCCCCGCCGCAACCGCCGCGCTGCCGGCGGGCACGTGAACGTCGCACACGCGGCAGATGACGTCTTGCAGAGCGCGCAGCATCTTGGCGCAGAAGTCGGTGGTGTCGATGGCGACGTCCCTCGACGTCAGCCGCTGCCGCGGCTCCGCCGCTGTGGTGATGCGGTCCTTCATGAAGGACCAGAGCGGCCCGCCCTCCCCGTCACGAGTCGTCGGCGCGGAGGAGGAGGACAGGGGGCGGCCTGCATGGAGGTTGCCGCCGCCGCCGCCGACACCGTGGCGGCTGCGCACCGCACCGCGGCCCAAGTCATCCTCCATCATCGCTCGAGTCCCGCCTGGAGTCGCGGCGGACTGGGCGCCGCCGGCGCTGTCGTCGCGCGCGCTCGCGTCTCGAGGGAGCGCCGAGGCGGGGCTCTTGTACGCCGCGCGGTAGGTGGCGAGCGCGCAGCCGCTCTCCACGATGCGCCGCGTGAGACGCGCGATGGACTCCGCGGCGGTGGGCGTGTCCGCCTCGTACACGGCACGGCGCGCGGCGTCGGCCGGGCCGAAGGTAGAGAGCAGGTGCGGCGTGTCACGGACGACGAAGACCACCGACGGCGGCGCCGCGTCGCCAGCGAGGCGGCGCTGTGCGTTGAAGATCGCGTGGCGCATCTCGAGCTCCGTCACCGAGACGTGCGGGTCTGTGAGCTCCGCCAGCCACGCGTAGTCGCCGGCGTCCACGTCCTCGTCGGCGACGAGCTGCAGCGGTGTCGGCGGGCAGGAGCCGTAGCGTGCGCCGAGCATCCCGATGAAGAAGGGGCAGCACCGCGAGACCTCGTTGAGGCAGACAGAGGTGGAGAGGTTGCGTGCCGTCGCCAGCGCAGGGATGCCCCAGCGCAGGTCGACCTCGAGCAAGGAGACCTTGAGCCCCGCCTCCGCCGCCCACCGCCGCAGTCGCGGGAAGACGTCGAACGTGATGGCGTTGCGCTCGTTGTTCATGTCCACGAAGGTGCTGGAGATGAAGAAGCGGCAGACGCGGTAGGACGTGATGGCGCGGCGCACCACCGCAACGACCGGCCCAGCCGCGCTGTGCGCCGTCGCGGACGCGGCACGGCGGCCGCCGTGTGCGCTGCTGGAGATGGAGGCGAGCTGCACCACGTTGATGAAGGGCCGTGGGTGGGTGACGAAGGACGCGTGCGTGCCCGCCACGGCCAGCCACCCCGGCTCCTCCGCCGCCGCGGTGTGAGGGAGCTGCTCGCCGGCCTCAGCCCGTGACGGCTTGGCGAGCAGCTGGCGGATGCTGGGCAGTGCCGTGGCGCCGCTAGTCGTCCACTGGGGCAGCCGTTCGCTGCGGTGCGAGGAGGGCGGGCCCGACTCCCACCGTGTCGCGGAGACTGCCCTGCCACGCTCGTCGAAGAAGGGGAGCGCCACCGTCGGCGACGACGCGGCTCCGCCTCCAGCAGCGGCAGCGGCAGCGGCAGCGGCGGCGCTGAGGGGGTGGAGGCGGGCACCGCGTGCGCGGCCCTCCGCCGCCGACACGGTGGGGCTCGCGGGCGCGGGTGGGGTGACGCCGTCGCGAGGGTGAGACGCGTGCGTGCTGCGCGCCGCTGCCGGCGAGCGACCACGGCGGCGCTGCGTTGACGGGCTGCTGTCTGCCGCGGCTAGGCCCGTCAGCAGCCGTGCGCGCTCCGCCAGCGCCGCTGGGCTCGGGCGGGTGGGGGGGCAGGAGACGCGGTACACCTCCGCCGCGCGCTCCACCGTGCCAAGTGCGCCGCCGTTCGCGCGCTCGGCGACGAGGCGCAGGATGGCGTCGCTGAAGCCGGTGACGAGGAGGTCGTTGGGGTGATGGAAGCGGCGCCGCACGTCCTCCTCCGCGCTGGCGGTCTGCGCTGCAGTGACGCCCCGCCCGTCTGCCGTGGCGACCGGCGGGGCGGAGGCCTTCAGGTTCACGGCGAGGTACACCAGGTCCGGACTGCAGGTGCGACGCAGCCGTGACAGGTACGTCGGCAGGTCCCCCAGCAACGGGGCATGGCGGTTCATGCCAGCGTAGGTGCGGTGCACGCCGTCGTCCAGGACGACGAGCGACTGCACCGGCACGCGGCGCTCCACCACCTCGTCGAGGAACGCGAAGGGGAAGTGAGCGCCGGACGCGTCGGCGAAGGCGGCGAAGGGCGACGCGACGCGGTCGGCGCCGACCTCCAGCCGCTTGCGCTCCAGCAGAGCAGAGCAGCGCGCCGTGATGGCGCCAACAAGTCTCATCATCCCCGGCGTGCCGCCGCCAGAGACGGCAGCGCCGCCACGCCTCCGCTGCTGCTGCCGCCGCTGCTGCTGCTGCCGACGCTGCTGCTCAGCCTCACCGGCATCCGCGCCGTCCCCACAGCTTCCTTCGCTCTCGGTACTGCTGGTGCTGCTGCTGCTACGGCGCTGCGACGACGACCTCTCATCGTCGCTGCTGCTGATGTTGGTGTCGTCGCCGTCGTCGGCGACACCGCCCTCCGCACACACGTCCGTGCCGTGAAGGACAATGTACTCGTCGAGGCAGTAGAGCAGCAGAACACACTGCTCGCAGCTTCGCAGAAGCATGGCGACGAGCAGCGCCGCCGCGTCCACCCTCCGCGGCGCGGACTCGGCACCGCCCATGGCTGACATCGACTCGAACAGAGCGGCGGTGATGCAGACGATGACGATCGACGTCCCGCGCATCGGCACGACGTTCAGCCGCGCCGCCGTGTTGACGGCCGAGTCGAGCGCGGCGCTGTACTGCGCCAGCCACCGCCGGAGGTGCTCCCGCGGCACCATGGGCTGCTCGAAGCACCGGGCCGCCGCCTTCACCGCCGCATCGACGGTGGACCCGCGCGAGGCTGCTGCCGCCGCCGCCGCTGCTGCTCCTCTTCTAGCGCGGCCACCGCGACGGCCTGCGGTGGCTCGTGTCGCGCGCGACGCCGCCGGTGTGGCCCGAAGGACGTCGAGGTGCACCAGCGACGCCTGTACTTGCTGGACGGCAAGGTACGCGGTGTAGAAGCGGTAGGGCAGCTGCCGACTCGCGGCGACCTCGTGCTCGCTCATCAACTTCGCCACCACTCGCGTGTGCGTGGCGGCGGAGCAGAGGCGGGTGAGGAGGTTGCGCAGGTTGCGCAGCAGCGCCATGTACGGCACCGCCCCGGCGGAGATGAGCGCATCCCAGACACGTCCGGTGTTGCCCTCGCTGGACAGCCGAGTCTCCCACGTCGGCGGCACCGGCAGACGCATGCGCTGGCCGGCGCGTCGCACGTCGAAGACGCACAGCGGGCTCTGCGCGTCACTGCCCGCGCCGTCGCCGCCGTCGCTGTCGGGAGCGGCGGTGTGCGTGAGGTGCAGCTGCATGCGATGGAAGTCGTCCTCCGTCGCGGGGTAGCGCTTGCCGAGGAGGCAGCACACCACGTACGCGGGCTGCGAGATGTGCAGCATGCGGATGAGCTGCTTGAAGGTGAAGGTGTGCGGCCGCGCTCCGCCCGGCGGCCTGAGCGGGCTCGCGACGCCGTCATCAGCCCCAGAGTCGCCCGAGTCCGCAGCGTCGGCGTCGGAGGTCGTGGACGACGTCCTCTCGCGCCTCCGTTGTCGTCGCCTGGCGCGGTGCTCGGCCGCCGTGTTGTCGTACTTCGCCACCGAGTAGACGGAGAAGCCGGCGAAGCGTTCGACAAGTGCGCTGCGCAGCGCCGCCGGGATGCGCCGTCGCCGCTCGGAGGACGCGCTGGCCATCGCCGCGGCGCCGGCGTCCGCGCACGGGACCCTCTCGCCCGCCGCGAGCGCCGACGGTGCGGGGGAGCGGCTGTGGCTGCTGGAGCTGCGCGCCTCGGCGGTGGTGCCCCGGTCGCCGGTCGAGTGGGGGGAGCGGGTGAGGCGCTGTCCGCGCACGAGGGCTGGCGGGGTGGGGACGCTGGCGGGGTGTAGGGCATCGCCGCTGTCGTGCCTCGTGGCGGGCACCTCCGGCCCCGCTGCGTCGTCGTAGTCATGCGCCGCGTCGCAGTCGTAGAAGTAGGCGAAGGTTGCCACAGCCAGCCAGTCCGACGGCAGCACGATCACCTTCTGCGTGTAGGGCCCGAGGAATGGAACGCAGCCCGGCTCGCGGGCGCAGAGTGCGACAAGGAAGCACGGCGAGCGGCGCAGATGTAGCGCGTGTCGTGCGTAGAGCGCCAGCTTCAGTACGAACTCGCCATCATGCCGCGAGATGCGGTGCACAAGCTCGCGCATGTGTGCGACAGTGGCCGCGCTGTCGCCTGCCGGCCGTGGTGGCGCCGCGCCGTCACGATGGCGTGCGAGAGGGCTGCCCGCTCCTGAGGCCTCGAAGGACGGCTCTCTCATGAGACACGAGGAGACCAAGTCCACCAGCGCCGTCTTGAGCGGCACCAGCCCCGCTGCACCTGTCTCGTGCACGCGCACCATCTGGAAGATGAAAGAGAGAGACAAGGAAAGAAGGTGGGGGACTACACGTGGGCCGGCGTCCGTGCACGATGGACACCGGTCACACAGTCGCGGAGGGCTGCAACACCGGCAGCAAGTACAGCAGCGAGGGCTCGCTGGTGTGTGTGTATAAAAGTGTGGATGTGTAGGAGAGAGAGGAAGAGAGAGTGAAGAGGTGCGGGGCGCGAACTTGAGACCGTCCGCTGCGCCGCCCACTTCGTCTGTCGATGGCACCGCGCGCGCTGCGTCGGAGGTGAAGCGCGCGGTGACGAGGATGGGCAGCGCGGGGTGGGAGAACGGAGAGAGAAGCAGCAGCGAACACAAAGTTGCTTCCGGTGCACACGCACCTCTCTCTCTCCCCTCTCGCAGAGAGACACTCGACGAGGGCGAGGCGCAGTCACGCCGTTGGTCACCGCGCACCATCGCCGTCTGCGTGTGTCTGTGTGTGTGGCACTTTGGTTGGAGGACGACTTCTTATCTTGACGCTACAGAAGAAAGTGCATGAGCTCGGCGAGATGTCCCACTCACGCGAACACGTGCACGTACACGTGCTCGCAAAGACGTTCGCCCTCCCTTCTCCCTCCCTGCCCAGGTGAGCTGACCACCGCCGCTGGGGCCCGTCCCTCCCCCCTCTTCGTCTCTCTCCACAAACACACAAACATGCAGGCATGATGCAGGGAGAGATAGTGTGTCTGAGAGGGGAGTGAGGAGAGACGGTGAGTGCACATACACATGCAGACACACTGGGAGGTGGGAGTAGGAGGGTGGGTAGGAGCGCTCCGCCTTCTACTAACTACTTCAACAACAAAAGAAAACACACACACACACACACAAGGCGGCGAGAGGACACGCATCGCAACGCGCGTGAGAGAGACAGAGACAGAGAGAGCGTGAGTGCAAGGAGGGGGGGGGGGAGGTGCTGGGAGGCGCACAGTCATCGGCGTCGAGGCAGACGCTGATCAACCTGTACACAAAAGAAGCACACACACACACACACATATACAGACTCGGACATGCGTGCCGGCTTGTCGCTGATCGACAACCTCCGCCGCAACGCGGCCGGGCAGCTGCTCTCCAGCGCCTCCTCCCTCTTTCTGCGCTCTCACTCACTGCCGCCGCCGCCGCCGTCGCGGTTGTGCGGGCCGGCTGACCAGGTCGAACGTTTGATGGCGCAGCCCGGCACACACACACACACGCTCTCTCTCTCCCCTCCCCCTCTCCGTGTGGACGTGTGTGCAGTGCTTAGATGGCCTTTGTCACCTTCGTGGGCTCGAAGCCCTGCGGCAGGTAGCCGGTCTCCTCAGAGTTCCAGTCCACCTTGCGCGGTGGCTTGCCGTCGCCGTAGCGCATGATGACGAAGCCCTTCCAGCAGAACATCCACAGGAAGAGGTACAGCGTCGGGGCAGAGATGTAGTACTCGCGGCCGAGCTCCACGGCGCGGTTCATCATCCACTTGATGTCGACAAAGCGGGCGACGATGAGACCGCCGTTGTAGGCGCCGAAGAAGCCCTTCGTCGTGGACGATGCTGGGATGTCCTCCAGCTTCGGTGGGTGGTAGAGGTCACCGCCGCTGAGCCGCACGGGTGTGCGGCGGAGGAGTGAGGCCTGTGTGCGGCGCAGCATCGTGTGGCGCGGAGAGACGGGGGGACGGGTGGGGGAAGGGAAAGGGAGGCGGGCAGACGGATGCTGAACTCGGTGGTGGTGGTGAGGGTGAGGGTGGCGAAGGAGACCACACACACGTGTATGTGTGTGTGTGTATACGTGAGGGGCCGGTACACAACAGGAGAAGGATGCGAGAGGAGAGTCGGAGTGGAGAGGCGGGAGAAGGGGGCAGTTGGAGAGGCGGCAGACGTTCGCGCCGCCCGAGACGCGCGCAACAGAGCTGCTCCACATGCACGGATGTGTGAGGAGGGGCGGGGGGCGAGGGGCGAGGCGATGAGCGTACCCAGCGAAGGTACGCGACGATCGTAGGACGTGCTCCCTGTCCTTCACTGGTGGACACATGTGGTGCTGCTTCAGGTGGTTGAGCGAGGGGGAGGGGAGGGAGACACGGTGGGAGCGACCAGTCGACCACGACGAGAGAGAGAGACACGCTGTCCACGTTCCTTCCAGAACGACTCGTCCCCCCTCCTCGCGCCTCACACGAGGTCCTGCGAAGCCTCCACGGCCATCTGGAGATCCACGATGAGCTGGGCGGCCGTCAAAGGCTTCACCCAGTGCACCTGGCCCCCACACCCCGACCCGAGCGCCGGCCCGCCAAACATATCTGTCAGGGCGCGGCTCTGCTGCAGGTCACTGGTGAGGAGCACCACCGGTGGCACGGCGCGGCGCGGGCTGGCGAGGAGGAGGTGGCTCAGCACGGAGGAGGTGAGAAGGTCACCCGACTCGAGAGATGTGTTGGCGAGGAGGAGGTGCAGTGTGGAGGCGGGGTGGAGGCGGGCGAGCTGGAAGAGTGCGTGGAGCGTCTTTGATGTTGCCGGCATGAAGATCTCATGGGTGACGCACACCGCGACAGGGAAGTCGGAGAGGGTGCGCCGCACCTTCGGTGACCGCAGCATCTCGAGCATCTCGGCAGCGGAGGAGAGCTCCACGTTGGCCGAGTCCACGACCATGACGACGCACGCCGGCTGCGGCTTCCACGCGCCTGGCGTTGCACCAATGCTGCTGCTGCTGCTGCTGGTGGTGGTGTGCGGCGAGGCGGGTGCGAGGCCGCAGCTGTACTGCAGCTCCCGCGTTACCTGGGCATTGTACGGCCTCAACTCCTGCGGTGTGAAGAGCTCGGCGGCGTGGATGTAGCTCAGGTGACGCTGCAACGACTCCGGCTCCATCCACAGCGGCGGCGGCGCAGACGCATCGCCACGCAGCCGCGCCGCCACGCAGGCCGGACACCGCAGCAGCGGCGCGGTCGGCTCACGACGCGTGTAATAGTTGTCGTGGAAGAAGGTGCGCCATCGCTGGCTCTGATGGCCGCTGAAGTATGCCGTCTCCATGCACGTGCCCGGTGGAGCGCCGTACCAGTCGACAGCGAGACCGCCGTCGGTCTCCGTCCCAGCCCTTGACAGCGGTGGCAGTGCGGCGTCGACAGGCGCGGCGCGCGGCCAGACGTCTCGCCTGCGGTGTGCTGCAGGGGCGCCACACACGGCCTGGCGCACCTCTGGGGTGCACTCGTGCAGTAGCTCACGCAGGCGGTGGCGGTTCATCGCCCGCGCGCTCGCGGTCGTCGTCATCAGGCGCGCCTTCCGCACGACAAGCGACTCCTCCGCCGGCGAGGACGACGCTGCCACACCCGAAGCGGAGCGTGCTGCAGGGAGCGGGATGCATGCTGGGAGGGGTGCGTCGAGTCGCCTCGGCGTGAGCTGCCCTGCATGAGTGCGCCGTGCCCCAGCCCGTGTAATGCGCCGCATCCACAGCTAGCTGGTGCGATGAGGAGAGAGAGAGATGGAATAGCGCGTGAGTGTGTGTGTGTGTGTGGAGATGGGCTGCGGGGAGGTGTGCAGAGGACACGCACATCGGCGTCCTTCTCACACGCGGAGGGCGAAGCCTCAGCGATCGCCGTTGTACTTCCACGTCCACGTGCGTCTGCACATCGACATTCGCATCTCTTCCTCTCTCTCTCTCTCTCTGAGTCCACGTTGAAAGCAAGTGCGTTCTGCTGTGTCGTCCGCGCGAGGCGTCGACGCTGTACATGACAGTGCCAATGAAGAGCAAACAAACAAGAAGAAAAGAAGAAGAGGAGGTGGAGAGGGATGCAACCTCCACACACACACACACACATACACAGAGAGAGAGACTTGCACTTCACTGCGCTTGAGATCTGCGGTGCGCGGGGTGGCTGCTTTAATGGAGAGACGGCGCGGCTGCAGACGGCTTGCACTCCCTTCCCTCTCCCCTCCTCCTCCCCACACATCACGCAGTGGCTGGCGGATGTGGAAGCAGCGGCGGCGCAGAGCTGAGGCGCAGCTCGGGCATCGCCAGCGCTGCCAGCGGCGCGCTCACGGCATCCGCCTCAGTCGTCAAACACGAGACCACTGCGGCGGCGCGACGTGTGGCGACCTGGGCCGCCGCCACCGCCTCCGCCAACACCTGAGACCGCTTGTGCTGCCACGAGAGGGACTCGAGCGGCAGCTGCACGCGCTTTGCCCTCTCCGTCAGCTCCAGCATGACCGCATCGAGCTTGCTCAGGAGCTCGCGGTGGCCGCCGCGGCAGCCGGCGAAGGAGGCTACGACGGATACAAAGGGAAGCAACTCGGTGGAGAGGTGCTCCATGCCCTTCTCCGCCAACTCCTCGCACACAAAGTAGGCGACCTTGAGGGAGGTGCGGTACAGCGGCCCCCACCTGTGCTGGTCGGCTGCCGTGAAGGCGTTGAAGGAGGCGACGTGGTGGTTGAAGGCGCGGACGGACTGCTCCAGCCCCCACAGTGTCGACAGCAGGCCAGAGAAGCGGTGCTCCGCGGCGCACAGCCGGTCCAGATGGACGCGCTGTTGAAGCGCCAGCGGCAGCGACGCGATCGGCTTCACCACCGCTGCCAGCGGCGCAACAAGTGCGTGAGGCTCGCTTGCCGCCAAGGTGGCTGCGCGCATCGCCTCGGTGTACTGCGCCACTGCCTCGCGCAGTTGCGGCACGACCCGTGCGTCGACGTCCTCGACCGCGAGGGCGGACATCAAGTACAGGTTGCGCATGTCTAGCGGGTAGCGCGCACGCGTCTCGTCGCCCGGGAGGTACGGCGTCTCGCCCACGAACGGGATCGCCTCGGCGACAACAGGGGCGGCGGCCGGCGCGTCCGCCGTTCTCCACTCCTCCTCGGCGCACAGGCTCGCCCGATGCAGCACGTCGTGCAGCCGCCGCACCCGCCACGCCGCACCCTCCACGGCAGCCGCTGTGTCGCACGTGAACGAGCGCAGCTGAGGCACGCTCGCTGCAGCAGCAGCGGCGGCGGCGGCGGCAGAGGCGGTGGACTCAGCCCGGGACGTCGTCGGGGACCGCCGCCCCACCGTCGAAGCGATGGAGGCGTGAGGGGACGCATGCCCGCCTGCGTGGGCGGGCGATGCCGCGACGCTGATGCGACCTGCGAGGATGCCATGCCACTCCTGCATGTAGACTGCCGGCGCCCGCGCGATCAGCTCGGCCCACGAGCTCATGGGACTCTGACGCGCGGCGTCCCACAACCAACGAAGCAGCGCCGTGTCGCTCAGCTGCTGAAGCAGGTCCGCCGCGTCCACCGTGAGCGTCGACACGGCGTGGAGCTCGCTGCCGGACCTGTGGACGCTGGTGCTGGAGGCGGCGACCGGCGCAGGGCATCCCAGCGCTGCGGAGAGGACCAGTGTGAGGGGGCACACGGCCGGTGGCGCCGTCCGTGACCAGCGAGCGCCGTCACTCGGCGATGACAACCGTGCTACCGGCTGGGTCGGCACCCCGGCGGCGGCATGCTGCTGCTGCTGCTGCTGCTGCTGGGTGTCGTCGGCCCGCCACAGCAGCTCATGCAGCCGCCGCAGAAAGCAGAGGTCGACGGCAGTGTAGCCAGGGAGAGCTGCGGAGAGCAGCGCGCGCCACGACGCCGCCGAGGTGGCTGAGGTGGCTGAAGCTGCTGTCGACGGCGAGGTGCCGGCAGATGGGTTCGCCCTCGTCGGTGTTGGAGGCGTGGGGGGGCTCCCGTTGGCGTCAGTGTCAGCAGACGCCTGCGCGACGGCCGTGGTGTCTCGCAGAGGTGCACCTGTGCTGGACGGCCCTGGCGCTGCGTCGATGGCGCCGTCGAGCGTGGCGTGGCGGTCCATCAGCGACGGCGCCAATCGATCCAGCAGAGCCCCCAGCGCCGCCAGCGCCGGTGAGTAGGACCAGTCCACCGACAGTCGGGCCACCGCCGCACCGAGTGGGACGCCGTCGCCCCCGGTGCTGCTGCTGCTGCTCCGTCCGCGCCGCAGCAGCGGAAGGAGCGCGTCGGTGTGCTCAGCGCCGTCACCGACGCCGACGGCGTTGCTGGCGGTGGCGCAGGTCAGCACAAAGCAGAGAAGCTCGCTCTCCGGCACCGTGAGCGCCGCCGCCGACACACTCTCACGCCGTGAGTGGCGCGGTGAGTGTGTGGATGACATGGCGGCGACTGCCTCTAGCGCCACAGCGGACGACTCGCCGCGCGGCGATGCGTCACCGGCGCGGCTGCGTAACTCGAAGGCTCGCGATGAGTCCACCGACGTCGACCGTCCTGCACCGACGCCGATCTGCAACGCAGCAACAGTCCCCGCGGAGGGGCCGTGCACGCCACGAAGGTCCACATCGGCGTCCGCCTCGGTGCCCCACGTCTGCAGGCGCGCGCACAGCGTTGCGTGCGCCGAGGATGGCGATGGTCGGCCCGGCCACAGCGCGCCGTTCTCCTTCGCGGTCGATGGAGCGATGACGCCTCTGCCGTTGCGGTGCGGCGCGCGCAGCGCTGGTGGTGCGTCCGTGAGGTTGGTGGGCAGCGAGGCGACAGGCACGAGCCCCCAGCCAGCCTCCGCTGTGTCGCAGACGCTTCGGCCGAAGAAGCTTGCGGTCCGCACCGGCGTGGTGTCGGAGCCGGACACGCCGCTGTGCTCCGGTGGCGCGAGAGGGCCGCCGTGCGAGGCGAGCGTACTGCCTCCGGCGAGGGTCGAGCCGTGGCGCCGCTCACGGTAGCGCCGCAGTGCGTTCTGCCGCTCCACCTCGAGCTCCTCTTCAGCAAGCCGCCCCATCACCTCTGCGTGCGCCGCAGCGGGATCGTCCGCGTAGACGAACTGTGGACACGCCGCCCCTGCCTCGACGGCGCCGCCATGGCGTGGCTGACGGAGCTGGTGCTGCCGCAGGAGCGCGCGGTGGGACAGGCCGTCGGCCATCCGCTCCACGCAGTCGCCGTCGTCGAAGCGCACCATCACGCGTGTGCGGTCGCACCACTGCCGCACCTTGTAGAGCTGTCGCTCCCACGCGGGTTGCCCCTGCACGTGTCGCCGCAGCAGCGCCGCTCGCGCGCGCAGTGCCCGGTCCAGGGCGTTGCTGCTGCTTGCCGTGACCGGCATCGCAGGCACCGATGCTGTCGCCGACGCCGCACCCAACTGTGCGCTCTCACTGACTGGTGCGCGAGGCTGGCCCGCAGCAGCGCCGGCCGTCTGCCTCGACGTGTCCTGGAAGAGCCGATCCACGTCGAGCAGGTCGTGCGCTGCCGCCGCTGCCAACGCCTCTTCCGAGGGCAGCGTTGCTGGCGTGGCCAGGTGGCTTGCGTAGAGCCGCAGCTGCTCCTGGCGGTACGTCTCCGCCGCCGCCTCCCTCATGGTCATGCCGAAGGGCAGCTCACCGTCGCGGCCGCTGCGGGCCGGCGATGGGGACCGGCTCACCGCCGCACCGCCGCCGCCGCTGCCGCCGCCACCCGGGCTGCGTCGCTGCAACGTGAAGAGCCGCCGCGCCGCCTCGCCGACGCCGACCTCGCGCACGAAGATGGAGCTCGTGAGAGAGGCGGTCGAGAAGACCTCAGCCGGCACGGAGGAGGCGGTCGGCGACGTCGGCGACGGCAGCGAAGGTCCCAGTCGGGGGTGGTGGCTTCTGCTGCTGCTGCTGCTGCTGAGGCCGCCGTGGGCGTGGATGGCCTCGAGCACCCCGTACCGCCGCTCGACCCCCGCGGCGGTCAGCAGCTCCGCCTGCCACGGAAGCTGCAGCGGCGACTCCGTCAGCGCGAGCCGCTGCCCGCCCGCTGCGTCGCTGGCGCCGTTGGCCACTGTGACCACCGGACTGCCGGGCTCGGAAGACACACCTGCAACAGAGGTCGCGAGCCGCTGGCGGCTTCCACGGTCGCCACCACCAACGCCGCCGCCGTCGCGGTACTGGAGGACGCCAGGCGCGGCGACTGCGGGTGCGAGCGCCGTGGACGGGGTGTAGAGGCGCAAGAGCGCCTCGCGCATGCGCTGTGTGCCGACACCGCCGGCCACCTGCACGGCGACGCCGGCGCCGGCGTCCGTCGTGCTCGGCAGCGGGCGACCGACACGTGCGGCACCCGATCTCCTGTCTGCCGTGAGTCTCGTCGCCGCTGGTCTGGCTCGCGTGACAGAGTTGCGGCTACGCGCACGCGGGCCGGTCTCCGTCGCGTCTACCCAACTCGGGGAGAGCTCGATCGCGGCACCGGCGCGCGCGTCTGGCGATGGGTCCGTGAGCCGCAGCGTGTCGCGCAGCTCCTGCAGCGTGTTCAGCCCCGGCCCCCTGCGCGACGTGTCAGACACAATCGTGCTCGCTGGTGTGAGACTTGCGCCGGCGCCGAGCGAGCCGCCGGCGGCAGCGGCGCGCGACAGCCGCATCGCCAGCGCAGCGACGGCGGTCGTCGTCGTCGTCGTCATGGACGCGGCCTTCTCGATGCCGTCAGAGGCGGCCGCGGCGGCCTCCGTGTCGGCGGGGTGCATCGCGAGCACCATCGCCGCTCGGTCCGCCCGCCCCAGAGTATCGTTGAGGCTGCGCGTGAAGTGCGGCGGCGCTGGCGACTCGGCGACGCGGTAGAGTCGTGGCGATCCGTCTTCCACGATCGTGTTTGTCGCCGACACGGTGCCGTCCAGCGTCGACCACCACGGCTCCGACTGCGGGGTGCGCGCGGAGGCGCCGTCCGCCGCGTCGCTCCAGCGCTGCCGGGACGGCGACGTCGAGGCGGAGACGGCGGCGGCGGCGGGTGTGGTGGAGGTGGTGGTGGTGGTCGGTGCTGCCGGTCCTTGCCGGGGAATGCGCAGCAGCTCCGGCAGCCGCGCCACCGCCGCCGCGGCCTGTGCTGCCGTGATGTAGCCGCGAACCGGCTCATCAGGTGAGATGCCGAGAGGCGACGCCGCCTGCACGGACGTGTGCGCCGCCTCGTGCACCGGCGGCGGCGGGACACGGGCGACGGTGTCGTCGGCGCCGTCGTCAGCGGTCAGCGTCACGTCACGCTCGCGCGGGGATGTGCGGGCCGAGTCAACAGGAGAGAAGACGAGTCGGTCGTAGTCTCCAGCGAAGTTGGCACTGCAGCTGCTCTGCTGTCTGTCACCGTCGCTGTCGCTGTCGTCGTGGCCCACCAAGGCGCCGTTGCGGCGGCGCGCTGGCGTGGCGCGGTGCACGGCGAGGTGGAGACGGTCACCGAGGGGCCGCGGGGCTCGTGAGGCCGGGGACAGCGTCGTGTGGGAGAAGGCGGAGGAGGAGGCGATGCTGGGCAGCAGTGATGCTGCGGCCGCCGGCATGTGCCGCGGCGCCGGCGCTCGCCACAACACCCGCGGAGACACCAACCGCAGCGTCGCCGGGTCTGACGGCGCCGGTGATGAGGTGGCAGTGCCGCTGTGGGGGTGCGGGGATGACGCGGTGCTCGATGGCGACCGCAGCGGCGACGACGCGGCCGCCTCTGCCCCACCTCCGCGCGTGCCGCGGCCTCCGTGGTGGCGCTGGCGTGTCGAGCTGGCGGTGTGCAGCGGTGGGGTCACGGCAACGGAGGAGCTGGTGGTGCCGGGTGGGTGAGGAGGCACCTGCGCACGGCGCGGAGCGTGCATTCCATCTACCTGCGCGTGCAACAGTGACTGTGTGTGTGTGTGTGTGTGTCAAGGAAGGAGGGCACCAAGAGAGGGAGAGAGACAGGCCATGAAGGGGAGACGGAGGTGCGTACTGGAAGGTCGTGCATGCAGGCCCAACAAATGTGTGTGTGTGTGTGTGTGTGTGTGTGTTTCGATTGCTGTCAGCGACACTGAGGAAGACCAGGTACGTGTAAGATACGTGCGAACCGTATCTTTACACAGAGAGAGACACGTACACACAGACGGAGAGAGCGGCAGGTACGCGTGGTGAGGAGGGTCTTCTGGTGTGGACGCGGGTCGGTGAGACAGGCGGAGTGGCGGGGGCAAAGTGCCCCGACGGTGGCCGCAGCCTCAACGCCGGCCTCCTACGCACCGCAGCGGACGTTAACTTGTCGCTGCATGGTGCACCAGATGAAGCGAGCAAAGGCATCCTCCTCCTTGCCGCTCAGTCGATCCGAGACGACGGCGGGGACGACATGCACGCTACGCCGAACTGCGGCCGGAGTGAAGGACACCACGCCATCGCGCCACGGCGGCGCAGCGCTGACCTCATCATCGCCGAAGAGGTCCGCCACGCTGCGTGTGTGCAGCCAGCTGTCGGACAACAGGAACACGAGCGGCTGGAGCGTGTACGGGTCGCCGAGGCCCTGCAGTGAGGTTGGCGAGCCACAAGCGCGCGGGTGCAGCACATGCGGCGCGAGGCGTGTGAGGCACTGCACCAGCGCAGCCAGAGTGTAGAGGCCCCCGGTAGGGTAGGCGACTGTGTCGCTCGCGCTCGCGGTGCCGCCCAGTCCGTCTCGGCCCTGCAGCCCAACGAACATCGGCGTCGTCGCGAACAACTGCGGTGCCGCGGCGCCGGCGCTCGCGAGTCCGCACACTTGCGATGCGATGCGCCGCATTGACGAGCCGACCGCCCACTTCTCCTGTGTTTGGGAGAAGCAAACAACGAGGCACATGGCGTAGTGCCGCGAGAGACGCTGCGGGTCGCCGCAGCGGTGGTGGTGCGCAGCACCGTCCACAACCTCCATAGCCGCTTCCCAGGCGGCACAGGCAGTCTTCCACAGCGCCGCCACGTCCGCGCACACGTCCTGCAGTGGCACCTCGGTGGCGCCGAAGAGTTTGCTGGAGTCTGCCACACTTGAAAAGCGGGGGGAGAGGTGGCGGAAGTACTGCCAGTCGGTCTGCTGAGACGCCCGCAGCTGCACACCAGCGAGCAGGTCCGCAGCCGCGTCCCCTCCGCCAGTCGGCGGCGCAGGCGATGAGGTGGGGAAGAGCGTGGCGAAGGGGACGCGCTGCGCCTGCTGGGCAGACGCGCGCTGCAGGGTGAAGGACGCGCTGTGCAGAGGGACCGGGTCGTAGAGGCGCCTCGCACGACCGAAGTAGCGCAGGAGGTCCCGCTCGCTCTCGGCCGCACGGCGCGGTGGCGGCGGTGTGTCCGCCAGCTCACCCGCCTTCCGCCGTCGCCGGCGCGCACGCCTTGCGGACCGCGACAGAGGAGGAGCTGACGGGGCAGCGCTGCTCGAGGAGAGAAGCGCGGCGGTGTCCTGCGTGGCAGCGCTCCCCCATGACCGGGTGGTGCTACTCTGCAGCCGTGCCGGCAGGCGCAGCGCCGTAACCGCCCCGACGCCGCCACGTCTCCGCATTCTTCCTCGGACTTCGCAGTGCCGTGGGGGGTCAACGAGGCTACGGAGAGGACAACCGTCACGAGATACACACACACAACCGTGTGGGAGATGTAGGGAAGGGGGGGAGGAGCAAGGGTAGCGGTGCACCGTTGGCGAAGCACCAACACCAACAAACACACGGTGGCAGTCTGTGTGTCTGTAGATGTGTGTGTGTGCCGCCGAGGGCAACCATGAGATGGTCACAGAGAGAGAGATGGTGTGGGAAGGGAGGGGGGGAGGAGGGGAAGTCAAGTGAGTGACACTCTTCCACGTGCAGGTAGAGCGACACGACCGAACCAGCACATCAGCGCGCACGCGCCGCCTCACGCCACCGCCGCCACCACGTGGTGGGGCCCACACATCTGAAAGGGGGGGGGAGTGGGAGGGCATGACAAAGGGCTCGACGTGGCCGCACCGTCACCGTCGTACTCCTGTTCCTCAACCTCTTCTAAACGCAGCTACCGCACGACCGCTGCAGTGGAGTCGACATACACACACACACACACACGCGCACGCAGATGCAGATGCAGGGGATGGTGGCGTGTCGGCTGTTAGGCGAGCGGCGTCCTCTCCTCCTCTGCCGCGTCCTCCTTCCTCGGACTCTCCCCCAACTCGTGGCCGGTGATGGGAGCGGTGCTCTCGTCGGCGCCGAACGCCATCTCCGGCATCACGGCGGTCGCGTGCGTCTCAGCCTCAGCGACAGTGGAGGCCGTTGACGTCGGCTGCAGGTCGGCACCGAAGCTCAGCGACGGGGCAGCCGGTGTGTACACCGGCGGTGACGGCCGAAGGAAGTCCTCGCTGCTGGCGTCACGGTCGCGGATGTACCGCTCGAAGGCCGCATCGACGTGGTCGCTGTTGCGCGGGCCGCTGCGTCCCCCACGGCCGCGCAGGCCGCTGCGCTGCTGGTGCGCTGGGCGACGTATGCCGAGCACCTCGTCCATATCCTTGCCGGCCGCCATCATGTGGTACTTGTCGTGGTTCCACTTGCCATCGTCCGGCGAGGGCTCGGCACCGGTGTCGCCGTCGCCGGTCCTGTCGCCCTCTGCGTCCCCGTGGTGCTGTGGAAGCACCGCGCCACCGGTGCCGACCGCACCATCTCCACCGGCGGAGGCCACGCCGAGGCCACGCCCGGCACGCTGCAGACCAGCGCCGCCGCCTCGGCCCCACTGCCGCTGCGTGTCGCGCAAGAAACCGTGGCTGTGGTCCCGCCGCCCCCCACTGCCGCTGCCAGACGAGAGCAGCACCACGCCATGCTCCTTTGCCGGCTCCACGTGCAGCATCGACCCCTCCACCTCCACCCCGTCCATGCAGTACACCGCCATGGACGCATCGGCCGGGTTGCGGTAGGTGCACAAGGCACTGCCGACGAAGCGGCCAGAGCGGTCGGTGAACATCTTGTACGACTCCAGTGGGCCGTAGACCTCGAACTCCGCCTTCATCGCGGTGGCACCGTCGCGCTCGATGCGCTCCAGCGGGATGTGCGTCACGTACACGCGGCAGGACTTGTCGATGACGATGCCGGTGGGCATCATGCCGCGACCGCGGCTCTTGAAGCTCTCAAGCGGTGTGAAGGAGGCCATCGCACCCACAGAAGGTCTCGCGCGCGGTGCTCTGTGCGTCGTGTGTGAAAAAGTGTGTGTAGATGTGCCGGCGTGTACGTGTGTGTGTGTGTGTGTGTGTGTGTGTGTAGCGGGAGGCAAGCGCTGGATGTGCGCTGCGTGTAACTGTGCGAGCTGACAGAAGGCGTGTGGGTATGACGAAGGAGGGAGTAGTGCGTGGGAGAGTCGGGGATGGGATGGGAGGGGGGCGAGGGGAGTATGCACTGCCAAGCAAAAGGTCGAGCTGCCTCTACACCTGTCTCTCTCTCTCTCTCTGTGCGGCTCCGCTGCACACCAACTTCTTCTTTGAAGTGGTGTGGTGCAATCAGCACGCCGACACCCACGCACAGAGAGAGAGAGAGAGACAGTGCAGCCCGACGCGTGGAGGTGCGGAGGAGGAGGAAAGGGAGGTAGAGGAGGGGGACCGCCGACACGTTGTGTATGTTGCCCTCGTACTCACAACCACCGCACTCCGCGTAGCACGACGTGTGCTGCGCTCGGCTACGCACATGCACGGAAGGACACCCATACACACAGACACAGACATGTACACAGCTACTCTGCATACCATTGCCAGTCGTGTCCGCGGTGGCAGAAGTCGAGGGAGACCGACTT
This sequence comes from Novymonas esmeraldas, assembly GCA_019188245.1. NCBI lineage: Eukaryota > Euglenozoa > Kinetoplastea > Trypanosomatida > Trypanosomatidae > Novymonas > Novymonas esmeraldas. Next base: position 303,648 of record JAECZO010000012.1, on the reverse strand, counting down.
GGGACAGATGCGGCGTAGTGTATGTTCCGATACACCACACAGCGATGTGACCACTGCAGTGAGACGCCACCGTGAGCGGCAGCATCCGTGCTGATATGAGCGCGGAGAATTACAGAGAGGACGATGAGTGAGGTGTGGAGAGAGAGAGAGACAGCGCCGGCGTACTTGTGTGTGTGTGTGTGTGTATGGCGTCGAGAGCGGCGAGCAACGACAAGAAGCTGGAGGGCGACGACAAGTTGACCGTGGTGGTGGGGACACACGAGCGGGGAGGATGTATGTGCGTGCTCTGACCACGCCGCTGCTGCACGCCACACCCTCCTCTCTACCTACAAACACACACACACACACACACACGTACGTCTCCCACACACAGACCGCGAGGGACAGCTGATCCCTCCTGTTCCTCTCCATCCGTCGATACGACGGCGAGGCTGAGCCGCCACCACACCACACCATGGACAAGACATGGCTCAGCATGCACCTGTGTGTGTGTGTGTGTGTGCATATGCATGTATGAGCGTGTAGGAGGAGAAGGGGGGAGGAGGTCCAGGACGCCTCTCCCCTCCCAGCTAACTTCGCGGTGATGGTGGGAGGCGGAAGGACCGTGATGTTCACCTGACGTGGCCTTCCACCCTCCCCTCCCCTCAACATCGCAAGCGCGCGAGAGAGAGACGGAGGGACGATGGATGAGGACACACCGGTGCTAGTGCGGCACAACCTTGGCTCCATCCACGTACATGTTGCGTGTGGCGCGCGGCATCTTCACCTTGAGGCCATCGTGGACACCACGCTTCAGCGTCAGCTGGCAGCCCAGCCGCGACGTCGGCTCCGGGTAGAAGGCCTGGTCGATCATGTCGTTCTCCTCGTCGGTGGGCTCCTGGAAGAGGTCCGTGTCCTTCTCCTCCAGGTACACGTGGCACGTCGAGCAGGCGCAGGAGCCGCCGCAGGCCCCCTCCATCGGTAGACCCTGCTCTGCACACACATCCAGCAGCGTCTGGCCCTCGTAGGCGGTCACCTTCTTCTTCTCTCCGTCAGGGAACGTGAACTCCACCTCGACCGGCTTGCTGCGGTCGCCGCCGTGGCCGTGGAAGCGGCGGGCGAGCCACAGAGGGCCCCCGAGGTGCACAGCAGCGGCGACGTACTGCGGTGAGGTGTAGTCGACCAGCTGGCGCGTCACGCGAAGCGCAGCCGCAGAGGTCGGAGACGACCATCGGATGAGTGCGCGATGCATGATGGACAGAGGACGAGGAAGACGGTTGCGGTTTTGTCAATAGTGGGAGAAAGAAAAAAAAAAAGAAGAGCAGAGCAGAACACGGTGGCTCTCTCTCTCTCTCTCAGCACACACACACACACACACACACACACACACACACACACACACTGTGAAACACCACCCACCCGATCCACGTCAGGTACGGAGGAGAAGATCGCCAACAGTACAAACAAACAAACAAAAAACGAAAGATAAAAAATGTGTCGCGCCACCGCTGTTTCTGTGAAGAACGCGTCAGGTGAGGTTGGTGAGTGTTGCGCCACTCTCACGGTGAACGTGCGTGTGTGTGTGTATGTGTGTATCGGTACTTGTGTGTGTGTGTGTGTCCGTCTGCCCAGGCCACCCCACAGTATCACCTCAACACCCGAAAGCTCGACGTATCGGCTGCGGCCGGGATGGAAGTCACAAATGGCAAGAGGGAGATAGAGAGAGATGGCGACAGATGCATCAGCGGTGACGGAGTACGCATGCTCCCACGATCGTGCCAAGGTAGAGAGAAGGGATGGCGCGCAAGAGCCGCGCCTCCCCGACCTCCAGAGACAAAAACGCACACACCCATACACATGCGCTCCCGGCGACCCTCGCAAGACCATTCTCCCTCGATCAGGTCGGTGTTGACGTTCGAGAGGGACGTTGCGCCTTAGACAGACAGACAGACACACACACACACACAAATGCACACATACACCTACCACTTAGAGCGCGACGTCATACACACACACACATTCACACACGTACACACACGTTCATATGCGCCTCAGACTTGAACAGCTACTCGGTGAGCATTCTCGCGAACACTTTCAGCCCTACCTCCGCGTAGGTGAAGGCCAACAGCGCCGCCAGCGAGGCCGCCGCCACGACACCCTCGAACAGGTATGACTTCGCCGTGTAGACGAGCACCGTCTCCTCGTAGGGGCCGAAGAGTGTGATGCCGGGGATGCGCAGGCGCTGTTGTGTCGCGGTGGTGGTGGCGGAGGCGAGCGCAGATCGCTGTGCCGGCGCCGCCAGCGCGCGCATGTGCTGCTCCAGCGTGGCGGCGTAGTGCCGCAGATCGGCGCCGCTGCGTGAGACGGGCGAGCGGTGCGACTCCGCCGCGTGCTGCAGCTGCCCCTGCACGTAGGAGACGGCGCCGGGCCAGGCGGGCGACGTCACCGACGCCAGCGGCGCTGCGCCGGCAAGAACGCGCACGATCGCCTCGACCAGGTCAGCGCGCTTCGCCAGCGTGGCCGCATCGGCAGTCGTGAGAGGAGGGCGACGGATGTCACGAAAGATCTGGTCCACGTGGTGGGTGCGGTGGGCGGAGAGCGTCATGGCGGTCATCTGCCGGCTGGAGAACACCTCGTGCTCGAAGCGGAGGTCGTAGTGCTGGTAGTTCGTCTTGGCGGCCATCACCTTGAGGGACACACCGAGCGCCGCGGCCGCCGCCTCGACCTGCTCCACCACCTGCTGCCCGTGCGGCCGCTTCATCAGGACGTCCTGCACATGCAGGTACAGCTCCGGCGCATCCGTGGCGACCGCGTCGCGTGGCGGCAACAGCTCATCCAAGCAGAGGACGGCCGTGAGGCGGTCCAGCTCGGCGTCGGTGTGCTTGGAGATCCACGAGGTCGTGCCGGCGTAGTTGAAGCGGGACGTGCTTCCGAGCAACACCGTGACGCTGTGCGGTGCCGCGGCCTCCTGCTGCGCCGCCGTCGCCGCGGTCAGCCGGCGCCACAGCTCCATCGCCGCCACGGCACCGGAGGCGCCACCGCTCGTGAGACTCGCCGGGGACACGCCGAGCGTGTCGAAGTGGGCCGAGACGAGAACCTGCGGCACCGCCGTCGACTTCTTACGGACTTCCTTCGGCTTGTTCACGTACTGGCCTTCGATGGTGGTGCTGGGCAGCGACACATTGGCCACCGGCTCGCTCAGCCGCAGCGTCTTGCCGACGGACAGCACCACCCGCTCCGTGGCGCTGTGCTGTGCGGCAGAGGACAGCAGCCGCGCCAGCCCGCCCGACGCCGCGCCGTGAGCGAGGAAGTACACGGGGATGTCAGCGGCGCTCGTGCTGAAGAAGAGCGCCAGCGACTCTTCGTTCGCCGTGTCCGTCTCGCACAGCTCGACGATCATCCCCTTCGCCGCCGTGGACGATCCGGGGGCGGCGAGGTGCTGAAGCGCGGACTTGGAGAGGTGCTCCCGGCACGCCACATACACCGTGTAGCCGCGGTAGGAGGACGCCGTCGCACCGGTCGCGGTGAACGGCACCACCTCACCTCGTAGGAGGACAGAGCGGCTGCCGAAGAGCGACTCGTCGTCGTTGCCCAGCTGGCGGTTGAACATGATGGCGCGATGCACTTGCAACTCCAACACAGGGCCCGCCAGCGCCACCTGCGCGAGACACATCGCGCTGAGCAGCAGCAGCAGCAGCTGTGCCGCTGCGGGGACACCACGGTGAAACATGCTGACGAGTGCGCCAACAGAGCGTGTCGAGGGGGGGGGAGGAAGAGAGCAGCAGCAGCAGCCGCAGTGCACGTGTCTCTGCGTGTTTGTGTTTGTGTTTGTGTGAAGGGGGGAAGGGGGAGATAAGGAACGGCGATAGAGAGCAAGAACGAAGAGAAGAAGAGCTAGCGAGGGGAGGAGACGTATTCCGCGCGGTGCCTGGAGACGCACCGGTGCGAGCGTGTCGGAGGCTGCAGAGTGATGTGTGTGCGTGTGTGCGTGTGTGGATGTGTGTGTGTGTGGATATGTGTGTGTGGATGTGTGTGTGGAGTGCGGTGTGCGTGTCGACAAGGAAGGTCATACGTGAGCGGACAGGGTGGTGAAAGTGAGAGAGAGAGAAGGAACCAAGTCAGAGGAGGATGGCAGCGACCGATGGCGAACACGCAGCGGCGGCTCCACGCCTGTGCGCAGCGCGCAAATGCCACCGCGCGTATCCCCACCTCAGTGCAGGCGAGGTGCATCTACGCAGAGGCGCACACGATAGCACAGGCACACACACAAAAAAAAAAAAAACGCACGAACACGAGAGAGGAGAGAGGAGAGAGGGCGAATGGCGGCCCAGCGAAGCCAAAGAAGCACACACACACACACATGTGTGGGCACAAGCACGTCGCATGCGTGGCGCCGCGACCTCCTCTCTTCTTTTTTTTTTTTGTTGTTGTTGTTTGGAGTTAGCGACTGCTACGTGAGTGACGACACAGACTCGAACCGACAGCGATGAACAACGCACCCACACGCACCACTCAGCCACCGCCACTCGACGGCACACCCAACCGATACACACACACACACACACACTCACACAACACAGTCACTCTCAAGTTTGTGAAATGCGTCCAGACTCGCGCAATCGGCGGCAAGATCTCTCTCTCCACCAAACGACAACCAGAGAAAGAAAAGAAATAGAAGAAACGAAGCGAAGGTGGCGCGATCCGGCGAGCACCTCGCTCATCCGCCCTTCACGCCGCTCACGCAGCTTCACCCGACACGCACACGCGCACACACACACACACACATACACGCTCCCCTTCTTCTCCGCTCTGAGGCTCCGCAGGGCACGCCGCGCCGCCTCACTTGGCCGCCACTCCGGCGGCTCTGTCGCCGGGCACTGCTTGTGGTGGTGCGCGGTCGTCGGCGGTCGCCATCGAAGCTACGTCGCCGTCGCTGGCCGGCAGCTCATCAGGGATGTCGGGGAACCTCGGGTTCTGTGGGTCGATGGTGACCATCGTGGCCGCGCTTTTGCTCGGCTGCTTCGAGATCTTGCCATCCGTCACGAGCGGCTCCAACATGTACGGGTGCGGCGGCGACGCGTTCGCGTAGCTGACGGCCTCCGCGGCGCACAGCGCCAGCAGCTCCTCTGCCGGGATGGGCAAGTTGCCGTCCTTCGCCGGGTTCAGCTCTGTCGCCTCGTGAAAGTAGCGTGACACGTGGAAGCCGCACATGAGCACATCGCAGCCGTATGTGGCGAAGTTGATCGCCTTCTGGTTCAACATCGGGCACCGCGCCAGGGTCGGACTCGCGTGGTCGATCGCCATGCCCACGAGCCCGGTGTTCTTGCCGTGCTTGTGTTGGAACATGCGCTGCCGCATGCGCAGAAGATCGCTGATGAGCTGCTCGTACTGCTTCGCCCACTCCTTCAGCTCCGCGTTCGAGGCCTCTTTGAAGCGCGTCATGGCGCGTCGGAAGCGCGGCATCATGTAGAAGTTCACCCAGTCGGTGAAGAAGAAGAGGTTGGAGAACTGCCGCTGAGCCGCGAGGTAGACACTGGCGACGAACAGGTGCTCGATCGGCGGCAGCGTATCTGGGCCCTTCTCGATCGTGTCCTTGATCTCCATCTCCTTCAACACGCAGCGCTCGCACACTGTGAAGAAGTTCATGCGCAGCGCCTTGAGGTCGGCCTCCATCGGGAAGTTGTGGTAGCGCTCTGGCAGCCGCATGAGGTTCGAGGTCTCCAGCGGGCTGTAGCCGAGCGTCGTGAGGCCCAGCGCCTTGCACAGGGTCGCCAGGGTGTGGCTCGGGTCGTAGGGCAGAGGGGCGCTCATCGCCTGGTGCTGGGTGAGGTTGAAGGGGTACTGGACGAAGCGGAAGTGATGACCGGCGCCGCCGGCACGCTCTGCGAGGGCCATGAGCCGGTAGAGGTTGAGCGGCGCCGGCTCCGTGGGCGGGGTGCGGTATTGGTCGGGCACAAGCGCGTCGGGCGGCATGGGTGGGTAGGTGCGCGGCACCGGCGGGGCCAGGTGCGGTGAGCAGATGCCGTAGTACTGCAGCACGCCCTGCTTCACCTGCTGCTCCAGGTACACGAACAGCTGCAGTATGTCATCGTCCACGTGCGCGTCGGGCCGGCCGTCGACGAGGGTGTGCACGCCCTCGAGCAGGAGAACATCGATGCACTCGAGACGAGTGTTGTACGCTACGTTGGTGAAGAAGGCGTCGAGCCAGTCCGGCGAGAGCCCGGCGGCGGTGGTGCGGTCGACGCGGCGCAGGTTCAGCCGCGCCAGCTGCGAGTCGTCCAGCTCGCTGAGGCGGAAGCCGGACTTGAGCGAGGTGGATGGCAGCGAGGAGGCCTTGTAGCGCTCGAAGATGGGGATGATGCGGTTGCGCACGGCGGCCGTGTTGGACGTCTCGACACGCGTGATCTCGTCTTGGAAGTGCGGCTGCTTGATGAGGCCACAGCGCACCACCATCACAAAACCGCTGCGGTCCAGCTCGAACGCCTGCAGCGCCTCGTACATGCCGCGCGCGATGCTCTGGTGGATCTCAGACGCGGCCCCGTCGATCTCGAACACGTTGCAGCCTTTGATGATCTGCAGCTGCAGCGACTCCACCGCCTCGTTGACGTCGTTCACCATCTTGCACGTCGCGGAGCCCAGCTTCGACAGGTGCCAGCCGACCGGCGCCGGACAGCGGACGCGCCAGTGCTCGAAGACGGTGGAGCGGTCGAGCGTGTACTCGGTCCCCTGCACCGTCGCCCGGCCAAGGATGGGCAGGGCCCGGGTCTCACGCGCGTCGGCCTGCCCCTGCGGCCCCAACATGCCGCGCATGGCCGACTCGGCGCGGTTGCCGTAGATGCCGTTGATGCCGCTCGAGAAGGCATCGCGGCCCAGTCCCTCGCCGTCCTTGCCGGAGGAGCTCTCTTGCGAGTGCGGGTCCACCTTGATGTTGGGCGGCAGCTGCTCCTCGATTGACTTGCGCGTCGCCCAGCGGCGGCCCTGTGGCACAGCAGTCCAGGACGAGCACGGTGGTGCGGGCGACGGAGAAGACCTCATCCACCGCGGTCCACAAGCCGCGGAGGTGCGCGGTGACGACGACAGCGTCAGCGGCAGCGCTGTCAGTGTCGTTGCTCTCCGCACTGCGGACCGGAGCGAGGAGCCCCACGTGGCCCCAGCCGACGCACCGCGCCAGTCACACGCGCGGCTGCGGCCGGTCTTGACGGAGCTACGTAACATGCTCGCTTGCAGGCGAGCGACAAATAGTGTACACATGTGTGTGTGTGTGGGCCGCGAGAAGAAGGAGAGGAGAGAGGGAGAGAGAAAGATCAGGAGGGGGACGGGAGAGGGAGGGACGCTGCTCGCCCGCAGAGGTCCGCCAGTCCGTCTGACGAGGGGAGGCGTGTGCGCACGGTACGTGCGGCTGCTTCATCCCGTCCCTCTCCGCACACACACACACACACACACACACAGTCGCTGGCCCCGCCTATGGCGGTGCTTGCTGACGGTTAGATGGGGAAGAGCAGGGACGGGAGGGGTTGTTGTTGACTGCTCATGATATGTGTGTGTGTTTGTGTGTGTGCACTACATTCGCACTGTGGGGAGGAGGAGGCTACCACGCTCCGCTGTACATCCACGAGAGAAACAGAAAGAGAAAGAGAGATGACAGGAGAAGAGAGGAACAAAGACAACACAGAGGGAGGGAGAGTGTGGTGATGAGAAGCGGCGGTGTGCCGACAGCGTCACCGTCTCTCCCTCTGGCTCTCTCACGCACTGTACACGTGTGTGTGTGTGTGTGTGTGTGGGTGAGTGGGGGGCGGGGCATGATGATCGGTGTTGGCTCAGTCGTCGAGCATGCAGAGAAGCGCCACACCACGCTCGATCCAGTGCCGCGGCCGCACGCCTGTCGCGGAGGCGATGTCTAGCGTCACGACGTAGTTGGTCGAGAGACCCGTCGTAGACAGCGTACCAACGCGGGCGGAGGTCTTGTACAGCGGGCACGCATACGTGTCTGCCGTGGCGGTCACCTCACTCAGCCGCACCGGCTCCAGGTGGATGACCGGCATGGGCTTGTAGAGCTCACCGGGCTTGCTCTCCACGAGCGTGCCGCGCTCGAGACTGAACCCGGCCCCCTCCACGAAGACGCCGTGGATGTAGACGCCGTTCTCCACGGCGTCCTCGATGTCCTCCGGCAGTTCGTACCGCGTCACGTGTGTGCGGAACTTCACCTCGTCGATGGGCGTCTGGTGCAGGCGACTGTAGGTCTGCAGGACGCCGGTGAGGAAGCCCTGGGGAAAGAAGAAGCCGGAGATCCAGAAGCTCGTCGGCATGCCCTGATCGTTCCAGTCGCGGAAGAAGTCGATGCGCTTGATCGTGTCCTCGAACCAGGAGGCGAGCGGCTTGCGGGAGAGGTAGCCGCCGTCGTGCCACAGCTTCGGCACATGCCCCAGCAGCATGGCATCGAACATGGCCTCCAGCTCCGCGGACATGACGACCTCGCCCTTGACGGCGCGCTGCAGCAGCCGCAGCGTCCGCTCCAGCTTCGCCAGCACGCCGTTGAAGAAGAGGATCTCCTGACTCGCCACGGTGCCGAGGGAGATCATGGCACCCGCCTCGGTGAGCCGGTACGTGTCGGGGTGCGCGTGCGCCTTGTCGATCGCCGCCGGCAGCCGTCGCTGGAACTCCGTCACCATCTCGAGCACCTTGTCCTCAGGGCTGCGGCCCGCCGCGGCCTTGCTGCGCGGCTGCACGGACAAGATGGCGGCGAGCTGGCGACGGACCGTGTTCTTGTTGAAGGTGATGTCGGCATTCGCGTGGAGGCCGAACAGCTCGGGGCTCTCGAAGGTCGGCAGCTCGTTCAGGTACGCACGCACGCCGGCGAGCGAGGCCACGTCGGCCGGTATGTGGTACACGCCATCGCCCGACACGTCGAACTGCGTGTCCGGCACGACGACGTCGTCGTTGAAGAACTTCTCGAGGATGGTGGCCAGACAGCGGCTGTCGAGGAAGTCCGTGACGCGACCGCCGTAGTTGATGACGCCGACCATGTAGCGCAGCGCGCTCCACGGCACGGCCTCGCCCTCGTCGCGCAGGTAGGTCTGCAGCGACTGCAGACTCGCCGACAAGTCCGGCTGGTTCCACTCGTACGCGATGTTCCACCCCAGCGGACCGAACCGGCGCCGCTCCTGGATGACGGCGTGGAAGAAGGTCAAGGAGAGCAACATGCGGCGCCACGTCGTTGGGTTGCGTGGGCAGCTGTCCCACAGTTCGGGTGTCATGGTGACGGCGAAGGTGTCGCGCATGTTCGCCTTCAGCCCCTGCGGCGGCTCCTTCACCACCTTCACCCCGGACTGCAGCAGCAGCACCGGGAAGGAGGCGACCGGCATCGTCGTGAGCCACAGCCGGAAGTCGCGCTGCACCTCGCGGTGCGTCAGCTCCTCCAAGATGCGCTCCAGCGCTGGCATCCACGACGTGTAGACGTGGCAGTTTTGCAGGTACACCCACGCCCCGGACTCGGTGCTGGCGACGCGGATCATCTCCTCCGCCTTGCGGCCCTGGTCCTGGCCGAGCGACAGCATCAACTTGCGCGCGCCGAAGCCCTTGCGCTCCGCGAACTCCGTGAAGAGCTGCGTCGGGTCCGTGCCGGGCGTGAGCACGAAGATCACCGGCGCCGTCGGCGTGCTGTCCTGGTAGGACCCCTCCAGGTCGAAGGCGGGGCTCTCTGTGAAGGCCTTGCCGAGCTCGCGCTCGATGAGGCGCGACAGTCCGTAGTTGAGCAGGTCCTCGCGGAACACCTTGAGGATGAGCAGTCGCTGCCAGGCGGAGTAGCGGGCGAGGCCGTCGGGGTAGGCCTCGTACGCATTCTTTCCGCTGTACCACTCCTCCCACTCCGCCTCGCCGTCCATGACGGTGTCCTTGAGCGTCGCGAAGGCGGGCAGGGTCGCCGCGAGCGCCGTGAGCTCATTCCACACCGGCAGCGTCAGCCACACCGGCGGCGGGTCCATCTCCTCGTCCACGAAACGCTTGCCCTCGCTCCCCTTGAGCAGGAAGGACCACTCCTCGTCGGTGATGCTGCCCTCCTGTCGCGCCACGTGCACGTACAGGAGCACGGCGAAGATGAGCTTGTCCGCCTCGAAGAGACCACGGCAGATGGTGTTGTAGGAGCGCAGCGTCACGGCCGGCAGCAGCGTTGCGACGCGCCGGTCCACCGTGTCCTGCTTCTCCGTCTGCCGCAGCGTGAGGACGAAGAGCTGCTTGAAAAAGTCTAGCGAGTTCTGGTACATGTGGTTCAGCCCCGCGAGCTCCGTGATGACGGCGTAGACGGTGGCGCCGCGCCGCGCCACAGGACGGTAGCGGTCGCGCGCCACCTCGATGTCGCGCTGCGTCTCCTCCGCCACCCGCAGCGCGTCGCTGACGTTCTCGCTCGTCGTCTTGGCCTCCTGCAGCGTGTTGACGAGCTGCTCGTTGTCGAGGATGTTGCCGGTGGACGAGGCGAGCAGCTTCAGGATCTTGTCCTCCAGCGCCTTCAGCTCATCCTTGCCGTTGGCGATGTCCAGCACCGTCTGGTCCGCCCGCTGCTCCAGCTCCGCCATCTCCACCCGCACCACATCCGCCAGCAGCTGGTTCTCCAGCCCCGTCTGCGTCACGGTGAAGTTGATGATCGTCGCCTTGATCTGCAGCTCCGGCAGGTAGAAGGGGTTCGCGAGCTTCGTCGTCATGTACAGGCGGAACTTCGGGTCGTAGTCCACCTCGCTGTCGCCGAGCTTGATGAGGAGCCGTCCCTGGGAGCGGTATGTCTGCTGCAGCAGCACCGGATCGAGCGCCGCGTCGAGAGACTCGCCGACGTTCTCGATCAGCACCGGCAGCCCCACCCGGATGGCGTTCTCCAGGGTGCGCATGTAGTTCGCATCGGACAGCTTCACCACACGCAGGTTGTTCTCCTTCTCCATCGCCCGGATCCAGCTCACCGCCTGCCCCTGCGGGTCGATGCAGAGGCACCAGCGCCGCGACTTGTTCACGACGACGCCGTTCTCAACGCTGAAGTGGTCGGTGGGCAGGCCCTGCTGCGCCCAGGTGCGGACGCGGACGGGGTCCATGATGCCGGAGAGCTGGAACTCCGCCCCACCCACCGGAAGACTCAGCGCCACGCACTTGTCATGCCACGCGCGGAGGAGCCGGTCGCGGTAGGGTGCAGTGAACGGCCCCAGGTAGGCAACAGCGCCGGCGGCGAGCGCCATCGTGCCGGGGTGGCCCGCCTTCTCCGCCACCAGGTTCGCCACCGCGCTCACCCAGCGCGACTGCTCCGAGGCGAGCCCGCTCATCAGCTGCTCCGCCCGCTCCAGCCGCACCGTCGTCAGGTCGATGTCCTCCTCGAGCTGGTGCTTCTTCAGCACGTTCTCCTTCATCTCCGCCTGCAGACCCGCCAGCTGCTCCTCGATGCTGCGCAGCCGGCCACGTGCCCCCTCGAGCGCCTGCGTCGCCACGGCAACCTTGCCCTCCGCCTCCGCCAGCTTCGCGCGCTTCGGCGCCACCACCTTGACGACCTCGTAGTAGTTGTTCATCGCCATCACCCACATCGCCAGCGACTTGCACGCCTTGGAGCTCTTCGCCACCTCCTCTGGTTGGAAGTCCGGGTTGTTGATGTACTTCTGGATCGACTTGATCGTCTTCTCGGAGAGGTCATCGCGCTTGTAGTTCTGCAGGTCCTTGATGAAGTCCATGCGGCTCATCACCAGCTTCGCGCGGTCCCAGCTGAGGTCCTTCTCCCCCAGCAGTACCAGCACCGCCTCCAGCACCAGCACGACGCGGACGGCGGGCTTCAGGAAGCTGCGCACCTCGCGGATGTCGTCGGGGCGCAGGTCAGCCAGCGCGTCCTCCGCCGCCTTGAGAATCGGCATCGCCTTGTCCAGCTCCGCCTGACACTCGCCGCGGATGCCGTCCGCCTCGGCCTGGATGTCGCTCGCCCCCTCCTCCTCCTCCGCGCACTGCTTGCGCACCACCTCGGCCGACTCCTGCTCCTTCTCCACCCTGGCCATGATCTCCTCGGTGCTCTTCGCCGCCTCCACCAGCTTGGGGTGCATATCGATCAGCTTCACCTTCATGGCGTCCACCATCGTCTGCGTGCTGCGCAGCGTGTCGAGGCCGCCCTGGTAGCGCTCCACCTGCGCCGACACGGACCTGTCCTGCTCCTCCAGCAGCTGGCGGTAGCTCATCAGCAGCCCGAGATAGGACGTCGGCGTGGTGTAGGTGCGCCGACGCAGCTCGCCGTAGAACTGCTCCGACGCCTCCTGCACATCTACGTGAATGGAGACACACAGCTCGATGAGGCGCGTCTTGTCGCGCTCTTCCATGGCGAGGTCGGCGAGGATGCGGTCGGCCACGGAGGCAAGGGCGTCACGCGGCCACTGGTCGAACCAGTCGATGGTGCAGCAGTTCACGAGCGACGGGAACATGCGCAGGCGGCGGCGGAACTGCTCCCCCACCGGCGACATCGCCAGCACGATGTGCACCTGATCGCGGCACATGCTCACGAAGTGCGAGAAGATGGTGGTGCGCGTCTCGCGCTTGCCGGCCGCGACGGCGTAGGGGCGAACCGCCTCCACGATCTGGTCCACATCCTCCGACTCCATCAAGTTCGGCACCTCGCCGGTGTTCAGCAGGTTGTTGATGTCCTCCAGCATCTCCTCGTAGACAAGCTGGGTGTCGGAGAGGAAGAAGAGCACCGGCTTGTCGTGGCGCGCGCTCTCCAGCAGCACCTTCTTGAGGCCGTCGTGGAACTCGGTCATGCTGAACGTGCGCGTGATGGACACCTCGTGGATGGGAAGACTGCAGATGAAGGCGGCGAGCTTGCAGAGTGACTGGCGACCGGTGCCGCCCATGCCCACGACGAGCGCGTGGCCGCGCGGCTGGCGGAGCACGCGGCAGAGGCGCGCCACGTGCTGCACGGCGTCCTTGAAGAAGACGAGCCCCACCTCCTTGTTGTACTCCATGTTGAAGCCGCTCTGGTACTCCGTGAGCCCGCGCGCGATGGCGTCCGTCGTGTCGGTGATCTCCTCGTAGTGGGCGCGATCGCGCCGCATGAAGTCGCCGAAGATGAGCTCTCCGTACATCGGGTTCCACTTGTGCTCCAGAACGCCGCTGCACACCTCGGCCAGCGTCGCCCACCACCACTCGCGGTCCTCTGCGTCGACGAGGCGGTCGTGGAAGGTGCGCGACACCTCGTGCAGGAACAGGCGGTGAAACGCCTCGGGTGACGACGTCACGCGCGGCGACGTCTGCATAATGCCCTGAATCACCTTTCCAAGGTCGCGCAGGTTGAACGTGTAGTGCGACCGCGTCGGCGTCGGCAGCTTCTCCTGCGTGATGCGCTCATAGCACGCGAGCGTGGCGGCGACGAGCTTCGACGAGAGCCCGCGGATCTCCTCCGAGTCCCACTGGTGCAGGAACCCGTGCAGAAGCGACCCGAAGATGCGCCGCGTGGACGACCCGGACAGGGCCGGCTGGCAGATGAGGTGAAAGCGCGACGTGAGACGCTGCGTCATCTCGCTGCGGCCCCCGCCGGGCACGCCGCACGCCGCGAGCAGCAGCACGTCGTGCAGCTCCTTGAAGGAGGCAGGGCTCTTGTGCGTGTCGTAGAAGCCGCCCTGCGAGATGAGCTGCCGCAGCAGCTCCACCGGCGGAGAGGCGCCGTAGATCTCCGGCGTCGGCATGTTGATGTCGTCGATGAAGAGCACGGCGCGCTTGCCGGGCGTCGGGCCGAGGGCGGTGCTGCGGATCTTGTACAGCTTGTTCTCCAGGCGGTCCTCGATGTCTCTGCTGCGCGTCTGCGCCGAGAAGACGATGCTGAACGACTCCCACGCGCTCGCCGGGTCGTCCGCGCGCAGCATGCTTGCCAGGAAGCTCATTATGCCCAGCGACTTGCCGGTGCCGGTCACGCCGTTGACGAGCACGTGCTGCGACGACGCCGTCAGCACGCTAAGGAGTGTGCTCAGCGCGACCCCCTCAGCGGTCGGGACGACCATGTCGAAGTACGAGCTCCGGCGGCTGTACAAGAACGTCGGGACGAGGTGGTTCCACGTGATGAACTGCATGGACGGGCGGTGCACCACATAGTCGTACAAGCTAGTCTTCGGCGGCGCCGCCCCCTCCGCGGTGCTGTCGACGCCGCCGCTGCTGGGACAGTCGGGCAGCAGACCGGGCAGCACCGCCTCCACCTTGTCGCGCAAAAACGCGCTGAAGCTGTCGCGCGCGTCGTCGCGCAGGTTGCCGCCGACGGCCCAGATGAACGCCATCAGGAAGTACATGTCGAAGAGGCGGCCCTCGTCCAACGCAGCCGCGGTGGCGTTCGTGATCGCGGGCCGCGCAAACTCCGCCGGCGTGCTGGGAATGGGCATCGCCGCGGCCGCCGACGAGCTGCGCTTGGTGGCCGCGTAGGCGTCCGCCTCCCCGCGCGGACCCGTGGCGACGTCGTCGCCGTCCAGCGCCTCGGGCGGGCTGACGGCCTCGCGCGGCCACACCGTCGCATCCTCGCAGGTGGCGAGAAAGCCCTGTAGCAGCTCCACGCAGTTGACCGCGAGCTGCGCGTCCACGGACGGGATCCACTCGCGGCAGTTGGCGCGCACGAAGTCGAGGGTGTCAGGCAGCAGCAGCCCGAGCAGCTCCAACAAGCGGCCGGCACGCAGGCGTGCGTCGGCCTTCGCCTTCGCCTCGACGAGACTGCGGGCGATCGGCACCCAGCCGCGGCCGCCGTCCAGGTAGTACGGCTCCGTGAACACCATGCCGCAGCGCGACACCGTGGCCGGCGAGGCCACGCGCAGATCCTGCACCTCGAACATGAACGTCGCCGTCGCCGGCAGCTTGATGCGCTCGCCATTGAAGAGGCACAGCAGCTTGTTGTCATCAAGGACGGTGTTCATGTTCTCGATCCAGACGGCGTCGACGGGGCCGTCGAAGACGACCCACTGTCGGTCCGGCTTCGTCAGCGCGGCTCGGGTGATGCCGCGGGCGATGTTGCTCAGGATCCCGTCCGTCCACTCGCGCGTGATCTCGTTCACCTGCCCATACAACTCCCCCATGGACACAGACTTGGGGTTCAGCAGGTGGGTGTGCACCGGGTTGAAGAGGGGCACGTGCCCCTCGGCGTCGTGGCCATCCTGCTTGATGCGCGTGAGCGCCTGCTGCACCGTGCGCAGCACCGTCGATTTGCCGCAGAAGGTCTGCCCCACCAGCATCACACCGTGGCGCACCACGAGCGTGTCGAAGAGCTGCATCGCCTTGGTGACAAGCCCGTCCACCACCTGCCGCCCGTCCGCCGTGAACTGCTGCTTGATGTAGCTGAGCAGCAGCGTGTTCGGGTTCTCCTCAACCGCGACGGTCGGGAACAGATCCTTGACGAGCGCCATGAAGAGCGTCGTGTCCTCGCGCAGGAACTTGGGCACATTCGCGTCCCGCATCGCTCGGATGAGAAGCATGTCCTCGCTCTCGTTCGGGCTCTGCCGCTTCAGCGAACCAGCCATGACCAAGATGGACTTGACCGCGCGCATACCGAAATCGTAGTGGTCCTGCTTCGACAGCTGCTCCGAGCTGAGCTTGTACAGCTGCACCATCTTCTGCGCCAGCGTCCGCGCGTTGGCGAAGCCCTCGGAGTAGAACATGATCTCGGCAATCAAGGCGTAGTCTGGGATCATCATGCAAATGGGGCGGAAGAGCGCCTTGAGGTTGTCGGGCAGCTCCGTGCGGCCGGCGTAGCCCGGGTTCATCGTGATGAAGACGCCGAAGTTGGGACTCAGGCGAATCGGGTGCCCGTCGAAGTCCATCCGCTCCAGCTTCTGCCCCAGCGCCGTCACGATATCAAGCATCTGCTGCGCAATGACGGACAGCACCTCCAGCTCGATACGGTTGAACTCATCGAAGCAGGCCCACGCGCCGGCTTGCGCCAGGCCCGCAAACATGCGCGACATTGTCTTGTAGTGGATGCCGTCGGAGCAGTTGAAGACGACGACCTGCCGCGCCAGCGCTTTTCCGAGGTCCTTTACGGACTCCGTCTTGCCGGTACCCGCAGGGCCCTGCGGTGCCGCACCGAGGTTCATCGCGAGGGCATTGGTGCACGTCAGGAAGGCACGATCCGTGAGGGGCGTGATGACGAGGCGTGGCTGGTTGCCGAGGTACTCGTAGCCGTACCACAGGTGTGCGTTGCAGTGGTGGATTGCCACGTTCCTTCCGCCGCTCTGCGCCTGCCGCGCGTCCGCCTCCCAGTAGTAGCGCAGCTGCTGGTACCACGCAAAATCGTCCACCGTTGTCACGCGCTCGCCGCTCAAGACGTGCACGATGTCGCGGTTGTGCACGTTGAGGACAATGAGGGTGCCGACAAGCATTCGCTGCAGCTTCGACAGCGGCTGGCGCGTCAGCTCCACCATGCGGAGAATCTGCCCGTGGTAGTCCTTGTAGAAGGGCGGGAGCGTCGCGCTGTCGATGGCCGCCTCGACCTGGCCCGTCCACATGATCATGTCCACCGCCTGGATACACTGCGCTGGGTGCTGGAAGATCCACTCCTCCCTCTTGCGCTGCGATACCATTTCGAGCGTGCGGTGCATGTGCGAGAGCAGCGACAGCTTCATCACGCGCTCTATGTCACTCAGCCACTGCTCCACGTTGCCGACAGGGTAGACCGGGGTCTCGAACGACACCTGCTCGCCCTCCCCTGACACCATCCCCACAATCTCAGAGCACTCCTCGTCGGAGAAGACAAGCGTTGCGATGGAGTCGAAGCACTTCTGCAGGTGCGGCTGCACAGCCTTCGGGTTGCGCACATCGGAGAGAATCGACAGCAGCTCGTCGTTGGAGAGGAAGTAGAAGCGCGGGAACGCGATACGCTTCGTCTCGAGGTAGTCCTCCAGCTTCTTCTGGATTACATCCATGTTCGCGTTGTTCCGCTGCAAGTCGTCCAGCACGCCGTCCTCGATGCAGATCTGAAACACGTTCTTCTGGTTGTGCGCCTTCGACGTGAGAGAGCGAAAGAGGCGGTCGACGCTGTCGAACATGGCGCTCTCCTCCGGCAGCTGCTCCTTGATGTCGTCAGAGGAGAAGATAAACTCGAGGTACATCCAGTTCTTCTGCAGCGTGATCCACTCCTCGATCACGTTACCCACCACCCTCAAGTCGCGCATCCACTTTTCGACCTTGTCCCGCACAGGCGCCACGAACCGCGACGCCATCGTTGTCTGCAGCTCTATTTGATGGTCGTCCAGCTGCTGGATCACCTCCTCCAGCTCATCCAAAATGAACACGCCATCGCGACCCTTGTATGGCTTCGTCGTGAAGTTCAGCGTGTCCCATCGTTTCCGGATCACTTCCAAGTCGTTCGAGATCTTCCACTCGCCCGTCGCCAATCCGGACTGCTCCGCGAGAGCCTCCTTGTAGGCGAAGATGTCCCACTCCTCCAGTGCGTTCAGGTTGAGGTCGTCGTGGTAGCTGTAGGCCGTGCCGGTGACTCGCTTCAGCACGGTGTTCCAATGCTCTGCTGACATGTGCCGGTTGCCGCAGTCGTGGATCACGGGCATGTTCGAGCGAATAGCCTGCAGCTCCTCCAGTAAGTGCGGCGCCACCTCGTCCTCGAAGTTGTGCTCCAGCATCGTCCGATTCACGACGCCAGCGCGGCGCATCATGAGGTTCACCTGCTCCTCCATCTCGAGCGTGTCGAGCTCCTTGACCGGGGTTTCAAACCAGTAGTCCGACTTTTTGTTGAATGAGTCGAGAATGCTCCACGTCTCCTCGCGCGCCTGGTAGAGCGTCTTCACGTCGTTCACAAAAGTCCAGTCGAACGCCGGCATGTCAAACAACTTGGCAAATCGGCTCAGCTGCTCTTCGCTCGAGTCCACTTCGGTCAGCTTCGCGTTGATGTCCGCCAGATACTGCAACAGCGGCTCGGTGTTGTCAGTGAGAAGAGCGAACTCCTCACCTAGCAGAATTTCGTTGAGGCCGCTACACTCCTCCTCCACGTTTGCCACCTCAGACTGCAGCGTCTCTACGTGTGCAGGCATATTCTCCTCGATGAACTCCTCGGCGCGAATGCGGGCCTCGTCGAAGAGGCTACGCAGGGACGCCGTCGCCGAGCTGCCACCGAGTGTGCGCTCGCGCAGCTGCTTATCCTCGTCGTCGATGAAGTCCACCTGCTGTCTGTCCATCAAGTCGCACAGCGACTCCGCTTGCGCCACCTTTGCGTCGGTCTCGCTGGTGCTTGCGGCAATTTCCTTGAAGGCGGCGGTGTAGTCGGCGAACTCGCGCAGTGTCTGCGGCCGCTCGTTCATCGCCTGTGTTTTGGACTTGAAGTAGGAGTTCAGGTCTCGAATCATGTCGCGCGCGGTGTTCCGCAGACAGCTGTTGACGGCGTCACGCAACACCATCATCCGAGGCTCGATCTCAGTCTTGAGCTTGGCCGCGTTCATCCACAGCAGACAGCCGACGTAGGTGGTGATGAGGACACGAAGCGAGTCCTGCGCCTCTTGCAGCCGGCGGTACAACTTCGCCAAGCTCATGGCCGACAGCACCGTCTCCCCCGCCTCCTCCTTGCACTCATCTGCAATGTGACTCCACGATTTTTGCAGAAACTGGATGTGCGGCACCGTTGCAAGATAGGTAGCCAAGCGTCCGCCAGCCTTTTCGTAGTCGTTGTGCAGAATGGACAACAATGCCGTGTGAATGTACTCGACCCGGGCATTTGACCGCAGCTCGTCGCCGATGTTCCACACCTTTGGCGGGGATGGAAACAAGACCTTGAAGTACTTTTGCTCGCACAGACGGGAGCCAATCGTCGCGGCATCGGTGCACCCTGACAAAAGCTCCGCAAAAAGCGCGCGCAGGACAGACTCTCGTGGGTCGAATACGATGGTAGACTCCTCTGGATGGAGGAGCACCTGAAACCCCACCTTCCGCACCTCGCTGTGCGCTTGCCCTCGGACAAGGTTGAGAAATGTCTGAAAAACGCACAGCACGCGCTGGAAGAGCTGCTCGGATGCCAAGAAATCGACCAGGCGAATGAAAACGTGCAGCTTCGAGTACTCCACAAGACTGCGCTTCAGTTCGCGCATCCGCCGCTCCAGGTCCTCGCGTGCGTCGATCATCGACTTTTCCTTGCGCTTGACTCGCGTGTCGGACACTTCGCCGGCAGCCACCGTGAGAAGATACTGCTCGAGCGCCTCGCGGGTGTTGATGTCGGGGACGTCGGCACGATGCTGGAGCACCTCCGCCAATTTTGTCACCTTTTCCTCCATGTGCTCCATGATGCCGTTGATGAACACCGACGCTTTCTGCCGCTGAATAGACTGCCCCAGACTGAAGTCGTCCACGACGTAGTCGTGCTTGCCCTGGGGGTCGTACTCGATCAGCTTCGCGTCGGATATAGTGTGCGAGTGCTTCACCAAGTCCAGCATAGGATGCGCGAACGTAGGCTTTGCGACGAGCAGGTCTCTCAGCAGCGACCGCCGTGTCGCGGCATACCGGCGCTCCCGCAGCTTCATCTGCAGCCGCAGGAAGGCCTTGTAGAGCAGAAAATTCTTGAAGAAGGGGATCTTGCGCAGAATGTTGAACAGCGACGCCTCCTTCATCCAGTCCGCGAGCGTCATGACCTCTGCCGGCCTGCTAGGTCGGACGTGCACAATGCCCGTGGCACTCAGGATGTAGTGCTCCGGCTCCTCGGATCCCTTTTTTGTCGCCACCAAATCATAGGGACGAAAATCTAGCTTCTTGGGAGCGCGGTTCAAAAATACGTGCTTCACACTTGTAGAGTCTCCGTTGGCGGTGAAGAAGGCCACGGCATCCTCCGAGGTGTGGATACCACGCAGCAGCGGCTCGTCGTTGGGTGCGACACGCTTTTCATGTGCCTTGGCGGGGCGTCGGCTCGCTTTTTGAATCATGCGCAGCAGTTCCGCATCTTTGTCGTCTGACGCGGTGGCAGCGGCGGCGCCATCGGCGGCACCCTGTGTGCCCTCCGCTCGCCGCAGCACCTGGGTGAGTTTTTCAGCGGCCGGAGAGGAGCCATGGAAAGTGAAGGCCGCAGGGTTCTGAAACTTGTACAGCTGTGGCGCATTCTGTGTGCGCTCCAGGCCGCTATTTACATGTGCCTCCAGCTGCGACGCCGCCGCTGCCTTTGGCCGCGCGCTCTCTTCGAGGCGCTTTCGGAAAGACGAGTTGTTGTGGTTCATCGAAGCAAGTATCGAGGCTGTGTGTGTGGCAAGTCTCCAGCTCGGGCAACGCGGCAGTGCGGGGTGTGCGAGGACTGTCTCTCCAGGTTTCTGCCAGAGTGGTAGAGTATGCAACGGCGGAGTGGAAATAGAGAGGAAGTGGAGTGAAGAGAAAAGGGAGAGGCAAGTTGCCAACGCGTGTAGCACAATGCGGCCAACCTACGTTCTGGGCGATGTGAGGTGCTGTTGGAACCTCAAACGGCAACTCGCGCGGAGAACGCGGCGGCGTGGCGGAGAGCGCTACTCACACACAGGTAGTCTCGCTGACACCCCCACGCAGAGCACTGGAGTGCATGTAAAAGAGAGCTCAGGCCAACACCTCTTTGCGACGGCCAAAATAATAATAATTAAAAATAAAAAAAACACGACACACACGGTGGCTCCAGCCTCTAACGTGTGTGGAGACGTCCGAGTGGTACTGCAGCTCGCCTGTCTGGCCGTGCCCTCGCGTGCTCTTTCACTCTTCTCCAGTCGCCAGCGCCCCCACAGCGAAGTAGCTGCGGTCGACGACGCCGGCGGGAATCAGAGGGAGAGATTTAGAGAGGCCACGTCGGAGCAGAAGGGAGCGAGCGATTGGGGGGAAGAGGAGGGAGGCTGCGTGGGCCTGCTCCCTGTTGTTCCTCGCCCCTCCCCTCACCCACACATCGGCCACCATCTGTGAGGATGGCCACTGGAGAAGAGGAAGCAGATGATGGCTGGTATCGGGTATTGGGTATTTGGGGGGGGGGGAGAGCAGCGCAAAAAAGCGGCAATTGCGGACAGTCTTTCGTTTCCTTCGGCTGATCAGTCCCAGCGCGCCGTCAGCCCCCACCGCGGCCTGACGTTTCCACCTGCAAATCGCACAAAAAGAAAAAAAAAAAACGAAATATGACCGGCGCGCTGGAAAACCACGGATGCCGTGCCAGGTGCCGCCGCGGGTGCACAGGAGCTCCGCAGCTGGAGTGATTTGCCATCTCAAGAGAGATGGCTGTGTGACCGTCCCGCCGCCCACCCCGCCCCCTCCCGTTTCATTCCCCTCGCACCTCGCCTCAACAGCTGAAATGAGGCAGTGCCTGTTGACCCTCTTCCTGAGCTCAACTCCTTTGACTCTCTGTGAACGTCTGATGGCGGCGCTTGCTCGTCTCAGCCTCTACAGCAACTGAACTGCTCCTTTCCTCCACCGTTTTTTTTTTTTTTTTTGCCTCTTCGCTTCATCACTGCCTTCTTTGAGCAGCGCATCCCCCTTTCCGTCGCGCCGCGACACGCCAGACAGGAAGAAAGAGGGGCGGTGGCTACTGCACTTCTCTTGACCATGAGCTCCAGCACCAGCGCTCTAGATGACCTGGAGCGCGAAATGGACAAGTACCTGGAGAGCGCTCAGATGAGCGGCAGCGGGGATGTCGGGGCATCTGTGTTCCAGTCGGCGAGGGTGCAACTGGAGATTCACGAGCTGTGCCAGCGGGTGCAGCAAAAGAGCGTCGCACTGGAGGATGCTGCGCGACGCTTGTGACACTCCAAGCGACGATATGGTCTGTTTTTTTTTTTTTTTTTTGCTGTTGTTGTTCCACCGTGTGCAAGTGTCGCTGTCGGTGCCAATGCCCGCTTCTCAGTATCGATGTTGCTAGACACGAAGAACGGGAGCAGGAGAGGCTCGATCACTGCACTCACACTTTTCCGGCATCTGCCCACTACAAGTTTAGTACTTTCTGTACAGGGCTGTCGGGCTGCAGACACAAATTAGCTTTCTCCACATGCACGGCATCTAGTTATGATTGGGGGATTCAAGCAAAAAAACAAAACAGAGAAAAAAGGTAGCTTGTTGAGTTCCACGTCGTGCGCGACACCGCTTTTGCAACGTGGATTCTGCTTTACCGACTCTCCATGTACCACGATACTGCCTCTTTCTTTCGCGCCTCCTCGCCATTGCTAGGTCTGCACACCACCACAAGATCTGTGCTGTGATCTTTTTTTTTTTTTTGTCTATCGGGGCGCCCCCTGTATTAATCCTGTTCTGTTCTCCAGCTCCGTGGTGCAGGCAGGCACAACGCGCCCACAATGTCTCACCAAAGGCGGCCGCAGCTCACGCTTGCCATGCCGGAGACACTTCAAGTCCTTGATATGGGACTCGATTTTAGGTCATACCTGTCTCGCGTGGATGAGAGCGGGGTGCCTATCCTAGGCAACGTCATATCGTACAGCGCCGCAAAGGTGGCTGACATCTTCGAGCCTACCGTCGGCCTGCTCGTCACGATAATCCACTTGTTTTCGCAAAGCGGCTCCGGCAGCTCGGCGACAATGTGGCTCAAGACCTACGACACCGTCCAGAAGGTGTACCTCGAGCATCAGGAGGACCGCGGAGACGCAGAAGGCGCCAAGTTCGCGCAGGCTGCGCGCGACTTTATCGCGGCTCAGCTGAGTCTAGCTGTGTCCCCCGACAACCGCCTCATCACCGAGCACCTTCTCGCCTTTTTGGACTACCAGAGCGGCATTCGTGGCTCGCAAGCCCCGTCCCAGCGAAAGATCCCTCGCGACCCGAAGGGTGCGTTTTGCAATCTTCACCTAGCTGACCACAAGTGCTACCAAGAGTTTTCTTGCAACCAGCTGCACTTGCACGAGGCAGGGCCGGTGCGCCACCGCATCAACTTTCTTCAAAAGCTCGCGGAGATCATGATGGCAGAGGAGCGGCCGCGTGCCGAGGTAGTCAAGCGAGTGAAGGACTCCATTTTCTTTGCGCGCTACGGCAACAAGGTCACGGTGCGATGCCACAACAACTGGATTCCATTTTTCAAGACGCTCTACACGGATGGGCGTCTTGAGCAAGCATTCCGCTACCAAATGTACTCGTGCCAAAACCTGACCTGCGCCGATGAGCACTGCAAAGGGGTCCACCCGCAAGATCGCCGGGTCCCTCCGACGGCAAAGCCTATCGACCTTCACAGCGCGCACCAAGTGGCTGTGGAGCTGGACGAGGAAGCCGAGCATGTTGTGAGCGCGGTAGAGAAGGCCAGGGCCGTTCCTGAGGCTCCGCCAGCGTTGGCATTGGCGTCACCACTCTCTGTCCTGTCGCCAACAGCCGAGCTGTGGCGAAACACCGTTCGGGACTACGTGCGGCAGTCCGGAATTCCACAGGTAGAGGCGGACGAGTCACTCTTGCGCACGCTCCAAGACACGAAAGTGACGGGCACGCCGATGTCGACGTCGGAGCGCATGACGCCGCTGCTAGATGAGCTCGACAACTACGCATTTAATAGCAGCCGGTCGTCGATGAATAGCGAGACTCGAATGTAGGTGTGTGAGTTTCTCGTTCGGTGGGTGCTTTTTTTTTTTTTTTCGCCCCGGAGCGTTTTTTTTTTCCCCTTTTCTGTCTTGGCCTTGGCTCATACTATCGGCCTCTCCTGAGGTTTTTTGAGAGATACGCCTCAAGGCAGTAGTGTGCGTGCTCAAAAAAACCCAGGGCGAAGAGGAGGTAGGAGCGGGTTTCTTTCATTAGACGAAGAGGGGCTCATGATTGCTTGACTTTGCTTTCTTGTTTGTCCCTCCATCGATCACGTTGTAGAGTTTTTCGACGCCCCGCTGAGGTGTGCATGTGGCTGGTGGCCCATTGCGATGCGCTTTGCTGCCTTTTTCATGCCTTCGCAGTGCTTCTCGTTATCGTGCTCTTTTTTTCATTTAGCTGTGCCGTCCTCGCCCCACACGCGGCATCCTGCTTCAATACCGCCGCACCTCTTTGCAGGGTGTGCGCTAGGCGTGCCCAATCTCGCCTCCTCGGTTTTGCTCTGAAGACCTATACTCTCCGGCGTTGCTGGGCACTGGCGTCATTCCAGTGAGTGCTTCTAGAGGTCATACCGAGACACCACCGTGCGGATGAGCAAAAAAAAAAAAAAAGAAGAACGAGTCCACTATTTCCCACGACCAAGCTTGCTGTCCGTTTTAACTCTCGTCTGCTATCACATTTCACCCGTGATAGCTTGCCTTCCGTGCTACCCCTGTTCTCCGAACCGTCTCCCCCTTCTCCGCGTCGATGTACTCTCCATGTGGGACTGCGCTACCAGACCTTCACTTTGCGTCCTCGGCTGGTGACATCAGCACTGCTCCCTTCACCGTTTTTTTTTATTTTATTTTATGTGGTCACCTCACCGCCGACAGTCTCTCTTGCTCTGCGTGTTGATGCACCCTCCCCCTCCCCATTTTCGCCCCCTTTCCTCCTTCTGTGAGGTGCTACCCTCAAGCGCGTTGAAGAGGCGGTGTTTCTTTCTTTCTCGTGCTGGTGGTGGTTCTTTTTTTTTTTTTTTCTCGTTTCACGCGATGTGGTGCACTGTTCTTGCTTGCCGTCGCAAGAACAGAGGCTGGATGCTCTCAGCATGTGGTGTAGGGGGGTTCTGTGGGCTCTCTCGGAGCTTAGTGTTTTTTCACTTCTTTCCTTTTCTTCCATTCGCTCATTGTAGTTTTGGCGACACTGAGACGGGGGGGACCAGAGAGCAAGAGAGGCAGGGAAGGAGAGCGAGCGAGCGAGGAAGCCTCGCTTCAGAGGGGCGGTTTCATTTCCGCGTAAGAGTTGGCGGCTGCCCGTCCTCCCGCGTACTCCGACTCTCAACACACAGCTTGAGAAAGACAACAGAATCACGGACTCTTTCAGATGTAAGTGTTTCTCCCGGACGGACACTGCGACGTGTCCGGCAACCATGCCGCGAAGCTGTCGGCCAATGAGTTTTCGCGGCTGCCGAACGCACCGTCTCCATTTCTTTTTTGTTTCTTTCTCCCGTTCTCTCACTCCCTTTGCCGCACTCGCTGCGAGGGGGACTGGCTACCACCACATGTAGTGTGCTCGCTCTCGCAGAGGTGCTCTCTTCCTGACTTCCTCCTTCGACTGCGTAGCTTTGTCTAGCGCCGTTTAAAAAAAAAAAAGAAAAAGAAAATGAAAGCGACAGGCTGGCTGCTCTGCGTTGTAGCACTTTTGTGTGCCTCTTGCACGCCGTTGCATGCCAGCATTCTTGGCCTGCAGAAGGAGCACGCTGCACACTTCAGCGCAGCCAAAGATGCCGGGGTCTTCCGCTGCCTCGACGGCTCGGCTACTGTTCCGTTCAGCGCTGTCAACGACGAGATCTGTGATTGCCCCGATGGCAGCGATGAGCCTGGCACGTCCGCCTGCTCTCTCTTTCGAGGTGGCGCGGTGTTGCAACTTCCACCCGCATGGAAGTTTCAGTGCACCAATGCGGGGCATTTCTCCCAGGCGTTTCCGCACAGCCGCGTGAATGATGGGATCTGCGACTGCTGCGACGGCTCTGACGAGACGGGCTCGCTCACCGAGTGCCCCAATCGGTGTGTCGAGGAGACCGGCAGGCTAGCGCAGAAGCAGGAGGTCGAGCAGGAGCGTATGAAAACGGCATCCGAGAACAAAGCACTGATGCGCGCCGCAGCGCTGCAGCGTCGGGATGATGCGGCGAAGGCGGCTGCTCTGCAGGAGGCTGAGCATGCCGAGCTCCTCGCTAGTCTTCCCGCTCTGAGGGAGAGGAATGCTGCCGCCCTCGAGGCACAGAGAGTGCGACTTGCCGAGTTGCAGGTGAAGTGGGAAGCGTGGGAGGCGGGGCGCGAGGAGCGAGAAGCCGCGGAGGATGCGCCTTCGTGCGTCCGGTGGCGCCAAACGGGGAACTGTGTCGCTACTGGTCCGCGAGAAAGCGAGCTCGACCAGCCGTGCTCGAGCAAGATCGCCAGCGGTCACTCGGGTTACTGCGAGTGCACTGCCTTTCCGGAGGAGAGTGCCGATCATGATGAGGGCGAATGGGAGGAGTCAACGCGCATAGTCACATACAACTTCTCGTGCGGTCACCCTGAGTTGAGGTGCTCGCGCGTTTGCGCGCAGCGCGGTTCAACAGACGATATCCCAGCAGAGGAAGAACCGCAAAACCCGGCCGACTTTTCTTTGCCCGAGGCACGCGAGGCAGGCGAGGCACTGGCCCGCCATGAGAACCGATTGGCAGAGGTGGCGAAGTCAAAGGAGAAGTTACAGAAGCTGCTTTCCTCTCCCACAGTGACGACGGAGGAGCTGCTTCGCACACTCGAGAATACCGAGTTCACGATTAAGTTCCACGAGTACACTTATGCCCTCTCTATGTTCAACGCGGTGCACCAGCGCAACGAATGGGAAAAGGATGGCGGCACGCTTCTCGGGTCGTGGAAGTCGTTTGCTGAGAACACGTACGCGATGTGGGCCAAGGACGAGTACGATTTGTCTCATATGATCTACGACAACGGCGCCCGGTGTTGGAATGGTGCGGTGCGCGCTGTCGAGGTGCATGTTGTGTGCGGCCCCGAGAACAGGCTGGCTCAAGTGGAAGAGCCGTCACTGTGCAGCTACCGCTTTGGCTTTGAGACACCGGCCGTATGTGACGACTGAGTTCTTTCTCTCCGACCGTCACCCTCTCCTTTTTTTTTTTTTTTTTTAAAGCCTTCTCGAGAGAGGCGAGAGGAGGAGGTACAGTCGCCTTGATACCCTCGTCAGCGCAGGCTTTGTGTTCGACTGACGCGTGACCGCCCCCCTCCGTTCTTTCTGCTAGGAACGCACTGGACAGGGTCCTCCGTCGTCGTCGGCGTTGGACGCGCATGGCTGCTGTATGTATGTCCAGCGAGATACATACGCCCGGACGCATGCGCCCACGGACACACACACACACGCTCTTTGAGGCCCCCTTTTTTTGTGTTGCTGTTGTTTCTTGTACTGGCTCGCGCACTTGGAGCAACAGTCCTTCGTCTTCCATCTTTCCGTCGTCTTTTTTTTTTTTTTTTATGGGCACGTTGTTTCTGTAGGTTTTTTTTTTGTTGTTGTTGATCGTGTTTCGTATGCGGCGAGTGTCGGCGCTGCGAGGCCTGACCCACATACACACACACACACAAAAGCCAGATGGTACATGCGCAATCCGTGAGGAAGCAGACGAGTGTGAGGTGGCACCATGAAGTTCCAGAGTCGCGCCACTTGTCTCCCAAACACTCCAGTGCGTGCGTGGAGAGGGGAAAAGGGGAAAGGAGAGGGAGCGAGAGGGGGATCGCTCTTACCGGTCTTGCCACGTCTTTCGCTCTGTTGATGGTGAAGTGGCCGTGGCCGCTGTTCGTCTAAATCTCGTGAACCCTCACGCCAGCGTCTCGGCACTGGATGCTCAAGTGCCATGGCTCGCCGCTTTCAACCTAGACTACGATCGCACGTCCCTCTTCCACTGTTTTTCGCTGGTGCGTCTGTGAGGGGGTGAGGGTGTGGGGGCTGGGAGGTCCATGGTGTGTGCCTGTACGCAGGCAGTCACTGAACTCCACCTTCGGCGCACATACATACACACACACACACACATACACACACACATACACACAATTCAAAAGAACGGGAGCGAAGCGAAGCGGCGGCAACGCGCAACATACACGCACTGCCGCGGGAGCGTGTGAGGAGCGAGTCGGCGAGTGCTGCGGAGGTGAAGGGAAGAGGAGAAGCGGCGAGGGGAGACGTCCTCGTTGCTGAGGTGGCCGGTGAGAGGTGGCAGACGCCGGGCCGATGATCCTCTTTCACTCCGTCGTGAACATTGCCATCTTGGCCATTCTGCTGCTGTTCGTGTTGCAGTATCAGACAGTCCGCAACAAGGAGGCCGCTGACGGTCGCTACACGCTCGCCTCCTACCTCTTCGCCAGCAACGACCACACACACTCCTACCTGCTTCGGCGTATCGAGACCATAGATGAGTTTGTCGGCACTTTGGAGCACACTGTGCGGGCCTACTACGCCATCCCAACGCGCAGCCGTGGCTTGTTCATGCACTACACAGACCCCGGCTCAGGCAGCCCCGATGCGATCGCGCCGCCGGAGCTCTTCTTGCAGTACCACCTAGGCCACTACGGCACACCAGCCTACGCGCGGCTCGCCGCGGAAACGTATCCCCTGTCGTTGGACTTCCCCACCGGGCCGTTCGCGAACGCCACCGCGCTGCTGAACAACTCGAGGGAGTCCTGCACGCCTCAGGTGGACCCGGTGGCCGGGGGCGCCTTTATTCCCTGCCGTGTCTCGCCTATCGGCGACCTGCTCGACCGTGTGGGGCAGCTGCGCCTC
Organism: Novymonas esmeraldas; assembly: GCA_019188245.1. Taxonomy (NCBI): domain Eukaryota; phylum Euglenozoa; class Kinetoplastea; order Trypanosomatida; family Trypanosomatidae; genus Novymonas; species Novymonas esmeraldas. Next base: position 275,394 of record JAECZO010000012.1, on the reverse strand, counting down.
TCCTTCTCTCTCTTCTCCCGCTCACGGCAGTGGGCCGGCGGCAGGGCGGCGACGGTCCCCTCCACCTGGGATGTGGTGGTCGACTACGGTTTCGAGGGGCACAAGGCCGTGGTGACGATGGCGGTGCGTCTGTCATCGGTGTCGCGGCGGCAGCTGGAGCCGTGGCCACTGCTGCTGTGCTGGGCCGTGGGGCTCTTGGCGCTGGTCGACGCGTACGCTCGACTTGGGGAGCAGGTGACGGCCTCGGCGGACGCTGCTGAGAGCCGCCGTGGGTACGTCCGCCTCGTTGGGGACGGCGCGGACGAGGCGCCGAGGGCCGTGCGGAGGGAGTCGTCTGCGTCCGCCACCGCGCAGGCGAGCGAGAATGGCTGGCGCTGGCTGGGGTATCTCTCCAACGTCGCAGCCGTCTCCTTCGCCGCCGTGGCGCTGGTGGCGCAGCACCGGAGCCGCACGAGCGAGTTGCTGGAGGAGGCAGTGACCCTGCTGCTCGCCTTGGCCGCCATGCTGAGCAGCTTCCGCGTGGTGGTCCTGCTGAAGCTGTTCCCTGCGTGGTACGTCCTGATCGACGGACTCGCCACAGCGCTGCAGCAGCTTTCCGTACTCGTTGTTGGGGTGGTGCCGGTGCTTCTCGGGTACGCCGTGTGCGGCACTGCGGTGTTTGGCGGGATGAGCGGCACGTACTTTCAGTCCATCCCCAACTCCGTTGTTACACTTCTGTGCTCCATGTTCGGCGACAACTTGCTTGACACGTTCCTTCGCATGGATGAGTCGCCGCACACGCTGCAGGTTCTCTTTGCGCGGCTGTTCATCATCACGTTTCTGGCGCTGTTTGTGTGCAACATCCTCAACATTGCCCACAGCATCATCCAGGACTCGTACAGCCAAGCCCTCAAGACCTACGCTGGCACGGTGGCCGCAGCGGCGGCAGAGGCAGATGCCGCGGAGCAGCAGCAGCAGCAGCAGCAGTTAGAGCAAGAGAGCAACGATGCGGACCGAGACGGCGGGGCCGAGCGGCGCTCCTCGCGCGGTCCGGGAGAGCCGGTGTCGGACAGCACCGCGTCCGCTGCCGACACGTCGGTCTCGCCGTCACGCCACAATGCTTCGGCGGTCGGAGGCGAACACACGCGCCAGTCCACGGTGAGGCCACACGTCCCGCGAGGTGGTCTGCGCGCGGCCGACGTCGAGCAGATGCTTGGTCGACTGGAGCGCGTCCCCTTCTAGGCTCTCTCTCCCGTCCTCCTCCTCCACACGCACAGTTTTGTGTCTCGCCTGCCTCTCTCTCTCTCTGTGCGTCTGAGTGTGTGTGTCCGAGTGTGTGTATGTGGTTGTGTGCAGTTGTGTTTCTGAGTGTTGCACGAGGCACCTTCCCTGTCCAGCCGTCCTCCCTCTCAGCTCTCACCCGCCTTCCCATCCGCCACGTGACGAAGAACAGCTGCGATGCGCTGTTCTGCGTGCACAGCTACCTTGCCTTTCGTCAACCTCAACCCAACCCCCCACATGTTCTTTGTAGCGCGCGCCGACACAGGCGTTGGCGGAACGGCGGGTGCGAAGGACGGCATCGGCGACCCTCCCGCTCCTGCACGCTCTTCTGCCTTTCGCGTTCGACCTCCCGACACGCAAGCACACGCAACGAAACAAACGCTCACACACAAAACAGCAACAACAACAGGAAACGGCGCTCGTCAACTTGCTGGTGCGCGGCTATGCAGTGCCTCCCCCACACTACATGTACACGAACCCTTCTCCCTCCCTCCTCCCCTCTCACCTTCTCTCTCTCTCTGCTCTCATTCGGTACATCCTGTGTCACAGAAGCAGTAGTACCGTCCCCACGTCCCCACGTCCCCCACTCCATTCCACTTCCTCTTTGTCTCTCTCATCACTAGCGTCCATCACCCCTCCCATTTCCCTTCCTCCTCTTTCTTCCCCAGTCGTAGCCTCTCTCTCTTCAGCACCAGGAAGTTGACACGCCACCATAGGTGCACAGACGCTAACAGACACACACACACACGCACACGCACAGAGAGACACAGATACACACGGACTCATACGTACGCATACTCGTGCAGGCACACAGAGACACACACGAGCGCGCACACGCCGGCAGCGAAGGCAGGCAAGAAAGCGAGATCAAAAGTTCGCCACGTGCACATACGCTCTTTCATTCGCGTTCCTTTTTTTTTTTTCTCTTTGATCGTTTTTTCATTTTCATACACGGTCATAAAGCTCGACGGCTACGTCGCTTCACGCACACACCGGCGCCACACACAAACGACACAGACCAGTCACACGCGCGTGACTGTTGCGGACACGGGGAGGTAGAAGCGTCCGTTGCCCCCCCCCCCTTCTTCTCGGCATCTGAGCTGTTGTTGCGCTTCCCTCTCGCCACGGCTCCTCCTCCGCCACTCTCTTTTTTACAACGCAGCTGCATCAGCCGTACTTTCCATTCGTGTGTGTGTGTGTGTTTTTTTTTCTTTTCTTTTTTCGGGATTGCCCTATTTTCTTCCACAGTGTTCAACATCACTTCCACCCGCGTCTCCCGGCGAAGCGGCAAGAGGAAAAAAAAGAAAGAAAGTACTCACACACACGCACGCGCCCTCACAAACAAGGACTCATACACGCTGCCTGGTCCAGTCGCTCCATTCGTGTGTGTGACCGCGCTGGTGCTGAGGTGTGTCCTTGTGTTTGCGTGTGTGGAGGATAGGCACCAAATCTAGAGCTCTCTCGTGTGGTGTCTGCTGCAGCGCTCAGTCGGTTGGTGAGATAGAGAGAGAGAGAGATAAAGACTGAGACACGCCAAAGAAGAGCCAAAAGAAAAAAAAAAACAAGAAGGGATTCAGTGTACACTTGGCGGCTTCTTCTGCGACCTCTCTCTCTCAGGCATTTTTTTTTTTTTACTTCTCTTCCCCGTCCGTCGGTCACGACGGCATTTTTTTTTTTTTTTCGAGTCCTGCGTGTCTGTGTGCGTGTGTGTCCACCCCACCAGCGTCGCCTCGAGGAGTTCACAGCTCATTTTAGTGCACTCTCCAGCTGCTGCTGCTGCTGCTGCTTCTTTTGTCCCCCCGTTTCAGTCGGTGTTCTTTCCTTTTTTTTTTTTTCTTGTGTTTCATTTTGTGACTGTGCGTTATTAGCAGTCTCCGTGTGTTTTCAGCTCACTTCTTTTTTTTTTTTTTTGTCGGCTTCTGTCTGTTTTGTCTGTCTTGTTGTGTGTCCGTGTTGACAGGTGTCTCCATTTCTGTTGAGTATCCGCGTGCCTCTCATTCGCACGCGCGCGCGTGTGTGTGTGTGTGTGTGTGTGCATCTGTTTGGGTGTTTTTTTTTTGTTTGTTTTCCTTTCCCCTCTTCTCGTCCTCGCCGTTAGTTGTTGTTGTTTGTTGTCTTTGCGTCCGCCGTCCCTCTTTCCCTTGTTCCCCCATTCTCTCTGACACAGCACACTCCTCTCGACTGCTTTCGCAGTTGTACCTTCACTCCCCCCCTCCTCTCCCTCCCTCCTTCCCCTCCTCTCCCTCCTCTCCCTCCTCTCCCACCTCTCCCTCCTCTCCCTCCCTTTCTTCTTCTTGTTGTGCTCCCTTTGGATTTGTATCAGTGTCTTGCCCTCCCTACCGTTGTCAGCTTTTTCTCCCTCCTCCTCTGCGTGACAGGCGTTCTCGCCACTTCACGACATACCGGTGATCCTCTCTCTGTCTCTCTCTCTCTGTGTCACGTGTGGACAGAATAGAATTCTCCTCCACTGTGGTTGTTGAACCCGCTGCACGCACACCTCCTTTTCCTTTCCCCCGCGTCTTCTCCTTCTCACACTGTCTCACTCCCCCCCCACCCCTCCCTCGCCCCTCCTTTCTCTCTTTGTGTGTGTGTCTCTCTCTCACCTCTATCGACGGCCACCCTGAACCGGCGGTCCTGCAGTTGTGAGCGCCATGTCCATGTTCCCTGACTACGCCGCCGCGGGTAACGGGAGCGGCGCGCTGCGTGCTCCGCACTCCCGCCGTGACGTTCGCGGCGACTCGTCCTCGTCGCCACACCGCCTCTCTCCGCACAGCTCCCCGCTGCAGCAGCAGCAGCAGCAGCACTACTCACAGTCGCCTTTCGTGCCCCCATCGCAGCAGTACCTGCGGAACCTGTCCTCCTCTAATCCGTGCTCGCCACTCATGTACGCTGTCTCGCCAGCCACCCGGGACGGCAGCACGAACTCGCACCACCCCGCCTTTCCCTCCTGCCGCAGCGGCGCGCCAACGTACAGTCGCCTGTGCGACTCGGGATCGCCCAGCAGCGCCGCAGCGGAGTCCACACTGCATGGCGGCTCCCCCACGAGGCTGAAGTGGGGCGCGGCGTCGTCGCCGCCGTCGTCACCCGGGCCAGCAGCGCGCTGGGCAGCCGCGTCATACACCCACTCCCCCGATCCGCACCATCGACGCTCGCAGCAGCAGCAGCACCTCTTCCAGTCCATCGCAGCAGCGCAGTCCTCCGCCTCACAGCTGGGCTTCGCCTCGAATGATGCGCTCCGCACCACCACCCCGCTGATGGCACTGGACGGGGCCTCCAGCGGTCTCCTACAGAGCCCGAACACGCGCCATGTCAGCGCGCTGCCGGGTGGCTCGCAGTCTCCCGGCAACCATCACAGCCAGCGGGCCAATGAGACACATGCTGCACAGCCCGGAGAGGCGTCCCTCACGGACAAACTCGCCCCGTCCGAGACGCTCGCGTTCAGCTCCTCGCACCACGGCACTGCCAACCACCCCGCCCGAGCGGACACCGCCGCCATCCACCAGTCGCCGGCGCCGCTGCCGTCGACGCCGCAGCGGCACGTGTCAGCAGGCCTGGTCGCGGCGGCCGGCACGAGCCCGTCTGCCGCCGGCGGTGGCGCCAGTCGCGGCGGTGGCTCTGCCGGCCCTGTCTCCGACCCCAACACGATCGTGCCGCGGCGGCTGAGCGAGAACCTCTTGCCGGGGCTGAACGCGTCACCGGAGGGGCGAGTTGCCACGACTGGCGCCGCCGCGGGGGCTCACCGGCACAACACGCCGTCCTCTGCTGGCTGGACGCACGAGGCTGGCGGGGCAGCGTCTCTCGCCCTTGGAGCGACGCAGCCGCCACACGCGACGGGAGTGTCGACAAGGTTGTCCCCGCCAGCAGAGTCGCCGCCGGCAGTGTCGCACCGCGCCGCCGAGGCTGCGGCCGCCAGTGGTGCAGCAGCAGTCAGCCGAGCTGGAGACGCATCCAGCGCGGTGCCACATCAGTCTCTGGCGCCGTCTCATCTGTCTCCCGAACCGACGTCCTCGGTCGCCCACGGCCAGCGCGCGCCGGCGATGTTCGGCGTCATCGATCTCTCCTACAGCCGCGCTGACGCCGGTGGGTCGAAGACGGCACCGTCGCCTGTGGCCTCCAGCGGCGCCGCCGCCGCTGTCTCCCCCTCAAGCGGCGGCGGCTCGAGGCCGCTCACGCTCAAGGGTGCGTCGTCGAGGGCGTCTGCGGCTGTCAAGGCACGCGCATCCGCGTCGTCCCTGGTCGGCGTCGGCAGCGGCAGCAACGGGGTCAGTTCATCGACGACTCACACCGACCCGACGGCGGCGGCGGCGGCGACGGGCGGCGGCAGCGTTGGCAGCGCAAACAGCGAGTTCACAGCGCGCTACGGGACAACCATCGTGCGCATGGGCCACAGCACGACCCGGACGGAGAGCAGCTACTCCACTTCACAGAGCACCCAAAGTCACAGCCGTGACGCGACAACGACGACGACGACAACGCCGGGGTACTCGCCACGCGCAGAGCCCCTGACCCCCGCGCACGCGACCGCCGCCGCCGCTGCCGCCGCCTCACCACGTGCGACGCCGCCGCTGCCGCCGCCGCCGCCGCCACAGGCGGACAGCGACGACGATGGCGAGCAGCAGCAGCAGCAGCAGCAGCAGCAGCGACCGCGCACTACCCCGGCGGCCATGGCCGCTGCACGTCCGCAGAAGTCAACAACCGCGGCAGCCGAGGTGTCGCGGAGGCCAGAGCGCCCGACACAGGCGCCACCGCTGACGGCGGACACCGTGCTGCCGGTTGCATCGCCGGACGACGAGGCCCGCGTCACCTCCAGCCCTGCCACCACCGCGACGACGACGCGGAGCAGCTCCAACAGTCGTGCCCAGCCGTCCTCCTCCGCCTCGCTCTCCCGGTTCACCATGTCGACCGCCACAACGACGCCTACGGCCGGCACCGGCCGCTTGGAGAAGGCGCGCATCCCCCTCAACGGCGGCAGCCACGGTCCACGCCACCCCGCGACCGCCACTCGGGACGGCGGACAGCGCGAGAGGCTCTCGGCCACCTTCCCCGCCAGCGGCAGCTCTTTTGCGAGCAACGTCGCCGCCGTTGCCTCGAGCGCGTCTGTATCCTCCTCGGACGGCGGCGCCGCCGCCCGTGGTGCTGCTGCTCGTGGAGCTCACGTGAAGCGGCGCGCCAGCGTGGGCTCCGCGTCTGCCGGCTCCACATCTGGCGCTGCCGCGGCGACGTCGCCGTCGTTGACGTCGCCGGTGTTGGCGAACTATGCGTTTGTGTCGAGCCGCGGGAACATGCAGCGCTACATAGACATGTGGCGTGAGAGCTTCACGGAGGACAAGGAGGCCTACAAGGAGGGCGGCTACCTCACCGTGACGCCGGGCCGCATTGTCCACTCACGCTACGTGCTCATCCAGAAGCTGGGCTGGGGCGAGTTCAGCACGGTGTGGCTCGGCTACGACACGAAGCATGCCACGATGGGCCGCGGCCTGTCGCAGGCATTCGTCGCCGTGAAGGTCGCCAAGTGCCGCTCGAGCGTGCAGGAGGCAACGCACTACGAGGTGAGCCTGCTGCGCTATCTGGAGGCGCGCCTCCCGCGGCACGCCGCCATCACGAACATCGTCGACTGCTTCGACGTGCGAGGTGAGTTCGGCGTGCATACGTGCATGGTCATGCCCCTGTGCGGGCCGAACCTGCTGTCCATCGTGGATCGCATGAAGGCGGACCGCAACCGCCGCAACGCCGACGATCTGCGCATGATTAAGGAGATTATCGTCTCGGTGCTCATCTCGCTGCACGAGCTGAGCGTGCTGAACGTCGTGCACACGGACATCAAGCCCGAGAACGTGCTGTGCTCCGCGGTGGACTCGAAGCTGGTGAGCTCGATGGAGAAGTTCTGCAGCTACAATCAGGAGCGCAGTCACATGATTAGTCTGGACGAGTTCAAGAGCTCGATGGTGCAGCAGACGACTGACCATCTGGTGTGTCTCGCCGACTTTGGCCTCTCCGCCCTGCTGGAGCCGCCCGCGGCGGCGCAGTCGTGGCTGGCGATGTGCGGCAAGATCGAGCCGTCTCTTCTCGCACCGCTCACGCAGTGCAAAAAAAACTTCACCGTTACGCGGCCCGGTGTCATGGACAACCACCGCGGCACGCTCATCCAAACGCGCGAGTACCGCGCACCAGAGGTGGTGCTGGGACTCGACTTCACGTGCGCGACTGATGTATGGAGTCTGGGCTGCATGGCGTTCGAGCTCATCACAGGGGACTTCCTCATGGACCCCAAGAAGAAGACGCGCGAGCCGCGGGAGATAGACGTCGAGCACCTCGCCATGATGATGCAGCTGCTCGGCCCGCTGCCAGAGAGCGTTACCAGCATCCGCGTGCGCAACAACGCGCACTACGACGCGCTCGCGCAAGGACTGCCGGCGTCGAGAAGCGCGGCGCGACCGCTGCCAGAGCACCTCCACCGTTTCATCGACCGCGACGGCAACTTCATTTACGCCTCGCGCTACCGCTCCTACCCACGCCGCAACCTTGAGATGGAGCTCGAGCCCTACCTCGGCTTCCGCGAAGCACGCCTGGCGGCGAACTTCATCTTGTCGTGCCTGTACGCCTACGACCCCAAGCAGCGACCCTCGGCCAAGAAGCTGCTGGGACACCAGTGGTTCCACGGCGTCGGCTCCCCCTCCAAGGACAGGAACTCGACCCGCTAAGAAAGGGACAGGCGCGGCGGAGGGGGTCCACGGTTTGGGCCCTTCCCTTCCCTTCCCTCCTCCGTCGTCGACTCCAGCAACGGACCACGAGGTTCGTCACATTGTTTTACTTAAACGTGGGGGTGTCCTCCCACTCCAGCCCTCTCTCTCTACTCCTCGTCCCCCTCCCCCCACAACGGACTTGAGTACATTTATATGTGAGTGTGTTCGTACTTCTGTGTGTGTGTCTGTGTGTGTGATTTGTGTGTGTGTGTGTGTGTGTTTTGTTTGTGTGTGTATCTTCTGAGGTGACCTCTCCCTTTCTTTTGAGCTCATCATCATCATCATCCCCCTCCTTTGTTTCTTTCCCCCATCTCCCCTGCCAGTGGCTCCGTCCTCCTTCAACCTGTACCGCCTGCCGCCCCCCTCTCATTGCCCCCGTCTCTCTCTCTCTCTCCTCCTCCTCCCACTGCTGCTGCTGCCGCTGCTGTTGCACGTGTGTTGCCTGTGTGTTGCATGTGTTTGTGTGTGTGTCCCTCATTGGACTTCTTTTTTTATTTTTATTTTCTATCTGAGTAGGTGTGTGTGTGTGTGTGTGTGTACTGCTCATTCATGCTCCCTTTTTCTCCTGTTGGAGCTGCGACGTGGCGATCTCTCCTCCTCCTCTTCCTCCTCGCTGACCAGCTTGTGAGAGCCGCAGCGAGGTGGGAGCGGCGACAAGGGCGAGAGGCGAGGCGAGGCGAGGAAGCAGATCTCGAGGTCGTGGCCTACACGTACCTGCTTCTGCTGTCCGCCGTTGTTCTCTTGCACTTTCGCATATTTGTACATGGCTGTGTACACGTGTGTGTGTGTGTGTGTTGTGTGTGTGGGTGTGTGTGTACACGAAGATGTCGGACCGCTTCGTGACACCTGCTGTTTTTTTTTTTTTTTTTTGTATCGTCTCGCACAGAGTGTATCTCTATGCCTGCGTGTTGTCGCGCCTCCCCGCCGGCTGTCTCGCGCGTAGCACCTCTGCTGCCTCACCGCCGCGCGCTCGTGCTACGCTGACGTGGCTGCGTGAGACTCCCTGAGGCTGTGCGCATGCGTGCGTTTGCACACGTGTGTTTGTGTGCTTGTGTGTGTGTGTGTGTGTCTGTGTGTGTGTTTGGAGAAGCCCAGTCGACTGTGGCGCCTCACAAACGTTTTTCTTCTCTTTTTTTTTTTTCTGTGTCCTCCATCGTGCTTCCACTATTGGTGTCGCCGCTGCCGCACCCTAAGCGTGTGTGTGCGTGTGCGTGTGCGTGTGCGTGTGCGTGTGCGTGTGCGTGTGTGTGTCTCTCCGTCTGTCTGTGTGTTAACGTGTCACTGTCACCCCCCTCCTACGCGCTGTGACCCTCGTCCCCCACTTCCCATGTCATGCGCAGAGCCTCTCCACCATCCGCTCTCTCTGCTGCACCGATACGAGGTGGAGGGAGGACACAGGCGTTGCCACCTATTTGCTGGTTTGTCCTGCGCACGTTCTCTCAAGGAGGAAGACGGCAGCGGCTCTTCGAACAGATGCGCTGGCCACCACCACCACCACCACCACGCGTCATGTGCGGCCGTGGAGGAAGAGCGTGTCATGAGTGGCCTCCCCCTGCTTCTCCGCGACACTCCTGGTGCGCCTCCCCTCCTTGCTCCCTCATCCCTGCTATGGATGGGCTGCCAACGTGTCTCTCTCTCTCCCTCTTCTCCTCAGCTCCTCTCAGTCCTGTTCACCGAAGCTCAACGCGGTGACACACTCACGTACAACACGTACACGCACGGTGGCATACCGGTGAAGGAGCGCACGCACCCAAACAGCTCCGTCGTCCCTCCCTCCCTCCCGCTCACAGACTCGAGACCCTTCCTCCCTCTTCTCAAGCGGCTGTCTGCCCCCACACGCCTATCCACACGCCTACCGGCACACACACACACACACACGCACATACATACGCACCGGTGGAATGGAGCTAAGCCACAATGAGCAGCACCCGGACCGCAGCATGGTACCGCAGGTGCAGTGCTGTGTGTGCGGGTTGGTGATCGACAGCAACCCAAGCAACATGTGCCCCAACTGTCTGCGCGCGCATGTGGACATCACGGACGACCTGCAGAAGGAGTACATCATCATCCACTGCCCCGAGTGTGGCCGCTACCTGCAGCCGCCAAAGTACTGGGCCCGTGCGGAGCTCGAGAGCCGCGAGCTGCTCACCCTCTGCCTCAAGCGCATCAAGGGCCTGAACAGCAGTGCCGGGAGCAACAGCAACGCGAACAAGGCGAAGCTGGTCGACGCCAAGTTCCTGTGGACGGAGCCGCACAGCAAGCGCATCAAGCTGCGCCTCACGGTGCAGAAGGAGGTCTTCAACAACATTGTCATCCAGCAGGCCTGCGTCTTGGAGTATGTGGTCACGTGGCAGCAGTGCACCATGTGCCAGAAGGTTGCCACCGGCCAGCCGCAGTGGGACGCGTGCGTGCAGCTGCGCCAGAAGGTGAACCACAAGAAGACCTTCCTCTACCTGGAGCAGATCATCTTGAAGAAGCGGCTGCACGAGAACTTCATCCGCATCGAGGGGCAGCCCGACGGTCTCGACTTCTTCTTCGCGCACAAGAGCCACGCGATGAACTTCTTGGAGTTCCTGAACAAGATGGCGCCGGTGACGCGGCGCGACGCGGTGCAGCTCGTCTCGCACGACTCAAAGAACAACACCGCCGTCCAGCACTTCACGTTCGCGCTGGACATCGCGCCCCTCTGCCGCGAGGACCTCATCCTCATCCCGTACAAGGACTACTACCTCAAGTCGCTCGGCGGGATGGGGCCGCTGGTGCTCGTGCACAAGGTGTTCAGCTCTGTCGTCTTCATGGACCCGCGGACGCTGCGCGCCGGGGAGGTGACCGGCACCCTCTACTGGAAGAAGCCCTTCACGTCGCTCCAGACGTCGCGCGAGTTGGTCGAGTTCTACGTGCTGGAGTGCCAGCTGCTGCCCGTCACGAACGGCACCTACCAGCTCGGCCTCGTCACCGTGTGCCTCTCCGACGAGGTCGGCGAGGGCCGCGAGTGGATCGTGCAGTCGCACCTCGGCGGTGTCCTGCGTCCTGGCGATCTCGTGAAGGGCTACCTGCTGGAGGGGCGCATCTTCAACAACGAGGACCTCGACGCGGGCCGCTACAAGACCGAGCAGCTCCAGGACGTCATCCTCGTGCGCAAGCACTTCCCGTCGCAGAAGGCGCGCCGCAACCGCCGGCTCTGGAAGCTGAAGAAGCTCGACATCGTCACGTCCCAAGGCGAGGCAACGAAGATCAGCGGCCCGGCCCGCCGCGGCGGTGGCGCCAACGCGAGCAGCGGCGCCAACCACGTCGACGATGACGAGGGCGAGTTCGAGGACGAGATCGAGCGTGACGCTGAGCTGCGCAAGGATGTCGCCATCTACCGCATGATGGACGAGGAGGTGGCAGCGCGGCGTGGCGTGGCCGCGGCTGCAGGGAGCGCCGCGGATGCCGAGTACGAGGACGACGAGGATCTGCCGGAGATCGCCTTGGAGGAGATGCTAGACGAGCTGCAGGTCGACGACGACGCTGCCGCCGCAGCCGCGACGGCGGAGGACAACTTGATGGTGCGTGCAGAGGAGGACAGCGGCAACGATGAGGTGGTGGATATTCGAAAGAAGATGCGCATCGAGTGAGCGCGTGCGCGCCGTCCCCTCCCTTTCCCCTCGCAAGACCACGCCAGGCCGCGGACGCGCTCGTGTCACGGCTGCTCATCTTCTGGAGTGTGTGTGTGTGTGTGTGTGTGTGTGTGTGCTGTTGGTTCTTCTTCTTTCCTTCCTCCTCCCCACCTCTTTTTTTTACACCTTCCGCGTCGTTGACTCGAGTAACCGCTGGTAAATCTAAAGAAATCGCATGCGGACACACCCACAACACAACAACACAACACGCAGAAGCAAAGACACACACACACAAACACACGCGCACAGATGAATGGAGAGAGAGAGACGTGGGGGATGTGTCTCCCCTCAGCGCTGTGCGGTGTGCTTGGGATCACCCGTGCCCAAGCCCCCCCCCCTGTCAACACTGGAATGATTGGGGGGTGGCGGTGGAGGATGGGGGTGGGGGAGAGAGAGGGCACGTGGTGTGCAGCCAAGGAGACCAAGGTGTGGTCCAGCCGCCTCGTGCTTGCCTGCTGGTCTGTGTCCCCCCTCCTCCTCTCCTCCGTTACCTCTCCCTGTACCCACGAACGCGGCTCCATCGATCTGGTTGAGCGCTGCGGCGTTGGAGATGTGTCTCTCTCTCTCTCTCTTACTCTCTCTCGGTGTTGTGGTGGGCGATGTCCTCCCTCACTCGCCTTTCCATGTGCATTCCTCTTCTCACGCTGCACACGCCTGCACAGACACGCACCCCACCTGTCAGCACACGCACAGACAGACACCCACACACACTGTCTCCCTCGATCCTACACACACAGAAGCAGCCAGGGATTCACGCAAACGTTCATGTGGGAGGAGAGTCAGCGTACCGTGCTCTGGTGGTGAGGAGGACCGAGCGGGTGTTGGTGGTGGTGGTAGCAGAAGAGGAGAGGAGAGGGGCAGTGTTCGATGCGGAGGCTTGTGTCGGTCGTCTCTGCCAGCCTCGTGCAGCGTGGACGCTGTGCAGTGCTGCCCCTCCGCTGCTTCTCGCTGGCCTGTCAGGCTGAGGCGTCTCAACGACTTGGCACGGGCGCCCCAGCTGCGGTCGCGCCGTCGGTGTACATGCTGCTGGAGCGACGCCTCCCGGCCACCACGCTGCGGCCCAACGAGGCGCTCAGCACGCTGCTCTCTCTCGTGCCAGCGAATGCACACCACCTCGGTGTTGTGCAGCACCTCGTCGACGCTGTGAGGGGCAATGCGTGCTGTCTTGACGCAGAACTGTGTCTCGCCGTGATGGAGCAGCTGCTGACGCCGTCGTTGCCGCTGTGGCTGCGCAAGGTCGACTGCGACGGCGACGGCGACGGCGGTGGTGCGTCATCGGCACCGATGAGTGACGCGGCGCTGCTCACCGTCTTGGCACCCCTTGGCAGTACCCTCAGTCGATGCGTGGCGGTGCGCCTGCACATGCGCCTGACGGAGCTTAGACGTAGTGCTGAGGCACCCGACGAGGGCCTGCCTCTCCAGCATCCCCACACGTGTGCCCCACCGTCGCGCAGCGGGGACGATGAAGACGACGACAGCGGGGGCGGTACCACGTTTCTGCTCCGCGGGGCGGCGGTGTTGACCGCCTTCACGGCACCGCGGCAGCAGCAGTGGTGGTCCGGCGACGGCGCCGCGTCGTGGCACTCGGCGTACCTTGACGCCGTGGTGTACCCAGTCGTGCAGTATTGCACCGAGCCTTGCCGGCGCGCGGGTGAGCTGCGGCCGTGCGGGGCCACCGCCGTCGGCCGCGCCGCCTCGAGCGCGTCTGCCACGTCGCCGTGGGCGGTGGTGCGTTTGTTGGGTCGGCGGTGCTGGTGGTGGTCCGTGCTCATCACGCGCGCCCTGCCAGTCGTGCCCTCTGACGCCGTACGCGAGCGCGCCACGAGCGCGCTGGTGGACGCCGTGCTTGAGCTGCACCGCTCCCTTGACCCCCACACCGCTCCGGTGGTGTCGCCGGGACATCCTGCGCCGATCCTCACCGTGTGGCCCTGCCTGGCGATGCTGGAGAGGCTCCTCGTTCGCGGCACGCCGGTTCTGTGCAGCGAGTCCAGCAGCGACGTCCCATCGCCGGGACCGGCGTGGACGGAGGAGCTGCGTCGAGGTTGGGGACATCTCGGTGACGCCTTCGCACGGCTCGCCACCGCTGCACTGCAGGGCTCGGCCTACCTCTCGGTCGACACGCACGCAAGCGCAGAGAGCGCACTCTGCGCAGAGGCGCGCAGAAACCTTGTTCACGCCATGGTGTCTGTGGGGTACCGACTGGCGCTGCAGTGCGTGGCTGCTGCGGAGGCGCTGTGGGCGACCACCCGTGCGACGGTGACTGCTGTCCAGACCGGCTCGCATGACCGCCGTGCCGTCGGCGCTCTGCAGCAGCCGCGGTTACTCGCGAGCGGTGAGCTCGATGTGGCGATGCGGCTGCTGAGCTGTGTGGTGCGCGTCCGCCCGGTGCTGATGCGCGGCACACGCGGCACTGGCGTCACCGATGCATCGAAGGCGGCAGATGTGGCGCTGATCGAGGAGAGGACGTGGTGCAAGTTGGCGTGCCTGATGCAGCTCGCACGGTGCGCCGCAGATGGAGATGAGTACCGCAGCGAGCACTGCGTGCAGGGGGCCACGTGTGGCGACGCAGGCGCGGCACGTGATGACTCGACGCGGCGGCGCCAGCTCGACGAGGCGTGGCTGCTGCGGTGCGGCTTCGCCCACGCCCTGGCGTGCACGGGAGAGCCTCTTTCCAATGTGGCGCGTGCTGCACCGCCTGGCGCGACGGTGCGGGTCGCCGGTGCGACTCCCTGCGGTGCAGACTCGTCGTTGTCGCCGCTGAGACTTTCCCCTGCGTTTGTGTGCGTGCTGGTGAGGTGCTGGGCGACGTGGCCGACGCAGTGGCCCGCGTCGCTCCACGCGGAGTGGCTGCGGCGACTGCCGGCGGTGGCGACGGCAGAGTGTGACGATGGGCTGAGTAGTGCAGGCCCCTCGCCTCTCACGCTGAACGGCGTGCCGGACACGCGTCACTGGCGGCAGTGCGTGCGCACCCAGAGCCGCCTCTCCGCCGTTCTCGAGGAGGCGTGGCGGGTGACGGCGGTGGACCGGCCACAGGAACTCGACTCGCTGGAGATGTGTGCGTGCTGGCACGGCTTCTCGGCCGCCGCCGCAGCAGCGTCGATGCCCTCGCTCCCCACCTCGACACCCACTGCGGAGCCGTGCCACCAACTCCACCGCCGCTGCTGCTGCTGCTGCGGCGGCGGCGGTGTGAACGTGCTGCAGGCGCAGCTGGCCGAGATGGCCGCCGTTGCAGAAGGCCGCCTTGCTGCCTCGTGCGAGGCGTGGTTGGCGCAGCATCGCGTGTCCCATGCCGATGGGGTGAGAAGCACCAGCGTGCCCTCCGTGGAGCCGCGTCCCATGTTGCGCGAGTCGCTGTGGTCGCTGCAGCAACGGCGCCGGCCCCTCTCGTGTGTGTGGTGCCCCACGCACCTCCCAGCGCTCATCTCGCACGCCGCCCGGCGTGTGGTCCACTGCGCCGAGTGGCACGACGTCGCCTCTCCGCTGGCGCCGATGAACGACACGTTCCTCTCTGCGCTGCGGCAGGCAACGTTGACGCCGGCCTCCGCGGAGGTGACGGCGTTTCAGCTCTCGATCATCGCACGCTACGGGGAGTGGTGCGAGGCGGCCGGTGTGCATGCGGGCTGGTGTGCGTGCGCAGTCGGGGCCGGCGGCTCAGCGAGGCGCACCGGGATGCCGTGGTGGGTGCTCACCGTCGATGGACTGGCAGCGACCGGCGGTGCGCACGACGGCGCGGACGCTGCGACCCTTCTCGCTGTCTGGGAGCGCGGCATCGCGCGGGCTGCCGCTGAGCCGCCGGCCTCGACTGCGCCGGCACACCAGCCCGCATGCACACCGGCGACAGTGGCGCCACGGTGCTGCGTTCGTGTCCTCTCTCCGTGGAGACGCGGCGGCTCGTCAGCGTTCGGCGCGTTGACGAGGACCCCGTCGCGGCAGCAGCGGGTGAGCTCGGACGCCGTCCTGCCAGCCCGGGCAACCGCGATGGAGGACGACCTCACCAGCACCCTGAGACCGTGTGTGGTGGAGTGGGGCCACCGCTACGCCTTGCGACTCGCCCTTCTCAGGGTCGTGGAGGAGCAGTGGCAGCAGCATGCACCGAGCGAGGCGGCGCTTCAGATGGCAGACCAGCTCGATGGCACGCCGCCTCTCCGCCATCGCTGGCGTCATCGCACCGGAGCACGAGCGCGGGCTCCGTCGGCTGCGGCGGACTCCGGTGCGCATCTTGATGTCGGCCGCCGCTCGTCCGCGAGGACACGCGGCACCGTGCGACGCTGCGAGTTCCACAGTGATGGGTACCGACCATACCTGCAGCGGATGGTCCAGAGCGCCACACGCGCGGCTGACAAGCTCGCCTCTGACGTTCTCGCAGCCGTTGCAGCCGCGCTGGCCACACTCGACGCCGCTGACACGGGCAGCCGCGGTCCCGCCGGACAGCCGCAGGCGAGAGCCGTGTACCCGGCATTCCCCGCGTTGGCACACCATCTGGGCACGGCCAGCGACCCGTCGCGGTGGACGGCTCGCGTGGCCGCGCATCTGTGGAGCGAGGTCCACGACGGCTTGGCAGGCGTAGGCTGTCGGCACCGTTCGACTGGGAGACCAGAACAGCAGCAGCAGCAGCAGCACGCTGACGGTCTACCGGGAAGGGTGGAGCGTGTGGAGCGGCTGCTGCGCTCGCTGGGTCTCGCCGCGGCGTCGTCGTCGTCGTCGGCGCATGGAAAGTCGCCGCTGTCCTGCCAGGCGCTGACATCAAGGGACTGTGTGGGGGACTCGTACGCGCTGCTGTCCTCCGTGTTGAGGTTGCCTGAGCTTGTGTGCGCCTCGCCGCTGGTGCGGCAGTACGCGGACGACGTCCTGTGGTGTCGGTGCTGGGGATCGCTGGTGAGCGAGTCGGACCACGTCGCCGTGGCTTGCAGTAGCGACAGAGGCAGTGCGCTGGAGCCTCTGCTCGGGTCAGAGGACCTCGCTGCCCATCTCGACTTACTCGCCACCTTCCGCGTAGTGCTCGCGTGTGTCCGCGAGGTGCATCGTCTCGTGGAGGAAACCGCTGACTACCTGTGCGCCGTCTACGTGCCAGCGGCAAAGGCAAACCCGCCGTTGGCGGTGCTCGTGACCACGCCGACGGAGGCGCTGACGCGGCTCGACACTGAATGCGGCGGGTGTGACGGTGCTGCTGCCCATCCTGCCGCTGCTCGCCCGCACTTCTCCTCCTCCGTCTTGCGCGCCTTTGAAGTGCTGCGGCTCGGCTGCTGCAGCGAGGAGCGACGGAGGCCGCGTGTGTGGCAGCGGTGGACACGTGAGCTGGCGTGCGGGGACGCGCGACTGCGCGAGCACCCCCTGCTTCGGATGGCATGAGACGACCACCCGGCTCGTTGCGGTGCTCTGACGCGGACACGCTTCACCCATGTTGAATCGCTGCTGGTGCTGCTGAGCTCTTTTTTTTTTTCTTGTCTTCTGCTTCTGCTGCTGCCGCTGCTGTTCAACCTCCTCCTCCTCTTCCTCTTCCGCGGCTTCTCTCGCCGTTGAGGGACGTATGAGTCGCTCTGTTGTGGCGGGAGTGTCTGTGCAGGAGTGCGGTCAGGGAGACAGCCTGTCCTTCGCCCATCCCGTCAGCCGTCTCCCCCGGGTGTGGGTGTGGGATGCGGTGTGTGGTGCTCATCCTCTTCTACTCTCTCCCTCCCTTCCCTCTGCCTCTCATCGCAGGAGCGATGCCCACCCCTGCTGCCCACCGCTCCGGCGACACCAATCGACCACTGCACTCGAGGCTCGCCACCTTCGACGCCTACGACGCGGACGTGGGTGACCCAGCGCACCGACCGCCGTCGTCTTTCATTGTGCAGCAGCAGCAGCAACAGCAGCAGCCTCTGAGGCGCCGCGGCGGCCCCGTCCCGGCCCCGTCGTCGCTCCTCTCCAGTCGTGCAACGGCGCTGTCGACTCCAAGAGAGGACCCCTATGAAGCGGCGTCCACCATCACGGCGGCGTCCACACAGGCGTCCAGCAGCAGAGACTCCACCACGACCTCGCCGCCGCACGGCGATGCATCACGGCAGCTGAACAGGACTCTGCGACCGGCACAACAGAGCGCGGCGGCGCGGCCGGTCTCGCCCGAGTCGCGGGAGGGATCTGCAAGCGCGGCTGCTCCGCCGGTCTCGCGGAGGGCACACCGGCGCTCCAGCCAGAGCCCAGCGCCGGCGGCGGCGGCGGCGCAGCAGCAGCAGCAGCAGCAGCGAGTAGACAGCCAGCACCCGCCACGGGTGCCAACCACCCGTGCGCCGGGATCGTCCACA
Organism: Novymonas esmeraldas; assembly: GCA_019188245.1. Lineage (NCBI taxonomy): Eukaryota > Euglenozoa > Kinetoplastea > Trypanosomatida > Trypanosomatidae > Novymonas > Novymonas esmeraldas. Next base: position 257,451 of record JAECZO010000012.1, on the reverse strand, counting down.
GTCGTGGCGTCGGGGCCGGTGATCATTCGCGCCAGCTCGCCCGCCGCCGCGTCCACGCACTCGGTCCGGCCAGGCAAGGAACTTGATGGCCGCACCGGCCAGGCGCCGCTGACACGCGACAGCTCGCCGCGCAGCAGCAGCCTCACCGAGAGCAGCGCACCGTTTCGCACCCGGCTGCCGACGCAGGCGCCGAGTCCAGGCAACAACTCGCTGCCATCATACCGGTCCTCCGCAGCGGCGGCAGCGGCGTCATCAGCGTCTGTCCGGGCTGCAGCGCGGGGCGGCGACGCCGCCGTGTCTGGAGAGACGGACGCGCAGCAGGAGGCGAAGAAGGAGCTGCGGCGTCAGCGCCGCGACGGCGAGGTCCGCGTGCAGGGCTACGTGGCGCAGAGCGCGTACGCCCAGCGCAACCCGTTCCGCAGCCAAGACTTCGCTGAGTTCGCCGCGAACCCGCAGTACCACCCGCCGCCGGGCTTCGACGTCTACCCGCAGGCGATCGCCACGCGTGTCTACGGTCTCGAGGTCAGCCGCGCCAGCCAAGGCGAGTTCATGATGCAGCGCCTCGTCAACGCGGCGCACCCGGCCACGTCAGAGGAGCGCGTCGAGATGGAGGAGCTGCTGAGCGCGACTCTTGAGAAGTTGCAGGTGGGCGACTGGTTCTACAAGTGGGCCCGCATCAACCACGTGCACCAGCGCTATGTGTGGCTGAACCTGCAGCGCGGGACGCTCATGTGGTCCCTCTCGCCCAAGCAGAGCGTCGTGCTCAACTCTGAGGTGAAGCTGTCCACCGTGACGAGCATTACTCCAGACTGCCTGCAGCTTGAGGCGCCGGTGCGCGTCTTCTACCGCATGACGATCAACACCCCCGACAGCTGCATCAGCCTCGCCACGGAGATTCGAAAGAAGTTCGACGTGTGGTACCGCGTCCTGCTGCAGCTGACGGCACCGAACTTGACGCACGGCGTCCCTGGTGTGTGGGGGCGGCCGTCCAGCAGCGTCAACGCCACCGGCCGCGGTGCGGCGAGCCGCTGGGCGTCCCGGTACAGCCCGCTGACGGCGATCGCAGACGACGTGCCGGGCGCCATCGGCTCCAACGAGGCCTACGCCCACGGAGTCGTCTCGTCCAGCGACTGATACACGCCTGTGTCTCTGTGTGCTCTCATGTCTGTGTGTGTGTTGTTGTTGCTGGCATCAACGGCTGCTTAGACTTGCTTTCCTCCACAAACCGAGTTTAGAGATGCACACACGTGCCGCGCCACGCCACAGCGTAGGCGCCAACACACATGGGCACACACGCAGACATACATACAGCCAGAGCCACGGTCGTGTGCCACACAGCAGGATGCACGACCGACACACACACACACACACATGCACACTGAGCGCGCGCGAGAGGAAGAGAGACAGAGTCTGTGAGACACACATGCACCATCTCTTTTTTTTTGTTTGTTTTCGTAGTGCAGGTGAGAGGAAGGAGAGTGGGCAGTTGACGACACGCTCACCTCCGTCTCTCACGGTGTGCCGCTCATGCAGGCCAGGCGACACACAATTGCTTCTCTGACGTCACACCGCGCTCTCTGCCACAATCGTCCCCTCTGCGTCCCCCCTCTCTTCTCTCTCCTCTCTCCTCTCTCTGCACTCTACCCCTGGATGCCAGAGTGCCGTGGCGACCAGCTGTGAGAGCACCCCCCCCCATTACGTACTCACGCACGAGTGTGTGTGTGTGTGTGTGTGTGTGTATGTGTGTGTGTGTACGGGTACACACACAAGAAAGCACACGTTCACACCATTGGGCAGACGACCGCGCGTGCTTCCTCCATCATGGAGGACGATGACGTGAAGCGCGCCGCCAAGCTGCTGAGCGACGGCGACGCAGCGGAGGACCCGAGCAGGAACGGCGGCCGCGGCCCGGCGGTGGACCCGTCCGGGTACTACGCACGTCTCGGTGTGGGAGTGAAGGCGACGCCGCAGGAGATCCGCCGCGCCTTCCTCTCTCTCAGCCAGCGCTACCACACAGACAAGCACGCAAATCAAGGCGACACGCTGCAGGGCTTGATGAACGAGCGCTTCCAGGAGCTGCAGGACGCCTACACGGTCTTGTCAGATGCTCGGCAGCGGGCCGCGTACGACGCCGGTGGTGACACTGGTGTGCAGCGGCTGGCGCTCGTTCCGGCAGGCCTGCACAAACCCGAGGAGGTGCTCAACTACGTCCTCTCCCTCGACAGGGAGGCGCAGCTGCTGCGGACGGCGCAGCTGCTCTCCGCCACATCGCAGACAACCATGACCTTCTCCACGGCGCACCTGTTCAGCTTCCGGCAGCTGAGCGAGGCCGCCGCCGGCGCCGGCAGCGGCAGCGATGAGGCTGCGAAGGACAACGACGTCACCGCTGGCGAGGCCCCCGCCGCCACACCGATCACCGCGCCATCGCCATCATCACCGTCACCGTCACCGCCGCCGCAGGATGGGTCTTCGTCGTCGTCGCCGCCGCCGGCGGAGCCGCGGGCTACGGCACCAGCAGCACCAGCAGCACCGGCGGCACCCTCGCCAGCAGCGCCACCTGCCTCTCCCGCCTCGTCCGCTTCATCGGCCGCTGCCCCGGGAGGCACAGCGGCCGCACCGGCGGCGGCAGCGGCCAGTGCTGGAGGCAAGAGTGCACCTCCGGGGGCCGTGGCGATGCAGGCGCAGCTCTCCGCCAGGGAAGTCATCATTGACGGCCAACGGCAGATTGTGCTGATTCCCAGCCAGGAGGTGCAGCGGCAGCTGCGGCAGCGAATGGGCGAGGCGACGGCGGCGGCGACGGCCTCGCAGCCCGGCAACGGCGACGCGGCGGTGCGGGCGGCGGCGTCCCCGCGGCGCCGTCTGTCGATGGCGCAGGCGATCGTGCTCGCCGTCGTGCCCAAGTCCATGACCTTCCGCAGCTCCTTTCAGCACCTCGTCACCCCGCGCCTCTCCCTCACGTTCCGCACCGACGCCACGGCACGGCGGCAGCAGACGTCGAGCAGCCTGACCACCCTCGTCGAGTACCACCCCGACGAGGTGCGCACGTACCAGACCTCGCTGCGCATGGCGGTGCATGGGCTGAAGTGGTGCGTGATGCAGACCCGCGCCCTCAGCCCGCTCTGGACGCTCAAGTCGAAGCTGACGCTGCTGACCGGCTCGGCGCTGCTGCAGAAGCTGGAGCTCACCCTGTCGCGGCAGATGTCGGCCACCGCGGTGCTGGAGAACGTGCTTGCCATGTCGCTCACCGAGCACGGCTTCTTCCGCACGAGTCTCAACGACCTCGCCGAGGACGCGCAGCAAGGCGTGAGCGCCTACATGGCGTTCCACAATGCCTACGTCACCGCCTTCACGGGCCGCAAGGTGGTCTTCGGCGTCGACACGAAGGACCCACAGCACCCGCCCGCGCACGGCCAGCTGCAGTACTCGGTGAACTGCTCGCCGCTTGCGGGGCAGTCCACCTTCGGCATCGAGGCGTGGTACGTGTCGTCCCAGACGCAGCGGTACGGGCTGGCCTTCACGGCTGTGGTGCCGTACGCCGTCAGCCCCATCGCCCCGCCGCTGTTCCTCGTCCGCAGCACCCAGTTCGCGGTCGTAAACCAAGTGTCGCTCCTGTACGCCCGCGGCCGCCACCGCATCTCCGTCCCCGTCATCGTCTTCATCTCCCCCAAGCTGAGCTACGGCCTCGTGTGGCTGTCCGCCCCCCTGGCGCTCTACCGCATCGGCTCGATGCTCTACCGCCCCTACGCCCGCGCCAAGGCGATCCGCTACTACACAGAGCAGCGCAAGCTGCACATCGCGGAGACCGACGTGGCGCGGGAGAAGGCGCGCATGGAGCAACTCGCGCTGGAGAGTCTCGTGCTGGCGAGCCGCGCGAGCGAGGAGCGGAAGGGCGGCCTCATCGTGATCAACGCGCGCTACGGCGTGATGGAGCCGCAGTTCGCTGAGGTGGCGCGCCCGCCCACGCCACCGCCAGCGCCGGCGCGGTCTGCCTCCAACACCGCAACGCCGACCCGCGCCGCCACCCCGCCCTTCACACCAGCGCGGCCGCGAGCCAAGACGTCCGCCTCCTCGTCCGGCTGGTGGCCATCTCAGGTCATGGCGCGAGTGGCTGAGCGGCTCGTGCAGGGCTGGATGCGGCGGCGCAGTGCCGCTGCTGCTGCTGCGGCGGCCGACAACGGCGACGACGCCTTTGAGGCGCGGCACGACGCCGTCCGCAGCGACGCCATTCCGCTCTCCATCGACGTCACCATCGCCGTGCAGAACTTGGTGCGCGACTCGGCTCTCACGCTGCCGGCCGGAACCAAGAGTGTCCTCGTCGGCTTCTGCGACCCGGACCCCCACACGCCTGAGCAGAAGAAGCTGAAGATCCTCTACTGGTTCCGCAAGCGCAAGCACATGGCCGTCTTCAACGACGACGAGGAGGTGGAGCTGCCGCAGCGGGATCACCTCATCCGAGCATGACGCGTGCCGCTCCCCGGGACATCCTTCTTCTCCTCTCCCGGCGCATGATGGGAGGCGCGCAGGGAGAGCGGGACGATGATCTTGGCTGCACGAGCACCGGTGTTCTCTTTCTCTCTCTATCTCTATAGGTGCGTGGGGTGTGTGTGTGTCTTCTATCGTTGTGGATGGATGCATGACTCGTCCGTCCGCCTGTGTGTGTGTGCGTGGTGAAGGTGGTTGCTCTTGTCGTCGTTCGTGTTGTCTAGCTCACAGGGAAAGGGTCCGGGAAGCCGAGCAGAGCTGCATGACGCACAGTCAGGCGTCGATGAACCCTCAGCGCACCGCGCGTCTCTCTGATGACGTCTGCAGGTGAGGAGGCGCCGGTTCGGACTGTATGGGCGACTGAACCGGCGCGCGGCTGCGCAGACACGCGAGTCTGTTCTCGCTTTGTGTGTGTGTGTGTGTGCGTGTGTGTGTGTGTGTGTGTGTCTAGTTGCCCTTGATTCTGTCTCGCGGCTGCTGCACTCCATCGAGTGTGTCACTTACCGATACCGTACCTCTCTCTCTCTCTCACCTCTCTCTCTTCGTGCTCGCCATGGCAACGCACTCGCACACACACACACACACACACACACACACGCAAGTACTCGTCACTGGTGGCGAGACGTGGTTCCAAAAAAAAAAAAAAAAAACACGAATTCGCAGCAACAGAGACGGTGACATCGGTGCGTGTGTGCGTGTGTGCCGACATTCATCGTCACTCGTCCAACGCAGAGCGAGAAAGAGAGGAAGAGAGAGACAGATTAAAAGGAGAGGGTGGCGGTCGTGGCGGTGCTGCACTCGTACAGACCGCCGCTCGTGTCCTCGCGCGTAACTGTGTTTTTCTTTTCTGTTGTTGTTGTGTGAGGGGACACATGCTGAGCAGGAGCGGCGCGCGCCGCTTTGCCCATCTTGTGCGCGAGGTGGATACCGCGGGGTTCGTTGGCGACTTCCGCCATCTGCACCACGTGGATGCGGCATCGACGCAAGCGATGGCGAAGGAGGCCATCAGCAGGGGAGGCAATGCACTCTTCTGCGGCCACCACGGCACCGGCAAGCTCAACCTCCTCAAAGCCATCGGCCAGGAGTACGAGAGGAAGGGTCAGCGCGTGGCCTACGTGTCGGCAGACCACCAACGTGCTGCGCGGTTTGACGGCTACCTGATCAACTTCTTCATCGGCCTCCGAGTCAGCCACGACGAGCTGCCCTCGCAGGAGCAGCTGGAAGGCACGCTAGAGCGCCACGTCCGCCTTGTGGAGTCAGCCTACGCCGGCTGCCTGCCGAGCCTGTGCACGGCGGACGTGCTTATCCTCGATGCTCTGGAGCGCGTGGAGCGGGCGGTGCTGCTCTCCATGGACGCAGTGGCGCGGCGGCTGCGAGGGAAGCCGAACACACCGTTTGGCGGGCTGCGCGTGTTCGCCGCGGCCGACTTCTGGCGACTTCCCGTCCACCCTAGCAGCGACACCGGCGGGTACGTGTTCCAGCTCGCCCACTGGGATGAGCTGTTCCCCTCGCAGACACTGCTGCGCACGTCCTACGTGCAGCAGGACGCGGAGCTGCAGCGCCTCACCGACCTGGCCTTTGACGGCGCCCTCACGCTGCAGCACATGAGGGAGCTGGAGACGCTGTCCATGGCGGGCAAGGCGGAGGCGCAGGTCTTCTCGTGGAGCAGCTCCACGATGGCGGCGCAGAGGCGTGCGGCCTCGGCCGAGGAGGACGCGGACGGGGACGAGGAGGCGGAGGAGGTGGAGGATGACATGAGCGTGTCCCAGTGGACGCGCTCCGCGGACGGGGCGGCGCCGGCGGAGGTGTCGGAGGAGGAAAACGTCAAGGCAGGAGCGGCGAGGAGGACGGCCGGCGCGCGCACCCGAGCGGCCCGACGTGCGACCTCGGCTAGCTCGTCGTCGCCGTCCTCGTCCTCTGCACTGACGCTGCTGAACGACGACATCACATCCAACTCGCACGTCGCCCTGCGCATGCCGGTTCGGTTTCCCCGCCAGCCGGCCCGCAAGATCATGCCGCCGCGCGGGCAGCAACTGCGGCGCACCGAGATCGGCAGCTTCCTACTGAGCATGCTGGGGCACTCCGCGGCCCCGTCGTCGCTGGGGCTCATGGACGCCCTGAACGTCGATGTGGGCAGTCGGGTGCACCTCCTCTTCGATGGCCAGGAGCGCTACGGCGTCCCCGGCGGGGCTGTCGGGGAGGTGATGCAAGTGCGGCCGCACGCGCTCTCCATTCACTTCCCGCGCGAGCACCGCACGATCGACATCCCGCGGCTGCGCTCCACGTGCTACCACCCGTACTACCCCGAGCTGCGATACAGCGTCCTGCAGTTCCCCGTCTTCCCGCGAAACCGTGTCTGCCCAATGAACATGGCTGCCTTCCCGAACACCTTCTTTGTCAACCTCAATGGTCGCCGCATGGCGGACACGAACGACCTCGGCAACTTACTCGCCCTCCAGCGCAGCTTCGCCGACTTCACGATCCGCAACACGTCGGACTTCGTCAACTTGGACGGCGTCGTGCACGAGCCGACGCGCATCTACTACCACAAGATCAGCGGCCGGCCCCTCACGACGGCGAAGGAGCAGTGGTGCCGCAACTGCAAGCAGTTTGTGCCGTCACACGACTTCTTCGCGCACTGGGCATCATGTGTGCAGTTGGTTCGGTGGTGCAACATGTGCAACACGACGGTGCCCCTCGAGCTTCTGGAGCCGCACATGGAGAAGCACCAGGTCGTCTTCTGCCTCGACTGTGGCAGAGGGGTGGAGTGGCGGCAGTGGGAGGCGCACCGACTCTCTTGCGGGCCGATGATGCGCGAGATCAGCATGGACAATCAGTTCATCCCGCTGCGCACGCGCCAGCTCGCCTTGGAGTTGGGCCTTGACAAGCGCGACCTCCACACCATGTCCAAGATCTCCAGGTCCTCCCTGCCCAAGGCGAGAGGTTTCCTGGGGTGAGACTGGCGCGACGGGAAGTGACACCCCACGTGGATGTGACCACGTGCGTGTAGCTCTCTCTTGCTCTCTTGCTCTCTCTCTCTCGCTGTGCGCTCGCCTGCTGTTGCTGCTGCTGCTGCCGCTGCTGTAGTGGTGGTGGTGATACTTCCTCTCTCGCTCTCTCGCTCACTGCCGATTGCCTTCTCGTCTCTCCGCGCGTGTGTGCTTGAACCGCCTTCTCCGCGCAGAGCAGCGGCGGTGCGCATCACAGAGTCAACCATCGAATTCAGTTAGTGGCCCTCTTCTCAGCTCCACCTTCTCCGCCTGCTGGCCGAGAGCTGCGACGGGCGTGGTGGCGCACTCGCGCTGCCCCGCTGTCACCCGCGCAGGATTAGACTGCTCATGCCAGCGGTGTGCGCACCTCTCCTTTCCATGTCTCACTCCCCTCGTCATGTCCCTCTGCTTCTTCGTCGCCTTCCCCGTCGCTTCGGTGGCTGCGACAGCCGCACGCACAGAGTGCATACCTGTGTCTCGGTGTGTCTGCCTCTCCGTCTCGCTCTCTCTCTCTCTTTCTTTCTCGCTCTGTAGCGCAGTCTCGCGTGCATCTCACTCTGGAGTGTCGCCACCGTCGTGGTAGCAGCGGGGGGGGGGGGAAAGGATGGCGCCTCACCACCGCCACAGGGCAGATGTGCGCTTCCGCCCCTTCCTGTCTGCCCACCTCGACGACTACCTGCAGCGGTACTGGGCCATCGTCTTCACCGTTGGTGCACGGGCCATCGACACGGGCCACATGCGGCACTACCTCTCCTGGTACGCCACGCGCCTCAAGGTGGTGGAGCTTGACCACCACGTACACGCCCTGTCGCTGCAGGCGCAGATCGTGGCGAGGGCGAACACACCGGTGCTTCCGCTGCTCTTTGTCAACAAGAAACTCGTGGGCACCATCGCCGACGTCCGCAGCTACGAGGAGCGACGTCTGCTCAAGGACATTGTGCAGTTCGGCTTCGAGTGGAAGACCGGCGCGGCGCTGGACGGTGCACCGCAGCAGCTGAACACGCTTCCCTCGCCGTACGGCGACACGGAGCTCTTCCGCGGTCGCTACCGCGGCGCCCCTGTGGCGCGACCGGTTGTGCAGCTCCCTCAGCTGCATCCCCACCGTCGACCAGAGGACTGACACAGCGGATGCCCGGTGCACACAGCCGGCCTGCCTCTCTCTCTCTCTCCTTCCCTCGACAGGCGAGGCTCCTTCCTCGCGTCGCGGCCCGCGAATGCACGGCGCGTGCCACTGCTGCCACTGCCCTTCACAGACACCATCACACACACACAGACACACAGTTTCACACATTATCACACACGCTGAACAACAGCAGACGCCTGCATGCAGCCCCCTCTTCCCCCCTTCACCACCGTTCTCACTCTCTCCTCTCTCCTCTGTCTCTTCCACACCGTCTCTGGCGTCTGTGTGTGTGTATGTGTGTGTGTGTGTGTCTTGCTCTTGCCTTCCACAGGAACTTCTCCTGTTGTTTCACACGCGAACCGTCATTCAGAGCATGACGGAGGCAGCGGCACGACAGGGCTACGATCCTCCTCCTCCTCAGCAACAGCGGCAGCAGCGGCAGCGGCAGTCGTCACCGCCGACGCGCAGTACTGCTGCTGCTGCTGTTGCTGAGAAGGTGGGGGAGGAGAACGATGGAGAAGACGGCCACCCAAGACGCCGTCAGATCAACCTGGCTACACTTCACCCCAGCGTACGCTTCTACCGCGGCCTGTGGGGCCTCACGCAGCTGGACGACAGCGTCTTCGGCGACGAGGACTCGTCGACGCCGCATCGCGGTAGACCACTATCGGTTGTTGGGCTTCACCAGCTCCTCCTCCCCCCCGCCCCCGTGAACGGGCTCGGCGAGGTCGCGGACGAGAGCTACGCGGTGCAGCTCGCCGCGCCGGACGGGCTCGAGTACCTGCGGCGCCGCTGGCACGTCCTGCTCCCCCTGCTCTTCCCTCGCCAACTCCATGACGCGAGCGGTGAGGTCGGCGCTGCCGGCCAGGACAGTCCCTCCGACGACCGCGGGAACAGCGGGTGTGAGGCGACGAGCGAGTGCTGCGACACCACCTCGCCAGAGGTCGCCTGGTCGACCGCACAGTTGTGCGAGGAGCTGCGCCGGCGGTCACTCTCCGCGGAGGACCTGGCCACCGTGCGCGAGCCTGGGATGATGGACCGTGTCTACTACAGCTACGTGGTACTCCTTCGCTTCTTTGGGTGGCGCGTGCACGACGAGGAGCGCGGCTTGGTGGATCGCCACCGCGGCTGGCAAGCGCGATACGCGTCCCTTGACCTCCACCGAGGAGCACCTACGGCGCCAGCGGCCACAGCACACGACGAGGATGAACGCGACGACATTGTGTGCGGTGACGGCGGTGCGTCCGTCATGCATGCGGCGCACGATGCGCCACCGACGTACGCCACCTTCGACTTCTACGCGTCGGGCCTGCCACGTGTGCTGGGCTGCCTGCTCGACATCGGATTCTTGCGCCTGGCGGTGCGGCTGGTCGAATTTCTGCTGGAGGAGATGAGCGCTGGCCGACTTGTGCCGCTGCAGTCGTTGGTGGAGGCCACACTGCTGCCCATGATCGTCGATCACCCACACGTGGAGGCGAGCCACAAGACGCGGCTTCAGAGGCGGCTGTACAGGCTGACGCACAGCGACTCGGATTGAGGGTGTCGCTCTCGTCTGCGATGATGCACGCACGCTGGTCCTCTCACGCTCTCTCTCTCTTTTCCACCACACCAACGCTGGCACCGCTGCTGAGACGGTGGCAGTAGTGCCACTTAGCTCTCCCTGGTCTGCGCATGAATCTTCCGTTGTCAGCACTCCTGTGTGTGTGTTTGTTTGTTTGTTTGTTGGTTCACAGGCGGTGCGCATGCGACCTCTCGCCGCTGACTGGACTCGCAGATCCCCCGCTTGCCGAGCCCGCCACTGCGACGCACACCCTCGCTTCATCTCATCTAATCTCATCTCGTCTCTCTCACCCTTTCCCCGCCTCGTCGTCCACCGACCGCGCGCGTGCTGCACACATGCACCCTCCCCCTATCCCGCGTTGCTGCTCCCTCTCTCTCTGTTCCCCTCCCTTCCCGCCATCCTCTTCACCTGCTTCGCAGAAGGGGAGCAGACACATACACAAACACACACGCCTGCAGATACGCCTCTGCGGTCTGCCTTTACGTGTCGCTCCTCTCTCCCTCTCTCTCCTCCAAGAGAGGCTCTCACCCTCTCGATGCAGCGCTATGTGCTGCGCCGCAGCGCCGCGGTGGTGTTGGCGGGCCACCGGGGCATGGCCGGTGCAGCCGGGATGCCGCCCGGGGCGGGCTCCATCGGGTCGATGGCGTCCAGCATGCCGAAGCGGCCTGGGAAGTCGGTCAGCTACCAGAACGCGATCAAGATGGAGGCGGAGCGGCGCCGTAAGCTCGAGGAGGACACGCGGAGCCGGTACTACGTCGTGAAGGAGGACACCCGTGCGAAGCGGGAGAGCGGGCGGGCCATCGGCATCGACCTCGGCACGACGAACAGCTGCCTTTGCTACATCGACGCCGCGACGAGGCGGCCCAAGATCATCCCGTCACCCACCGGGTCGTGGGTGTACCCCACCGCCATCACCTTCGACAAGAACCATCAGATCCGCATGTTCGGCGAGGAGGCGCGCGCGTGTGCGCGGACGAGTGCCAGCGCGACGCTGTGCAGCGGCAAGCGGCTGATCGGCCGCGGCTTCGGGGAGCTGGGCAGAGTGCAGTCGGACCTCTCCAAGACGAACATATTGACCGTCAACGAGAAGGGCGAGGTGGCGGTGGAGATTATGGGCCGCACGTACACGATTGTGCACATCATTGCCATGTTTCTGCGCTACCTGAAGAACGAGGCAGAGAAGTTCCTCGGTGAGGAGGTGCTGCAGGCCGTCGTGAGTGTGCCGGCGTACTTCACCCCCGCGCAGAAGGTCGCCACGGAGGATGCGGCGCTCTGTGCCGGCTTCGACGTGCTGGAGATCATCGACGAACCGTCCGCCGCGTGTCTGACCTACACGGTGCTCAGCCAGGTCAAGCGGGAGGAGGCCGTCGCCGCGGCGAGCGCGCCGTCGTCGCCGCCGTCGCCGCCACCGTCAGCGCCACCGTCAGCGCCGCCTCCCACACCGCAGCTCACCGCAGCGCCGGCGGCCTCTGGCGAGGACGGTGCGGCGCTCGAGGGGAAGCGCTACGTCCGCTCGCTTGTCTTCGACCTCGGCGGCGGCACCCTCGACTGCGCCATCATGGAGCACGACCGCTATCGCCAGAAGTTCACCCTCGTCGCCACACACGGTGACCCGATGCTGGGCGGCAACGACTGGGACACCGTTCTCTCGCAGCACTTCGCGAAGCAGTTCGAGAGGAAGTGGCATGTACCGATAGAAGAGGAGGAGGGCAACGTCGGCCAAGGGGTGGCGGCGTTCCGCAACCTCTCGCTCGAGGCGGAGAAGGCGAAGATCCACTTCACCCACTCCACCGACACCTACCACGGCTACAACCGCGCCTTCCACTTCTCGGATAAGCTGCGCGACATCGTACCGCTGGAGGCCACGCTCACACACGAGGAGTACGTCACCCTCACACGCCCGCTCCGTGTCCGCTGTCTCGAGTGCATCGAGAAGCTCTTCGACCACACCGGCTACGCGGCCGAGGACATCGATCACATCCTGCTTGTCGGTGCCATGACCCGCGACCCGCCCATCCGCCATCTGCTGCACGAGTACTTTGGAAAGCGGGTGGTGGCGGAGGACACGTGCCCGGCCGACTACGCCGTCGCGCTCGGCGCGGGCATCCGCGCTGGCATGCTGCAGGGCAGCTTCCCCGAGCTGACGGCCAACACCCGCTTCGTGAGCGGCACGGTGCAGTCCCTCCGTGAGGGCGGCGGCCTCGTGCGTCGGCTGTGGCGGCGCGCGAAGCTCTCCGTGAGCACTGTCAACCCCAACGCCATCGGCACGCGCTGGCGCGGCCGGGCCAAGGGCCTCCGCGACGAGGAGATCGCGGACTACGCGAAGGAGCTCGTCGAGTTCGAGGCGACGTGTGCGCGCCGGCTGCTGCTCGAACGTGCGGAGGGCGAGGCGAACTTCGTGATGCGCCGTGTCACGGCCGACTCGAACCGCAAGCAGGGCATGCAGGAGAAGCGCATCGTGCAGCTCAGCGAGCAGCTGAAGTTCTGGCAGTACATGGTGCACAACTTCCACGACCACGAGGAGGAGCTGCTGCGCGTGGTGGAGGAGCTGCGGGCGGCGCTGGATGAGCTCGACGGGCTCGCCACCGACGACGTTGCCGCCGTCACCAAAGCCGGCACCATCGACTTCTCCAAGACGGTCGCGCGGACGCTGCGCGGTCTGTCCGGCGAGGCGCCGGAGGAGAAGGAAGGTGCGGAGGCCGGCGACGGCGTGGAGGCGGCCGCAGCAGCCACGAAGGATCCGGCCGCCGTGGCGTCGGCACCGACGGCGGCCTCGGCACCCGCGCCGGCCCCGAAGATCCTGCGGCGCCGCGCTCCGCTACCGGCCGCCTCCACCGACGCGCAGGAGCTCGTCGAGGCGGGGCACCCCGCTCTGGTGAACGCCGACGTCGAGGTCGCCGAGTCGGCGCGCAACTCCTTCCTGCAGGCGCAGGTGGAGGAGCGCGCGTGGCACGAGCCGCCGGCGCCGCCGGGGGAGCAGGGCTCGTGGACTGAGGTGAAGGCGGCCGTGGACGCCGGCGAGGTCGTTGGCGAACCGGTGCCGTGGCGGGACCTGCTGCGGCCCATGACGATGGCCGAGATGATGGAGGCCCTCCAGAAGAACTACCCCATCGACGACCCACCCACACCCGAGCACGCCGCGAAGCGGGACCTCGCCGTCGATCTGCAAACGATGGTCATCGTGGATGGGGCGGTGGACATGGTGCAGCTCCAGGCGCAGCTCGACGCCGTGGAGCAGCAGGCGGCGGAGCAGGCGAAGGAGTCGAGTCGAGCGACGCAGGGGAGGCAGAAGGAGATATCGGCGCGCTTGTTCCGCTGAGCCGGTGTCGCCTGCGCGTGTGTGTCTTTGAGGGGGACGGAGGCACAGCGTCAAGACTCCGCCGTGCACGGCGCCGTCTCCCGCTTCCTCATCCAAACACGGCCACGACCGCTCGTGCTGACGTCGGTTGATGGGGCGTGTTCACCAGGGGGGAGAGGGGAGGAGGAGGAGAGACGCAGCCGTGCTGGTCGGCTGTTGATAGCAGTGTGTTTTGTTCTTGAGCCGTTGTTGTTCACTCTCACACACATTCACACATCCACAGAGACACAAGACAGATAATTTCCGCGACACCGACGCCCTCGTCTACTCACATCTCTTCCACCTGTGCGGAAGGACCGAGGCGGGAGGGGAGATGGAGCTGCAAGACGTGTCTCCTCGCGACTTCCTCCGGTGCACTCGAGTTGGGTGGTGGTGGTGGTGGAGGAGGGGGGAGGGGGAGGAGGCACCGACCTTCTCTTTTCTCCTCGCACGGCCACGGCGTGTGGTGGTGGTGGCTGGGCAGCTCCCACCCACAGAAGGTCTACACACACAAACACCTCGCCACCTGTGGAGCGGTGGAGGTGCCTGCTCCTTTGTGTGTGTGTGACAGTGTGTGAGTGAGCTGCGTTGCACACTCACCCTCCCTCCCCTCTTCCTTCCCCATACTTCAACACTCGTAGATGCATGTACACCCTCTCTTCCCATCCTCTCTCCCCGCTTCTCCATCTGTTCTTCGTTCTTCCGTGGTGCTGGTGGCGACACACACACACACCTGCCCTCGTACACGCTTACACCTCCTCAGCCACACCGGTTAGTGACACGCACGTCAACCATGCCCGCGGATAAGAACTACGCGCTGAAGCAGGTGCAGACCTTCGGCAAGAAGAAGACGGCGATCGCCGTGGCCACGGTCACCAAGGCTGCGCAGTGCAGCATCAAGGTGAACGGTGTGCCGCTGCAGCAGATCCTGCCCGACACGCTGCGCGCGAAGATCATGGAGGCCGTCCACGTGGTGGGCTCCAAGCACTACTCGCGCCTGCGCATCGACGTGGCGGTGCACGGTGGTGGTCAGGTGTCGCAGGCGTACGCCGCGCGCCAGGCGATCGCGAAGGGCCTCGTTGCGTTCTTCCAGAAGTTTCACAACGAGGTGGAGAAGGCCGCCCTGAAGGACAAGTTCCTCGCGCACGACAAGTTCCTGCTGATCGCCGACCCCCGCCGCTGCGAGCCGAAGAAGTGGGGCCGCCACTCTGCCCGCACGCGCTTCACCAAGTCCTACCGGTAAGCTCACACCCGCCTGGCTGCGTGCCCGCGTGCGCCACCTGGTGTGTGTCTGTGTGTCTGTGTGTGTGTGTGTCTATGACGATGGACGCTTCTCCCGCAGCCCGTGAGTACCCGTCTGCTGTCGAGTGCGCCTGAGATGTCAGCACCGGCCCTCCCCTTCGACCCGACACACGCACACACACACACATACACACACCTCCTCCGTGCTCGATGACTCCCTCGCCCCTCCTCCCCCCTTCATCGAGAGGAGCGGCGTGGCTCCGGCGCTGTCGTGTTCGGCTGCCATCTTCTTTGTCCTTTCAGTTCACTTCTGTTTTTGTTTGTTTTCCTACCCGTGACAAACCGCAACAAAGAGAAGGACCACCGCCCCTCCCGCCACCGCTGCGGTGGGGATGGCGAGGGGCGGTGAGGCTCTTACTAACTCACTCTCTCCACTGGTTCGTGTGTGTGTTTGTGTGCGTGCATGCGCGTCCATGCCACCCCCTCTCCTCGCCCTTCTTTGCTCCGAGTCTTTGTCGTCACTGCCCTTCGCGTATCACTCACGTCTTCTTGCCCTCTCCCCATCGCCACCGCAGCGCACATACCGCCACTCACGGAAGTCCGAGACGACGGTGACAACCACGGCGTACACGACCCCCGCTCACACACAGACACACAGACACACACACACATACACAGAGAGAGACAGACAGACAGACAAAGAGATTCGCATACATACATACACAAAAGAGCGGCAGAGTCCAAGTCGGGCCAATGCTCACCGTCCTGGCCCTCGGCACGCCGGTGCCGAGCACCACCCACCACGGCGTGATGTTTGGGAAGTCCGTCATCTTCCCCGACGGCTACTCCATCGAGCGACCCGTCTTGTCGCCGGCGCACACGACGTCCGCCGTAACTCGGCCCACCTTCGCCCACAAGGTGCCATCGGCGTCGCCGCGCGAGGGCGAGCTCTACTTCACCGCCTCCATCCGCTGGGCGGCGGGGCAGCCCACCTTCACCGTCCACCGCAGCGACAAGCCCGCTGAGCAGACGTACACCTCCAAGTCCGCGACTACGGTGTGGCGCCAGGCGCTCGAGGACGCCGTGGCAGACTTCCCGGGGCGACAGGCGGAGCTGCCAGTGCCCTTCGACGCCAAGGCTAAGCTGCAGGTCAACGGTATCCGACTCTACGGGCTGCACTTGAAGGACGTGCAGGACGAGCTGATGGAGCTGCCGGACGGTCGCGCGGCGTACGAGGCTGCGGCTGCCGCCAACGCCAGGGCTGCCCTAGCCACGTCGACGGCGCGCGGGGCCGCAGGGCCCGCGTCGGCAGCGGCGACCCTGGTTGAGGCCGAGCTCGACACGCGCAGTGCCAGCCTCCTCTCCGCTCCGCAATCGCAGTCGCAGACGGGGGCCTCGCGCAGCCGCGCCACCTCGCCTAAGCCGAAGAAGTCACCCAAAGCCGCAGCCGTGCCATCGGCCAGCGTGCCATCCAGCCGGCAGCGCATCACCCCGAGCCGTCGCGCGTCTGTGGACAAGGACGCCGCGTCGTCGGGCGCTGTCGTCGGCCCTGTGTCGGTGTCCTCCGACTCGCGCTCACCGGAGCACGGCGCCGCCTCGCCGGCCGCACCATCGAAGAAGCGGCAGTCGCGGAAGCCCAGCGTCATTGTGGAGGCCGTAGCGCAGACAGATGTGCCCACAGCCGCCGCCGCAGCCGCTGCAGCAGCTGCACCGCCCACCACCGCGGCGGCGGCGAGGCGCTCTCGGGTCTCCGGCAAGAAGACTGCGACAGGCGACTCGGCGGCATCAGCGGCGACATCGGCGGCGCCACCGGCTGCAGTCGTGGTGATGGTGTGCCCGGACTGCCAGCAGGGCGGCACGCCTTTCTGCGCCGCGACCGGGAAGCCGCACCTGCCGCCGCCGTGCACCGCCTGTGGGCTGACCACCGCCTTCTGCCCAATCAACGGCCAGCCGCACACCGGCGCGGTGCAGCGCGAGAACCGCCAGCGGGGGGAAGTGCACCTCCCCGGCACAGCGCGCAAGCCGCGCCGCCGTCTGCCCAAGTCGGCGCCAGCGTCCACAGCGCCAACGGACGCCGTTGCAGGCGAGGTGATCGTCCTGGCGACACAGGACGCGGACAACGGCGTCCCGGGCTCTCAGGACGCGGCGTCGCTGGTGATGGCGAAGCCCCGTCGGAAGCGTGCTCGTGTGGAGGCCGGCGAGGCGCCGGCGTCGGCCACCACCGCCGATGCGCCGACGCCGGACGGTGCAGCACCGAAGCCGGGGCGGTCCCGCCGCCCGCGCAAGGCGAAGGAGGAGGTCGCGGTCGCCGCCCCATCCGAGGAGGCGCCGCTGGGAGGAGGAGGAGGAGGTGGTGGCGACGACGACTCCCTCGCCAAGGCTGAGCCGGCGGCGGTGGAGGAGCCGGCCTACACCTACCCGCCACTGCGCCCCCCACTCACCATCCGCGAGCGTCACCGGGCCGCTCATCTCCTGCAAGAGGCGTGGAAGGCGCAGTACGGCGATGGCCCGGTGCTGCCGGCGTCCGTCGCGGCGCTGCCGCTGGCGCTCGTGCCGGTGAAGAGGTCGGCCGCCGCGACGGCGGGGACCATTCGAAGGAAGAGGGCTCGCAGCGGCGCCGCTGCCGGGGACGGTGGTGGCGACGGCGCCACCGGCGAGGGTGGCCGGCAGTCCGACCACGACGAGGACGCGCCGGCGGACGCCACACACGCCAAGCATGACGAGGCGGCGGCGGAGGAGGACCACCATGAGACCGCGAGGAGCGACCCCAGCAGCGCTGTGGGCAGCCCCACGTCGCATGCCGCGGCGATGCCGACGCTGGCGCACCCATTGGAGGTGACGCAGATGGGCACCAGCGTGGCGGGCAAGCGACTGTCGAAATTTCTGCTGCAGTACACAAGCGAGCGAGCGCTCTTCGACCTTCTGAGAAGCGCAGCCGCGGCCGCGGGTGGCCCCATCAAGAGAGTGGTGAAGCAGAAGTCCGCTCCCCGCACGGCAGCGGCCGACGGCGGCGGCGGCGAGACGGCGGAGCTCGGCGATCAGGAACACGTGGGGGAGGCCCCCGCTGCCTCCCCCACAGAGGACGTGCGCGGCGCCTCGCTTCCACCTGAGCAGCGCACCGCCGCGCACGACGCCTGAGCCTCTCCCTTCCCCTCCCCTCTTCTCCATCGCACATACACACAGCACACTCAGATTCCCGTGTGCAAAACAGAGATCGCCCAGAGTAAGAGGGACAGACCACCAACCGTCACGGACGTCGCTCCTCTGGCTGAGATAGCAGCGGAGGTGCACGGGTCGTCTTGAAAGCGCGCGCCGCTGCCACCGAGCACACATCCCTTCTCCCCCTTCTCCCCTCTCTACATCTATCCATCAGATGCGGCACAGACGTCCGCGTAAAGAGAGACTCGCACCAGAGACGTTTGTTTGTATGTGTGTGTGTGTGTGTGTGTGTGTGTGTGTGTCAGCAGACGCTACCTGATCCACAAACATGTACACCCCACGCACGCACACACACGCACTCCGCGTCTTGCCGCATTTCTTCTCCTCTCCTCCGCTGAGGTGGAGGAGTGCTTCATCCTGTCATGCCGGCCCGTCATCCTCCTCTACTCCACACCCCACCTCTCTCTTTCTCTCTCTCGTGGACAAGGAGGAAGACGGTGCACCACCGCTCTCTGTCGCCGATCATCTGCACATCACAGAGCACGCCAGCTGCCTCGTTGCCTCCTCTCTCTCTATCACGGGAGTTCAGTCTTGCTCGCCCTTCACCCTACCCACTGCCAACACACACATACACACGCACTCACACACGTGTACGCATCTTACGTGTGAGTGTGTCGTCCAGTCTGTCTGTGTTACCGCTCCTTCTTGTCTGCGGCGCGGAGCCATGCTCCTCTTCAACCTCTCGGCGGTGGTGGCGCTCCTGTGCGGTGTGGCGGTGCAAGAGCTGCAGCTGCCGCTGCTCGCACCTCCAGCAAGCGGTGCGACCGCTGCACAAGCCGCAAGCGGTCCGGCGCGTCGCACGGGCAAGTCGAGCAGCACGCGCCAACGGGCCGTGTGCGCGGCGTGGTACTGCTGTGCGCGGCGCCGTCTCGTGGCTCAGCTCGTGTGTCAGCGAGAGGACGTTCTCCTTCTCAACAGCAGCCACGGCGGCGGCGGCAGCCATATGCGCCACGACGGGGTGCCGCGAGGGGCGGCGGCGGCACCCACCAGCGCTGCCCTGCCACTGCTCCCCACCACCGTGAGGGCTGTGGCAGAGGCGCTGCCCTGCCTCGGCTGCGCGCCGTCAGAGGCGTTGCCGACCACCGGGCGACTGCTATGGGGCACTCCTCGATGGCCCGGCGGCACCCTTCACCTCAACAACACTGGCCACCGCGGCGGCGGCGTTGCGGTGCCGAGCCTGTTGCGCACACCCTCCACGGACGACGTGGGGCGATGGACTCGCGGCACAGCGCAGCCCTTCGCAGCGGCAGCAGCGGCGGCGGCGTCTGTCGACGACTTCACCATCGAGATGCCCCGCGCAGGCGTTGATGGCGGCCGTGGCGTCCCGCCTCCGTCTACGGAGGACTGTATTGTATTTCGCGATGTGGTCAACAACGGTGGTGAGTGCCTCGCCAGCGATGCGTCTGCTGCAGCCCCCGCTGTGTCCGCCACATCACGCTCTGTGCTTCTGCCGGACCTCGTCTGCCTACGCCGAAGGCAGCCCCAGCCTCTGCACGCGTCTGCCCTGGGACCCACATTTGTGAGCGGGACCACAGACGGTGACGCCACACCGCCAGCGGCAGAGGTCGTGCTGATCGCGGTGGAGGCACTACCGGAGCTGCACGCGGTGCGCCGCCGTGGGTTGCAGCTCTACGCGGCGGTGCTTCTCTCCCAGCTGCAAGCTCGGCAGCAACAACAGCAGGAGGAGCCGCAGCAGCGGGAAGCACCGTGGAACGGCGGTGACGATGATGATGGATGCAGCTGCTGCAGCAGCAGCAGCAGCGACCGGGATGGTGGGCCGGAGGCATCGGCGGCGCCGCTCCTTACCTCGCTGCCGCCGCCGTTTGCGTGGCGCTGCGAGCTGTGGACGGTCTCGCCGGACTCGGAGGCGGAGGTGGACGCGGATGTTGGGCGTGAGGTGGTGTGCGCGGGCCTCTACTCCCCCTACGCCTCCAACAAGCGGAGCAGCTGCGATGGACGTGCCTCGGCCAGAGGAGGGTCAGCTGACCCGGTGACCTCGCTGGCGGCGCTTGGCGACGAGCTGGCGATGTTCGCGGAGTGGTGGCGGCGCTGCACGGACATGGTGCAGACCCGCGCCGCAGCGTCTCTGTGCACGCTCGACCCCGTCCCCGCCGCCCCGTGTGGGGATGTGCAATCCACCACGTGCGAGCTCATGCACTGGTGGTGCGCCACGCGCGCGGGGGCGGGTGGCGGCGTCGTCTGTCCGTCTGACGCGCCGCCGCTGCCGGCACTTCCATCGAGCGCCACGCCGCTCTTCGGTGCCATCGTCGTGCCGCAGGTGCTGCGGCGCACGGCGGCGTGTGAGCGCGTCGCAGTCGACGAGGCGCCAACCGCCGTCCCCGCCCTCACGCTGTGCTTCATCAGCCCGAAGGGTGCGCCTGTTCACCGCTACGACCAAGACGCGCTGCACGTGCTCTGCCGCGCCGTCCACAGCCTCGGCGCTGCTGTCTGGGTCTCCGACGCGGCGCAAAAGGCAGCACTGCTTGCGTGGATGGGTGGCCGTGCGCACCACCACGTCGTGCACGCCGCCGCCGACGCCGCGTCCTCGACGCCCGACGCCATCGTGAGCACGTCGCCGCCGGACAACTGTCTCGACGCGGTGGCGGAAGTGGCGCAACACTGCTACTGTATCGAGGACTACGTCACCGAGCGCTGGCGGCAGCAGCAGCAGCAGCGAGCAGAGTGCCGCGCCGCAGCGGGTGCAGGCAACGGCGTGGTGCTCGGCCTCACGGCGGCGTCGGCGGCGGGGGCGGTGCTGCCGCAGCCCAGTCCGGAGTGGTGCGGGGCCGCCAGCCGGCTCTCCTACGACGACGTACTGGGCCGACGTCGGCTGGACCTCGCCACGCGTCCGTGGCGGTCGCAGACGGCGACGAGCGCTGCGTTGGACACTGGCGTTGCCGCGGCGGCCGTGTCCTCCGTCCCGCTTTCGTTTCTCGCCTATCTGCTGACCCGACTTGCCACAGCCGGGGCGGAGCAGGTCGAGCCGCTGACGGAGTCGATCCTGCACGTGGGTCGCCGACTGGGTGACCACTAGTCAAGCTCCCCGCTCCCCGCTCCCCGCTTCCGTGTGTGTGTGTGTGGGCTCAGGTGGGGGACCAGGCTCAGGTTTGTTGTGTAGTTCTGTTTTCCTGTACACGTGGTAGCTGCCACCGCCATTCCACTGTTCGTCTAGTGCCTCCTTCCTCCCTTTTTACTCTTCCCTCCTCTTCCCTCCCTCCTCCCTCCGTACGTACGCGTGTGTGTATGTGTGTATGTGTGTGTGTGTGTCTCCCTCCCCCCCCGCCATCGTCATTTCCATCGCCATCGCCGTCGCCAGTCGTCGTCACGCTGACCACCATCAAACACCGTATACGAAGGTAGCCATCACAGAGCGCCACCACATCAGCTCCCCTCCTCTCTCTCTGTCTGTCCTGTGATCGCGGTGCCCCATCATGTGATGTTGTGCTTCTTCTTCTTCGGTTCAATCCTCTCTCTCTCATGTCTCTCGTTTCTTCTGTCCTCGCCACGGTTGTTCCGTGAACACACACACACACACGCACACATGTGCTCGCCTCCTCACGTTGTGCTCAAAGCGGTGGCTGAGTCACGGCTTCCCATCCGACTTCACTGTCCTCTCCGTCTGACGCTCTTCCTTTTGTTGTTGCTGTTGTTGGTGGTGCTGCGGACCCCCTAGTCCCGCCCTGCGATGAGGCGCCACAACTACGCTGCTGCGGTGGAGCTGCGACATGAGCTGCACACCCATCCGGAGCTTTCCAACGAGGAGGTGTGGACGAAGCAGCGCCTCATGGACTTCGTGCGCCAGCACACGCGGCGTCTTCAGGTGCACGATCGTGGGAACTGGTTCTACGCGGTGTACCGGGAGCCGACCACCGGTACGCCTCGAGACACGCTCTTGTTCCGCGCCGACTTCGATGCGCTGCCGATGGACGAGGTGATCGCGCTGCCGTGGGCGTCGAAGGTGCCGGGCAAGGCGCACAAGTGCGGCCACGACGGGCACTCCGCCACTCTTGCCGCCTTCGCCATGGAGGTGGACCAGTGCGGGGCCGCCAACGACGTTGTCTTCCTGTGGCAACCAGCGGAGGAGGTGGGCATGGGGGCGCAGCAGTGTCTGCCGGTGCTCGACGCGGAGCGCGTGACGCGGGTGTACGGCTACCACAACATGTCCGGCTTCCCCTACCGGGCCATCGCCGTCCGCAACGGCATCATGCACTGTGCCTCGGTCGGCATGATCCTCAAGCTCACCGGCTCTCCCGCACACGCGAGCCAGCCAGAGACGGGCAAGAACCCCTCCCTTGCGATCGCCACGCTCATCCAGCGTATCCCGAAGCTGACGGAGAACGCGGCGGGGCTGCTGCTCTGCACCGTCGTGCAGGTGAACATTGGGAACCGGCAGTTCGGCATGTCCGCCTACAAGGGCGAACTCCTCCTCACCATCCGCGCGGCGTACGAGAGCGAGCTCGAGACGCTCAAGGCCGATCTCGTCCGCCTCGCCGAGTCGGAGGCCGCCGCGGCGGGGCTCACGTGCGCCATCGAGTACAGCGACGCGTTCCCTGAGACGCGCAACGCGGCGGAGTGTGCCGACCACGTCCGCGTCGTCGCCAAGGCGCGGGGGCTCCAGGTGTGTGAGATGACGGCCCCCTTCCGCCCGTCAGAGGACTTCGGCTACTACGGCAAGCACCGACCCGCCTGCTTCTTCTTCATCGGCAACGGCGGCGACTACCCGCCGATCCACACGTCCTCCTACGACTTCCGGGATGAGGTGATCGAGGTCGGGGTCCGCATGTTCAAGGGCCTCGCTGGTGTACGCGAAGTGCCTCAGTCGTCGTTGTAAAGAGGGCTCACGCGTACGTCTCCTCCGTCCTCCCTCGTCCTCACACTTTTTTTTTCTTTTCAAATTCGAAGCAGTCTTCGCCCATCGCAGACGCACACCACCACGACCTGTCTTTTGAGCATCGTCGAGAGGCGCAGGTAAGCGTCTCTCTCCCCCTCCTTCCTTCTCTCCGCGCCTCGCCGTGGCGCGTACGTGTACGTTCACACGTGCGTCCATGCGTGTGTGTGTGTGTGTGTGTTGTTCTTATCGAATTCTCCATGCCAGCGAGACGCTCTCCCACCACCACACAACATGTGCATTTTCAGCGATGACGTTTGCCTCTTCGTCACAATCACACACGCACAGATGCACACACAGAGGCACACATGTACGTGTCGCAGCCGAACGTGACGGAGGCGGTGCGGTTGGCAGAGTCATGTGCCGACGCACCGCGGTGCCGGGCTTGCCAGCAGACCTCCAGCCCCCGCCGCCGCCACGCACATTCGTGGTCCCCCCCTCCCCCCGTCCTCCTCCAGTCTCTGGCCGCGCTCTCCCTCTCTACGTGTGTCCCATCTCTCTTTTTTTTTTTCCTCGAGTTCGTGCACACACACACAACTGCACACACATAACGTACATACATGTTCACCGACAGCGTATCGCCCCCGCTCCCTCGCTCCCCCCCCTCCATCGCCTCCTCTACTTTCCTCTGCTGCCATGCGTGGGTTGGTGGTGCGCAGCCCGCGCTGGCTCGCCTCTTTCCACGGGGGGAGGAGGGTGTGGGATGCCTACAAGCTGCTCATCACAAAGAAGCCGGTGGAGTTCGACTATGTCGCCGTCGACGTGAACAGCTTCGTGGGCGCGGCGTCGCGCCTCTCAAAGACCCTCTCTCCCGACCGGCGCGTCAAGGAGGTGGGGCGGCACGTGCTCAACGCTATTCTCCAACTGCTGCGCCGCGTCCTGTGCCGCGACTCTCTCTTGATCGCCTTCGACGGCCCCGGCACCTTCGCCAACGTATTCCACATGCGTAATGGGGCTTCTTCGAAGCGCCACGATGCGCTGCTGGCGCGACTCCCCGGCGCGCCGCTCATGCGCGCGGTGGAGGAGCGGGTGGTGAGGGCGATGCCGCTCAATCGGGGGCTGGTGCCGGCCGAGGTGGCCATCTCCGGCGCCAACGTGGAGGGCGCGGTGGAGCAGAAGGTGACGGCGTGGGCGCTCGACCTGGCCTGCCGGGACGGGGCACATCACACCTCCAAGTCCCTCTGCTTGATTGGCGCGCCGGAGCTGCTGATGAACATGCTGGCGCTCACGCCCTTCTTTCAAGTGACCTGCGTCCTTCACGGGGCGTCTGATCTGCGTCATCTGACGCTCAACGACGCCCTCGAGTGGCTCGACGTGGGCGATGTCCTGCAGACCGGCGACGCGCGCGCCATCGCGGCAGCGCGGACAGACGCACTGCTACTCTATCTGATCTGTCACGGCTGCTCTGCCACGGAGCTCGACGCGGTCGCCGGCACCAACTTCGTCGTCGTCATGTCGGAGTACAACACGCTGCGGCGGGCGGCGGCGCAAGCGCCAGAGGCCCCGGCGTTCCAGCTTGTGCGTGAGCTGCCGGACGGCCGCCTCGAGGTGGACATGCGAGTCCTCCTGCTCTGCGTGGGTGGCAGAGAAAGGGCGGATCTGCCAGTGGAGGCGCCGCCACGCACCGCAGCGGGCACCGCCGCGTCGAACGCCTCGCTCAATCACATGACCCTCAGTAGCCACCTCGGCCATCTGCTGTGCACACATCATCTCTTCTGCCAAGGCGTGGCGCTGAACAGGTTTCAGGTGCCGGTGTACATGGAGGCTGAGCTGGCAACACGGGGGGACAACCGCGGCAGGGTCGTCACCATCGTTGAGTGGGTACGCTACCTCTCGATGTGTGTGAGGCGCGGCAGCGGCTACGCCTACGCGAGCGACACAGGTGATGGTGTATGCCTCAGCACCGACCGGTGGTCCCAGCGCGACGGCGCCGAGAGCGCGGCGGCCGCGGTCGTTCCCGCGGAGGCTCCGGTGAGTGCGGGGCGCGACGCTCGTCGCGAGTACTACCCCTTCTGGTCGCCGCAGCAGCCCTTGACCTCCGCGGAGTACGCCATCCTCTGCGCGGGCAGGGGGGATCTCGTGGCGGCGTTACTGCGCGAGTACGTGCCCGGGGTGACGGGGGCGCTCAGCGCAGAGGTGCCCCCGGCGCTGACGGTGGCACAGACGAACCTGGTGGCGCTGCACAAAGCGCTGCAGGTCTTTCTGGCCCATGCAAGTGCGGTGCGGCCGCACCCAGCGCTGTGCCTCGCGCCGTCCTACCACTGGAGGCAGGACGAGCGCAGCAAGCTGTGGTCGATGCGGTATGTGGACCTCGGCGTGGTGGCCGCGCAACAGGGCATCCGCTATGCACGTGGTCTCATCGCAGGGGTGAACATGGAGCAGCAGGAGTCCACCGACGCCGCCTGCGCCTTCGACGCCGCGAAGCAGGCGTGGACGCTGCAGCCGCGCGGCTTCCCTGCCCTCACCGCATCGGGGCAGTCGTACAGTGCGGATGGGATCGGCACTTCAAACGACGGCGACGGGGCGGCGCCGACGCTGCGCGTGCTCACGTGGAATGTGATGTTCGACCGGTACAGTAACCAACCCACCCCGCTCGGCATGCCCGGCATTGACTGGTGCACCACCCAGCGGTACCCGGTGCTGGCGAGGCTCATCGACGCGGAGGACGCGGACGTCGTGGGGCTGCAGGAGGTGGAGAGGCCCTTCGCCGAGTTCCTGGCGGCGCAGCCGTGGTGCCGCGAGCGGTACATCATGTCCTGCAGCCCGCAGAGCACCATTCTCGAGCCGTGGGGGGTGCTGCTGCTGGTGCGCCGCGGCGGGCGCTGGCCGCTGCGTCAGCTGACACACCTGAACGTGCCGGCGTGGTCCGGCCACGTCTCCCTGATGCCCGTGGCGACCGTGGACGTGGCACACACCAGCGCACACCTGCCAACGTCCACGAGCAAGCGCGCCACGGATGCGGTGCCACGGGAGGTGAGCATCTGCTCCGTGCATCTGCTGGCACCGTTTGTGAAGCAAAACGAAGTGGCCCGCACAGGGCAAGATCAGGCGCTGCGCACGGCGCTCACACGTCAGCTCCACGGCGACACACTCGTCATGGGCGACTTCAACGACTGGCCCAGCAACGAGTTCGTCATGCCGGCAGAGACACGCTACGTGGAGTGCTGGCCGATCGTGCACCCGGACGACTACGGCAAGACGATGGACGAGTCCAACACGTTCTGCAAGCTGAAGATCGAGGAGATCTTCTTTGGCCGCTCCGACAAGGTGTTCCTCCGCACCGGCACCGGAGACGCACACAAGGGCGGCACGCTGCGGCCAGTGGAGGCGCACCTCGTGGGCACGCGGAGCGTCAACACGGAGAACGGCAACACGGCGGCGCCGGCGTACCTCTTCCCCTCCGACCACTACGGCGTGAGCATGCAGTTTGAGATACAGTGATCCCACCGACTCTGTGCATCGGCGCGCAACGCGTCTGCGTGCATGCGTGCGGGGCAGGTTGTGGGATGTGAGAGACGACCACGACGGGGGGGGGAGGGGGGAAGAGGGAGGTGGTGATGGTGGGAGGCGTGACCACCAACCACACACACACACACACAAACACGCACGCGTGGAGAGAGAGAGGCACACGCCGTCCCACATAGCGCGGTGGTGGTGAAAGAGGTCTCAACTGAACATGTCATCACAGATGGAACGCAAACAAACAAAAAACAATAAGAACACTGTCATCACAGCTCTTCTTCCTTGTCCTGTGCTGGCTGCCGGCATTGTCTGCCACCACCACACAGACACACAGACACACAAGCCGCTCGTATCACCCGCGCCAGTGCAGCTCTCACACGGACACGTCACACGGCGGAGAGGAGGAGGGGCAGGCCTACACTCGCAGTGCGACACGGTGTTCACGAAGCAGACGTGTGTGTAGGTCCACCTTTGCCCTCGGCCCCCCGGTCATGCTCTGACCGGTGTCGCCCGTCTGTCGTTGTGTGTGAGTGGCGGAGAACTGAAGACCCGAGAGAGAGAGAGTGAGTCAAGGGACGAGGAAGGAGGAAGAGGAAGAGGAGGAGGGGAGACTCCACCACCTCTCTCGCTCTCTCCCAGCATCCCTTCTCATCGCCCCTCCTCCATCCTCCCCCACTACGTCATACACAGATGCCCACCGCTCATCTCTTGTGGGCCTGAGCGTCAGTGTTTGCAGTCCACCGCACGGACACCGCAGCAGGAGATCTGAAGGGCGTCCCCGACATTGAGGAGCAGTGAAGTCTCCAGTTTTTTTTTTTTGCACACACACTCTCTCTCTCACACAGGCGTATCCTTGCTTCTCCGGAGTGAGAGGAGAGGGAACGGCGACAGCGTGTTCGGACTTCTGACGCGTCTCCCACTCTCGCGAACGGCTTGCGCACACTGATCGCTGCGTCAACGCCGCCACAGGCGTCTCTGGACACACTTTTTTTTTTTTTTTTTCAGGTCTTCTCTCGCCCGCTCCGCAACCTCCGTTCTGGCACGTGCTGGGATGCTGCGAGTCTCTCTGCCATGTCTCTCAGCCGCAGGGGCTATGCGGCGGTGCGCTGGAGCCGCCAGCATCGGCAGCCGTTGTGCGACCGCTGCAGTAGCCGAGGCATGCGGAGGAGCCCTGCAGTGTGGCCGGGGCACCGGCCGCCTCGGCGGATGTGTATCACCCACGCTGTGGACGAGTTGTCGAACCGTGTTCACGACGGCGCCGCGTCTCGCTCCAGAGGTGCGCGCCGGGGACTCCGGCGACGACCCGTTCAGCTTCGAGTTTGACCCCATGGCCGGCGTGCGGCACGACGCGGCAGTGGAGACGGCGAAGAAGAGTATCGATACGATTGTGGAGGAGCTGGCCCCGCCCAACGCACCGCCCGCGGCGCTGGAGAAGATTCGCAGCTATCTGCGCATGCACCCCGTCGACACGCTCATCCTACACGCGGAGGTGCAGATCACACACATCGAGAACGCCGAGACCGGGGCTGAAGACCGGGTGAACCTGAGCCCGATGAACATCACGGACGCGCTAGAGCAGGCGCAGCTACGCAAGATGAACCTGGTGCAGATGGGTGCCCGCGGCGACGACCTTGCCTACTGCCGCATCCGTCGCGAGCGGCCGTGGGTGTGGAAGCTGGTGGAGCCAGAGATGGAGCTCGTCAGCGGTCTCACTGGCGCTCCGATGACAGACGCCAGCGCCGCGGCGGGTGCGCAGCTGCAGCAGCAGCAACAAGGCGGCGACGCCGGCCCGTCTGACCAGCCACGGCAGTACTTGGGAAAGACGAAGGAGCTCATCGATCACGCCTTCCGTGACGCGGTGGACGCGCACTTCATCGGGTGGCGCAGCAAGAAGATCGCGCAGGACATCCGCAAAGGGCACCCGGTGAAGCTCACCATCCGCGATTTCCAGAGCGCGGAGGCGGCTGTGCACCGACTGCGCGAGATGAGTAACGCGGTGAGGACGTACGCCGAGGAGCAGCACATCTACCACCACTTCACGAGCATTGTGGCGAGTGACCGAGAGGCGAGCCTCACCCTCTCACCGCCGACGGCGAACAAGTCTGGCACCGTCTCCAAAACTGTGAGACACCCCTCGGAGAAGGAGTGGGCACATGCGCTGCGGCGGATGGAGGAGGCGTGTCAGAAGGCAGGCCGCAGTGGGACGTATATGAAGTCCAACAAGCTGAAGATGCGCAGCGTCGGCGCCTCCACCTACCGCGTGGACAAGTACGGCCGCCGTGTCGACTAGAAGACCGAGAGACAAGCCTCAGCGGCACACACACACACACACATACAAACAGAGAAACTCCAATACATGCTCCTCCGCAGTTGCACGTCGACACGTGTGCACGCAAGCCTGCTCCACCATTGTAGCATGGAGGCTCATGAGTGAACTGAACGGGAGGAGGAGGGACGGGCAAGTGGAGAGAGAGTGTGTGTCTGCGTGCGGTCGACGTGGGCACAAGGAGAGAGAGAGGGTGGGTGGGTGAGAGATGGCGGAGTGTACCATACACACACACACACACGCACACTCCTTCTGTCCCGCCTGATATCGCTGAGTCACCGAGACTGGCGGTGGTGCTCCGTCTCTGTACGCTCCATGTGCACCTCCATCACCTTCACGACCGCTCTCTCTCTCCCTCTTGTCGGCGCAGGTGACTCTCGTGGGGCATCATCGCCGCTGTACACACACACACACAAACAAACATCCACAAAGAAACAAGCGCACACATACATACACACACACCCAATCACTCACACACGCACACACCCACACACGTTGGTGGTGTAGCTGTGCATGTCCTCCGTCCCTCCAGCCATGCCTCCGCCGACTGAGGCGGGGGGTGCACGTGTGTCGGCCACTGCAGCACCACCGCCGGCGGCCCCGACGGCCACGAAGGCACCGCCAGCGCCGGTGGTGCGCCGTGGCCGCGGTGCCTTCCGACACCAGCTACGCACCGAGGACATGGAGCGGCAGTACGCCTCCGGCTCGGCCGCCGCTGCCGCTGCCGCTGCCGCCGCCGCCGCCGCCGGCCGCACCGAGGAGGCCAGCACCATCTTCACCGCCGCGACAACACACGTGGTGTTGCCCTCCTCCACGCTCGGCTCCAAGGCGGCCAAGCCTGTGACGGAGGAGGAGGAGATCGCGGCGCAGTTCGCGCACCTGAAGAAGGGCAAGGACATCCCTCTCAACATGATCCCTGCCCAAGTCGCCGCCGCCGCCGCCGCTGCCGCTGCCGCCGCCGCCAGCGCAGGGAGTCCCATGTCGGTGACGGCACGGCTGCTGGCCGCGGCGGAGGCACGGGCGGCGGCGCCTCGCACGCACTTTGGCGTCTTCGAGAACAACACGAGCGACACGGCGCGTCAGCTGCTCTTCCGCGGCGAGAAGCGGCGGCGGTACTGTGTTATTGTTGGGGATCTGCAGAACCAGACCCGCCAGGTGACGCTGAAGCTGTTCGGACACAAGGGTGCGAAGCCGTTCAAGCTGCAGAACAAACTGATCCGTCTCGTGAACTTGTCCATCGGCAAGCCGCGCCGCGGCACGCTGCAGTGGCGGGAGGCGCACGGCCTCCTCGACGACGACGAAGAGGCCGAGCTGGACGAGCAGACGCGGGAGGAGGAGGACGACCCGCACGGTAACGGAGCGGCGGAGGCGGCGCCGCCACGAAAGAAGGGTGACGGCGAGGAGGGGGAGGAGGACAGCGACAGTGACAGCGACAGCGACGACCAGCAGCAGCAGCAGCTGGAGGAGGAGGAAGCACGTGAGGCGGAGGACGAGAACACCGACGATGACAACCGCGACGATGTGATGGTGGACTTGGGTGGCGAAGGGGTGATCGCCATTGACGTCCGGAGCGACGACGGTGTTGCCTCGGCGCCGCCGTCACGTGCCTCTGCGGGCTACACGCCACCGCCGCAGGCCACAGATGCGGCACAGACAGCAGAGGAGCGCGCCTTTCAAAACCAGACGCACGCCGCGGCGGGCTTCGACATGGAGGAGGCGGTTCGCTCCTCCTCCTCGTCTTCCTCCTCCACAGGCGACGACAACGACACCGAACGCCGCGAGGCGCGACAGCGCAAGTCCGCGGCGGTGGTCGACGCCGCCGCCGCCGCCACACGCGCCGCGGCCAAGGTGCCCATTCCCATCAGCGACAGTGACGAGGATGAGGTGCTCCCGGCGCCGCCCGCGCCTGCTGCCACGAGTGGTGGCGCACGTCCCGTCGCCCCGGCACCGCCGCCGGCGTTGTCGGCTGACTCGCTCGGCACGACCACTACGGCGGCGCCACAGGCAACGACCCACGTCGACCCCACCACGCGGGTCACCCCTGCCACCGCTGCTGCTGCTGCTGCTCCTGCTCCTGCTGCTGCTGCTCCTGGTGCTGCCGCTGTTGCTCCTACTCCTGCTCCTACTGCTGCTGCCGCCGCTGCTGCTTCAGCCGCCGCCGCTGCTGCTGCTGCTGCCTCTCGCGCTGCTGCCGCTGCAGGAGCAGGGTCCCGGCGCCAGGCCGGTAGCCCCGCGCACGCCTCGAAGGGTGGCGAGGTGGAGGGCGACGACGTGGACCACTACCTGGACAACGATGATGAGGTGGTGCCGCTCACGGTGCAGCAGGCCGGCACCGGCCCCACGGTGGTGTACGAGACGAGCCTCGCGAACAGCCCTGTCCTCACGTCGAGGCGCTTCGCCGCCCTGCGCGACTACTTCCTGCGCGAGTTTCGCTTCCTTCTCAACCTCGAGGATGTGCGCACGCAGAACGTCTCGGTGAAGATCAACCTCGGCGCCGCCTACTGCTGTCTCGCCCGCCAAGGCTCCTACTCCACCCCGCTGAAGCACGCGACCTTCGGCGAGTTCGTGGGGCGCATGAACACAGAGTCGATGCAGCTGTACTTCATCAAAGACTGCCCCGCCTGTGTGTCGCGTGCGGTGGACATGGAGAGCGGCTCGCTCCACTTCCCGGCGAGCTCGACGACAGTGAAGATCAACTTCTTCTCCAATGAGCGCCAGAGCCGCTCCATCGCGCGGGCGGTGTGGGACAGCGACGTGGACCAGTTCCGGCTGCTCGACGTGGAGAACATCGGCGTCACGTTCAACTGGTCCGTCTTCTCCCTCGACGAGTCGTTTGTGCGCCGCAAGAAGGACACGCAGGGCACCGGCGGCGCCGCCGCGGCGGACGGCAGCGGCAATGCCGGCGACCCCAGCGCCGCGACGTCGCCCATCGCCGCGGCGGTCGCGCCGGCCGCCGCGCCAGCACGTCCGCCCGTGTCCGCGGCAACGAGAGCGCGTTTGATGGGCCCCGGGCCGGTCGGCATCGGCATGGACATCAGCAGACCTCCCCAGCCGGTGAGCGCACCGGCGCCGGTGCCGGTGGCGGTGGTGGAAGAGGAGGAGGAGGAAGAGGAGGAGACCGCGAAGGCCGTGGTGGAGGAGGCGCCCGTGGCGGAGGAGGCGCCGGCGGCGGCGGAGGCGCCAGCGGCGGCGGCGGAGGGGACGCAGAGCCCGCGGAAGGTCACCATCCTCGACGACGACGACGAGGACGATCTGGCGCGCAACAAGACGGTCGCCTACCCCTTCGAGGTGGAGTTCCGCGCCTATCGTCGGTGGAAGCAGCAGGGCGAGAACACGGCCGCGCCGCTGGCCAAGGCGATTCTCGAAGAGTTGTCCCTCGCGGAGCACAACTACCTCCTCCACGGCTCCACTGCCATGTACGAGCGCATGGACCTCACCAACGTGTGCGAGGTCGACTACGCCGCCGAGGACCTGAACGTGGAGAGCATCGTGGTGGAGCACACCTCCCGGGTGAAGCCGGAGGGGACGGACCTGCTCGTGGACAACACCACCTCGCTCTTCATCGAGAACTTCGCGGCGGCGCGGCAGCTGAAGGAGAAGGTGGGGACGTATGGACCAGCCAAGGTGGCCGCGATGCAAAACCCAAGCAACAACAACTTCATGCGCAGTGTCACGGCGGCGCGCCGCGCTGCCGGCCGCAGCGGCGGCGGCGGCGGTGGCCACAGCTCTCGCGATGCCCTGCAGCTGACGCCAGCGGAGATGGCAGAGGTGCTGAAGCCGACGTCGAAGCTGACCTTCTTCCGGTCTCGCGGGTCGTCCATTCACTGGAAGCTGCGGCCCAACAGCAGTCTGGAGGAGAACATCGCTCCCATGACCGAGGCGCTCTCCTTCTTGCAGCAGGTGCTGCACACGGCAAACGAGATCGAGCGCAACTCCGCCCGCGGCGGTGCGGCACCCGACGCACTGTGACGCCAGGATGTTCCATGTGCACTGGCACTGCCCACCTACCGTCACCATCGCAGTCTACACGTGGTGTTCTCTCCTCCCTGTTGCTACATCATACTGCACCCCACTCCCGTGTGTGCCCACGTCTGCGTGAGTGAGAGTGAGTGAGTGAATGAATGAGTGAGTGTGTGTGTAGTTTGTTGCTAATTGTGTTCCGCATGGACAGCAGTACCAGTGTTTGGCTTCATACCTCCTCTCCCCCACGTTGAAATGAGAGAAAGAGAGAAAGTGAGGAGGAGGCGGAGGAGGGGTTGTGTGTGTGTGTGTGTGTGTCTCACGCACTCCCCCTCTCTCTTCCCACTTCACGCTTCTGTCAGCCTCCGCCCGCCCCTCCTTCCGTTACACACGTCTCCCTCTCTCTCTCTCGTCTGCACTGCTTCGGCATTGTTCCACCACTTCCACCTCGCCTCCACGACCTTCGTGCTCTCCTCGCCTCCTTCGCCGTCTCCTTCGCTGTCGTATGGCACCTTTACACACACGTACACACACACACACACACACACACACACACGTGCACACTTGTGCAGCTCTTTTTTTTATCCGCTCCTTCTACCACCTCCACTTCTGTCCTCTCGCTGTTCTTTACCAAAGCTCCCACACACACAGAATACACATACACACACGCAGAGTCGCAACCCTTCTCCTTCTCCTTCCGTCGCTCACGCACACATACACCTTCTCCACCTCCTCTTCTGCCTACCATGTCGTCCGATCCCCAGGCCTTCATTGATCTTCAGACCCGCATCGCCAAGGTGAAGGCGATCGTCGCGGAGGAGCTGTCCCAGGCGTTGAACCTGATCCTGGTGGAGTGCCCCATCCTCGCCCGCGTCGGTGATGGCACGCAGGACAACCTGTCCGGGTTCGAGAAGGCCGTGCAGGTGCGCGTGAAGGAGATCCCGGAGGCGAACTACGAGGTCGTGCACTCGCTGGCCAAGTGGAAGCGCAAGACGCTCGGCGACCACAAGTTCCCTGCCGGCCAGGGCCTCTACACGAACATGCGTGCGCTGCGCGTCGAGGATACGCTGGACAACATCCACTCGATCTACGTGGACCAGTGGGACTGGGAGCGCGTGATGCAGCCGTCCGACCGCACCATCGAGTACCTGCAGAGCACCGTCCGCTCCATCTACGAAGCCCTGCGCCAGACCGAGAAGCGCGTGTGTGCCGCGTTCCCCGACATCACCCCCGTGCTCCCCGAGTCCATCACGTTCGTGCACGCGGAGCAGCTGCTGCAGCGCTACCCCGACCTCGACCCCAAGGCGCGCGAGCTTGAGGCGGTGAAGGAGTTCGGCGCCGTCTTCCTCATCGGCATCGGCGGCAAGCTGAGCCACGGCGACCGCCACGACGCGCGCGCGCCGGACTACGACGACTGGTCGTCGCCGGTGTCCGTCGACTCGGGTAAGATCGGCTTCCCCACCAGCGCCGACGCGAAGCCGTCCGTGGACGCCATCATGTCCCTGAAGGGTCTGAACGGCGACATCCTCGTCTTGAACCCCGCCCTCGGCGACGTGCTGGAGCTCAGCAGCATGGGCATCCGCGTGGACCAGGACACGCTGCGCCGCCAGCTGGAGATCACCGGTGACAAGGACCGTCTCCAGTACACGTGGCACCAGCGCCTCCTCAACGGCGACCTGCCGCAGACCATCGGCGGCGGGATCGGCCAGAGCCGCACGACCATGTTCATGCTCCGCAAGAAGCACATCGGGGAGGTGCAGTGCAGCGTGTGGCCCAAGGAGACGGTCGCCAAGTTCGCTGTGCTGTAGACGAGGCAGAAGGACCGGCCCACCAAAAAAAAAAAACAACAACAACTTCAAATTCGCGTGTGCACGTCTCTGTGGCTGATGGATGGCAATCGGCGCACTGACGTGATGGTGGTGGTGGTGGTGATGGCGGAGGAGTAGAGATGAGGATCGAGAGGTTGCACCCCGGCTTCTACGGCGGCAGTTGGCGCTGCGTCGCGAGGAGTTGCTGGGCACGACAGCCTCACTCGTGCGCACCCCTCTCCCTGTCTCTCTCTCTCCTCTCGTCAACACGGCCCTCGCAGATTCGGCCCATCTCCGTCTGTTTGCGCACGTCTCTGAGTCGGTGTCGTCATGGCGCCTGTGCTTGAGAGTCGAGAGGAGGGGGAAAGGGATTGGGGAGACAGAGTGGCCCTGACCACGGTGAGCGCGCCACGTGCCTGTGCGCTGCTCTAGAGTTGCGAGATGCTCTCTCTCTCTATTGCTGCGC
Organism: Novymonas esmeraldas; assembly: GCA_019188245.1. NCBI lineage: Eukaryota > Euglenozoa > Kinetoplastea > Trypanosomatida > Trypanosomatidae > Novymonas > Novymonas esmeraldas. Next base: position 222,587 of record JAECZO010000012.1, on the reverse strand, counting down.
GAAGGAGCGGTCCACTATCGTCCGTCTCAGCCACACGTGGCGACAGCGCCGACGGCTGGTGAATCAAGCTGCGTGCGTGCACACACACCCACTGGCGCACGCAGCTTTACAAACCCCCCCTACCCCACACACCACCACCACCATCACACATACACACACATACACACACACACACACACGCACGCACGCACACGCACACACACACACACACACCCCTCCCTACATACACTGCGTCGGCAACGTCATCACCCACTTTGGAGTGGCAGCGGGCAGTTCTTTTGTTGTGTTTAACCCCCCCCCCTAAACGAGGAGGAAAAGAGGGGGAGCGGGAGAGTGTTCGCTGTGGGCTGGAGGAGGAGGAGGAGGAGAGAGGGGCGGAGGGCCGATGGTGGAGGTGATGCCTCCCAACGCACTCCACCTCTCTCTCCCTCCCTCCCTCCCTCCCACCTCTCTCTCTCCCCTCCCCTCTCCTTTGGTAGGTGTGTGTGTGTGTGTCTTTGTGTATTTATGTGTGTGTGTGTGTGTCTGTCTTTTTTTTTTTTTGCTTTCGTTCTTTCATGCCCTTTTTTTTTGTTCTCGATTTTTCTTTCCTTCAAGTGTTATCTTCGAATTCACGTATGCGTGTCTGTGTGTGTGCTTGTGAGTGTGTGCGTGTGTGTGTCTGTGTCTGTCATCCACCTCGCATTCGCAAGTACGTAGATGAGAAAGAGGGTACGATGCGAGCTGGTATGGAGAGGATGAGGTGGAGGAGGGAGAGTAGGCCGGCTCGCAGACGCGTCTGTGTTTATGTGCATCTGTGTGTGTGTCTGTCTGTGTGCGCTCTCTCCGTGTGGGTGTGAAAGTGCCACACGAGGGAAAGGATGACGGGCGGCACAGGCGGAGGCGGAGGGGGGGAGGCGGTTATCGCTTCCTCCACTCCCTCCCTCCCCCTCCCTCTTCTTCTTCTTCTTCCCCTCTTGGTCCCCTCTCGTCCATCTCTGTTACAGTCCCTCGTCTTGTTTGGTCTACAAGCCCTCGCAACACACACACACACACTTTTACACACACACACACACATACACATTCACATGCACCAGTGTGAACTCATGCAGACACTCAAGCACGCCGTCCATTGCCCGACTGCCAGTCTGCGTGCGTGAGAGTGGAGAGCTCGCGTCTGTCTCTCCCACGCTCTGTGTGTCTGTCTGTGTGTGTGTGGGAAGGGAGGGAGGGAGGGAGGGACTGCGGACGGAGTGATCAACCCCCCCTCCCCTCCCCTCCTTCTCTTCTCTTCCTCTCCACCACCATCATCACCCCCCCGAAAAAAAAGAAAAAAAAGAAAAAAAAGGAATTCTGTGCGTTTCCTCTGAGTTTGCGTTTCTTCTCTTTTTTTTTTGTTGTTTGTTGTTGATTTGCTTCTCGTAACTAACAACGGCATGGGTAGGAATACACAGAGAAAGTGAGCAAGGGAGAGAGAGACGGTGTGCGTGTGTGGGTGGGTGGGTGTGTGGGTGTGTCTGTGTGTCTCTTGTCTCCTCCGCGCGCAGCGGGGATCAGCGTCTCGCAGGCTTCCTGCGCCGCGTGGAGGAGAAGAGCGAGCGTGACCCGAGGAGAGAGAAAGAGGGCCTGCCGTTGAACGCGTGCGCACCTCTCTCTCTATACATTTACGTGTGTGTATGTATGTGTGTGTCTGGTGGTGGTGCCCAAGTGCTCCTTCTTCGCCTCCTCTCACCAACGCGCGATGGTCGCACGGCGGCTTCCACTGTTTGTGCGTCTCTCTCTTCTTTTTCTCTTTCTTGTTCCTTGCCCCCACACCGACCTCCACAGACACACACATACACATACACGCATGCACGCATACACACACACACGCCTGGGTGTCCTTCTCCGCCTACCAACCTGTGTATGTGTGTGTGCGTGTGTGCCCATGCACACGCGACAGCACCACCAGAGAATGCGCTCCATTCCACTGCGGCCCCTCGACTACTTCTCTCTCTACGTCCCTCTGCAGCCTGGCGGCCAACAGTTCTCTATCACAGTCGACACACACACACGCGCGCAAACATCTACGCTTCTCTCCGTCAAAATACACTCAGAAGCACACACACGCACACGCACGTACGCACTCACCGGGATCTCACCATCGCCATCATGTCCATCTACGACTTTCAGGTGAATGGCGGGGACCATCAGCCCTACGACCTCTCGCAGCACAAGGGTCACCCGCTCCTCATCTACAACGTCGCTACGAAGTGCGGCTTTGCGAAGGGCGGCTATGAGACAGCGACGGCGCTGTACGGCAAGTACAAGGACCGCGGCTTCACGGTGCTCGCATTCCCGTGCAACCAGTTCGCCAGTCAGGAGCCCGGCAGCGACGAGCAGATCAAGGAACAAGTCTGCACCCGCTTCAAGGCGGACTTCCCGATCCTGGAGAAGATCGATGTGAACGGCAAGAAGGAGCACCCGCTCTACCACTACCTCAAGCATGCCGCCAAGGGCATCCTCTGGACGACGTCTGTGAAGTGGAACTTCACCTCGTTCCTGGTGGACAAGGAGGGTCACGCGGTCCACCGCTTCTCACCCGGCGCGAAGACGAGCGAGATCGAGGCGAAGCTGCTGCCGCTGCTGGAGGCCGCCGACGCGGCTGCACCGGCGCCGTCCACCAGCTAGGGTGTGGGGGAAGCGACGTGTCTGACCGCCGCCTTCTGCTTCCGCCCATCCTCCTCCCCACTATCCTGCGCTGTCTACGCACCTCCATACACATGTGCCCACAGCGAACAGGCGTGCGTTACGCCGCCTTTGTTTTTTTTTTTTTCTTCATCTTCTCTCCCCTCCTCTCCCCTTCTCTCTCTCCAGCTATTCACGACTCCCCCTCGTCCCTCATCTCTGTCGACGACGCAGTCCGAGTGGAAGGACAGCTGTTTGCCCTCAACCGTGTTGCCCTGTGCGATGCGGCCAACTTCTCCTGCATCGTCGCAGGAGGATGTCTCTACCTGAGTGTGCGTGTGTGCGTGTGTGTGTGTGTGTGTGTGTGTGGAGTGACCGCCGCCTTCTCCCCACCACTCGACACGTTATGAGTGGTCCTTCTCGACCGGTGGCTGCACAGAGAGGCGATTGTCACTGCGAGAGCCCCCGTCCCTCCCTCCCTCCCTCCCACTCTCGGCCGCCATGCACCAACGCGTCACACACACACTCTCTCTGCGTCCCTCCCGCTCTCGTCGGCGCTCTCGCCGTGTGCAGCCAGTCAGTCACCAACACACTCACATACACACACGTACGTCAACCTACTCTCCACAGGACTCCCTCTCCCTCTCCTTTATACACACTCACCGGGATCTCACCATCGCTATCATGTCCATCTACGACTTCCAGGTGAATGGCGGGGACCACAAGCCCTACGACCTCGCGCAGCACAAGGGTCACCCGCTCCTCATCTACAACGTCGCCAGCCAGTGCGGCTACACGAAGAGCGGCTATGAGACAGCGACGGCGCTGTACGACAAGTACAAGGACCGCGGCTTCACGGTGCTCGCATTCCCGTGCAACCAGTTCGGCGGCCAGGAGCCCGGCTCGGAGGCGGAGATCAAGGAGTTCGCGTGCACCCGCTTCAAGGCGGACTTCCCGATCCTGGAGAAGATCGATGTGAACGGGGACAAGGAGCACCCGCTCTACCACTACCTCAAGAACGCATGCAAGGATGAGAACGGCGTGACGGATGTGCGCTGGAACTTCACCTCGTTCCTGGTGGACAAGGAGGGCCACCCGGTCCACCGCTTCCACTCCAAGGCCACGACAGAGCAGGTGGAGGAGAAGGTGCTCGCCCAGCTCTGAAAAAAAAGGTGAGCGCGACACGGACGCGATGAGTGCGTGTGTGAGTGTGTGGGTCCACCATCCCGCCTTCTCTCTTGCATCCCTCCCACGCTGGTGCAGTATATCCGACCAGAGATCTCCATCTCGCGAGTGCGGTGGAGATGTAAAAGATGCGCAGACGTGTGTGTGTGTGTGTGTGTGTGTGTGTGTTGGCGAGTGCGCTTGACGAGGGGAGTGCCGCAGCGTTGGTGCAAACATCTGTTCCCCCCCTTCATCGCTGTCTTTCCTCTGCGCAAATGCCCATCTCACACCGCAGACACCGCGCTCCGTCCCGCCTCCCCTCCCCTCCCTCCCCTCCACTATTTGTCCAGACAGTTCAGTGGTGCATCAGTCACCCGGTAGAGCTGTGTGTGCTGCGTGTGCGTGCTCCCTTATATTCCCCCCTTCCTTCCTTCCTTTCCCCTCCCAACCCACCACCCTCCTGTCGTCCCACTCGCCGCCGCCGTTGTCGCCGCGTTCGTGCATCCTGCACAGAGAGTGCACTACACCCCTTGTCCCCTTTCTCTCTCTTCCCTCCACAACACCTTCCACACACACACACACACACTCGTGTCTGCATCGCTGCAACACGTCGGGTCGTACCCCAACATCCGCACGTCGCGCACTGTTCAACCGTGGTTGCTCCTCTGCACACGCCCCGCACCTCCACCCACGCCCTCTCCACCTCTGTCTCTCTCTCTCTTTCTTGTCCATCAGACTCGACGCGAGAAACTCCTCCACAAGCGCACGCGCACGACTACAGCACAGTCGCTTCCCCTCCCTCCTTCCCCCCTCACTGGCCACAGACTGCCCCCACCATCGTCATCATGTCCATCTACGACTTCCAGGTGAATGGCGGGGACCATCAGCCTTACGACCTCGCGCAGCACAAGGGTCACCCGCTCCTCATCTACAACGTCGCTTCGAAGTGCGGCTACACGAAGGGCGGCTACGAGACAGCGACGGCGCTGTACGACAAGTACAAGGACCGCGGCTTCACGGTGCTCGCATTCCCGTGCAACCAGTTCGCAAGTCAGGAGCCCGGCACGGAGGCGGAGATCAAGGAGTTCGCGTGCACCCGCTTCAAGGCGGACTTCCCGATCCTGGAGAAGATCGAGGTGAACGGCAACAAGGAGCACCCGCTCTACCACTACCTCAAGCATGCCGCCAAGGGCATCCTCGGGACGACGTCTGTGAAGTGGAACTTCACCTCGTTCCTGGTGGACAAGGAGGGCCACGCGGTCCACCGCTTCTCACCCGGCGCGAAGGCGAGCGAGATCGAGGCGAAGCTGCTGCCGCTGCTGGAGGCCGCCGACGCGGCTGCACCGGCGCCGTCCACCAGCTAGGGTGCTGAGGCGTCACGTCCCCGGTATCGCGGTCGGTGAGGTGGGGTGAGCTGCGACTGATCTCTATGCGTGGACACACGTGCCCGTGGCACCGGACTGCTGGTACACAGGAACCAGCACGAGTGACGCTCCCGCTCTCGTCCTCCTCCCCTTCTCTGTCCTCCTGCCTTATTTCGCATTCGTGTGTGTTACTCGTGACTTCTATTCGTCTCGTGGTGCCGACTCACATCATCGACGCATCTCTCGCCATGTGTCAGCGTCCACCAGCACCACCACCACACCTGTTCTTCTCGGGCTTCTCTTTCCAGCCCTTTCTTGCCTTCTCAGTGCCACCGCGTGCTCCCTCACGTGCGTCTGTCCGTGAACGTGTGTGCGTGTGTGTGTGCGTCGGCTGTCATTACAATCGTTGTGGCATCCATCACACTCCTCTATCCAACTTGCAGGTTACTGCTGTTGAGCGGGGTCGCTTGTGTACATGTGATGGACCGCCCCTCGGCTGAATGGGCACACACACACACAAACACACACGCTACCGTGGGCCCGCACCCCAGTCATGCACACGCACACCCATGCACACTCCTGTGCGCACAGACGTGGACGTGAATACACCGCAAAAGAGAAATCCAAAGAGGAAATGTGGTCCTGCAGACACCAACGCTTCTGCTGTCATCGTGCAATGACACGCGTTCGTAAGAAGCCGAAGTGATGGGGAAGTTACAGCACACGAAGGTAGAAGAAGACAAGTGCCCCGTGTGTGTGTGCGATGGGTACGTGCTTGTGTGTGTGTGTGTATGTCACTCTCAGCACACAGTTGTACTTGCAGGTGGGTGCCCGTCTGTCTGTGCACCTCCTCCCTCCCCCCTTCTTCGATCATGCACACTTCTACACCTGCTGGCAAACGCTCTCTCTCTCTGCATGTCTGTCCGCTCCTCTGATGGCTTGACTCAAGGCGCATCGCTGCTTCATACATACACACACATTTGTACATACACTTACATCAACCTATTCTCACCCAGGCTCTGCCAGGACAGCGGTGCATCGCGCTCCCGTGAACACGTCAGCGGATCTCCACCGATAGTGCACGGAGCAGCTGGGCAGCGGACGCCTCTCTCGTCTCCTCACCTCCCCGACATGTTGAAGATCTCAGCCTTGCGTCGCGCTGCTGCCACGGCAGCGGCGCCGTCCATCTACGACTTCCAGGTGAATGGCGGGGACCACAAGCCCTACGACCTCGCGCAGCACAAGGGTCACCCGCTCCTCATCTACAACGTCGCCAGCCAGTGTGGCTACACGAAGGGCGGCTACGAGACAGCGACGGCGCTGTACGGCAAGTACAAGGACCGCGGCTTCACAGTGCTCGCATTCCCGTGCAACCAGTTCGGCGGCCAGGAGCCCGGCTCGGAGGCGGAGATCAAGGAGTTCGCGTGCACCCGCTTCAAGGCGGACTTCCCGATCCTGGAGAAGATCGAGGTGAACGGGGACAAGGAGCACCCGCTCTACCACTACCTCAAGAACGCATGCACTGGGGCCCTCGGGACGACGGCTGTGAAGTGGAACTTCACCTCGTTCCTGGTGGACAAGGAGGGCCACGCGGTCCACCGCTTCTCACCCGGCGCGAAGACAAGCGAGATCGAGGCGAAGCTGCTGCCGCTGCTGGAGACTGTGACCTCGTCACGGCTGTGACCTGCGTGCGGGCTGGCCCCGGCTGCCAACTCGCAGAAGGATTATTCGCGCCGTGTGTGTGTGTAGCTGCGGATCGATGGGACCAGCTCACCTGCACCACGACCACCACCATCTCGACCGGGCGGCGGCGGGGGTTTGCACACACGCGCATCCATGCATACACTACCTGCCTATTGCCATCGCACAGCGAAAACAAAACCGAAAGGAAGAACACCGTCGCCACCTGTGGACTGAGTCACTCATCGCGGGAGAGACTGTGCGCTAGGCACCGTGACTGCGTGACGGGTGAGGTGATGTGGAGCGACGTCGAGAGAGAGAGAGTGTCACCAGCGGCATGACAGAGGCACTCATCGCCGGCGATGGCGCACGCGTCCCTGCATGGCACCCGACGCGTACTGGTGGCGCTTGCCCCTTCTCACCTCGACTCACGCAACTGCACCTCCTCCCCGCTACTACTACCTACTACTACTGCTTCTGCTACTACGCATACTTCTCTTCCTCGTTCACCGTCTGTGTGGCAGTGCCGCAGAGAGTTCCCCCCCCCCCTCCTTCTCTCTTCGTTGTCCTGTATCCCGTGGCTGTCGCAGACCCTGTCCTCTGTCCTCACTGCGCGCGTGTGCACGCATCAGCTGGCCTTCACTGCATCAGCCCCCACCCCATCTCCCTCGTTGTCTCCATACCACCCAGACACACACACACACATATCCTCATCATCGCATCTTCCCAGTCGCCGTGCCGAGCGCGCCATGTCCGTCTTCGACCGCACCTTCACCGGTGAGAGCTCGCTGCCGCTCTTCGCGCAGACGCTGCCCCCCAGCACTTCCTTCAGTCGTAGCGGCCCCCAGAAGCAGGCGCAGTCTGTCCACGAGACACTGGCGCACACAGATGGCGCCGCGCTTGGCGGGACCGACGCCTACGCGGCCAAGACGATCTACGACTTCCAGGTGCTGAACTGCTTCCACGAGCTGTACGACCTGCACCAGCACGAGGGCTCGGTCGTGCTCTTGTGCAATGTGGCGAGTAAGTGCAAGGACTATACGGAGTCCGGCTATCGAACGCTGGTGAGGCTGCACCGCAAGCATCACCGCGACGGGCTCGTCGTACTGGCCTTCCCATCGAACGAGTTCGGCAACGGCGAGCCCGGCAACGAGGATGAGATCGCGGAGAACATCTCCTGCATGTACCCCAGTCTTGGTGAGGTAGACTTCCCCATCATGGCCAAGGTGGAGGTGAACGGCGACCGTGAGCTGCCGCTGTTCGGCTTCCTCAAGGCCCGCATTCGCGGCACGCTGGGCCAAAGCGCCATCCGGTGGAACTTCACACACTTCCTCGTCGATCGGAAGGGAGCGCCGTACGCGCGGTTCGCACCGGGTGCCACCATGGCAGAGATCGACGCACGCGTGGAGGAGCTCCTCCACCCGCCCACGCCGCAGCGGCCGCTCCTGTGCGCGACCGGCTCCTCCGCAGCGGCGGCCGCCGTGATGATCGATGGCGGGTTCTGCCCGAGCGACGTGGATGGCGCGATGGCGACGGAGAAGCGTGCGCTGGGAGCGACCACGCCGCTGCCGTTGGAGATGACCCGACCAGGGTATTCGGCCGGTGCCCTCGCAGCGAACTTTATCGTGACCGACATGACACGGCAGGAGAGCCCGCTCGCGTCGGAGGAGACCAACCCGGTGAACCGGGACTCGTTTGCCAACCAGGCCTCCTCCAGCACGCTCTTCAACGCCACCGCGGCCACGGCGGAAGGCGAGGACTTCACGAGCCCCTTCACACCCCCACGAGACCCTCCCATTCCGGCGGAGATGTAGGATGGGTGTTGGCGCACGTGCCGGCAGCAGCGAATACACGGGTGAGTGTATCTGTGTCTCCATTTTTTTTTTTCAGTTTTTCAGTGGTTTTGCCTCTGCGATGAGTCTTGCTGCAGTGTCTTCTCTCCTCCCCCTTTTTCTGCTGTTTTGTTTTGTTTCTGTTGCTTGTGCACTGTCGAACACTGGTGGTGATGCTGATGTGGCCGCTTTCCCCCCCCCCTTTTCTTTTCCTCTCCTGTTCTCCTTTTTTTGTTGTTGTTGTTCTCTGCGGCTGCTGCTCTGTCTCTCTCTCTCCGCCTCTTCGGTAGGTCTGTGTGTGTGCGTGTGTGCGTGTGCGCGCGCGAGTGGATTCGTTTTAAAGCGTGCGTGTGAGTGTGTGTGTGTGAGTGTGTGAGTAGCTGTGAGTAGCTGTGAGTAGCTGTGAACGTGTATATGTGTGTGTTTCCCTTCTTCACTTTTCACTGTTGTTACTGGCTCCTCTGTCGTCCCATCGCACCGCACACCAGGCGGAACGGAAACGACGCAGCAGCGCCACAACAGTGTGTCCAGCTCTATCGCTTCCCTTCTTGTGTTACCCATTCCCCCCCCCCTTTTTTTTTCCTTCTCCCATCCCCTCACTCCTTCTGTTGGCTTCCCGTGTACCTCCCCTTCACCGCCGCCCCCTCGTCCTCCGGCCTCCAGTACCGCCGCCTGGCGTTCGTGTGTGCATATGTGGGTGTAGGTGTCTCTCTACGTATGTGTGTGTGTGTGGTTGTGTGTATGGTTGTCCGCGCAAGATGAAGCACACACAGACAAACACGGATGCTGTGGCGTTGATGTGTGTGTGTTTTTTTTTTCTTTTTTGTGTGTGAGTGTGTGTGTGTGTGTGTATGTCAGCGCGCAAAATGCGCATATCTGTGTGAGTGTGCGTCTGCGTGCACACCTGTATGGCGTCTGCTTCCTTGACTCTTCCACGACGGCGGCACAGCGGATAGATGAAAAGAAGAAAAAAAGAAAAGATACCTCCCTCTCTCCCCCCGGGGTGAGTGTGGACAGCCGTAGCCGAGTCTCCTGCGTGTTGTGCATCGCCCCACTTCTCCGTCCCTGTCATGCGAAGTGCACTGCAGTACACGTGTTCTTGTCATGCCTCTGTATCCTGTCTTCCTTCTACCGTGTTCCTCTCTCTGTGGCGAGTTGACTGGAGTGGCACGACGCATTCGGTCAGGTTGTGGCCAGTGTGGAGCGGTGTGCCCGCGCGCTCCGAGGCCAGCCGACAGCTGCAGCTCTTCCTTTTCTGTGTGACGGCCTACCGTCTGACCATACCACTCCACCACCACGACATGCTGCGGTGCGGCACGCAGGCGCTCCTGCTGGCGCCTGTCTTCTGCCGCATTATCGATGTGATGCGCGAGAAGGACCCTTACGCGCGCTCCGGCATTCTCTACCCCATCCGCGTTGAGCTCGGTGAGGGGGTGGAGACGTGCACCCCGGCAGAGCTGCAGGACAAGATCGATGCGCTGCTGTCCCGGTCGCAGCGTTATGCGACGGTGAAGACCGGCAACGTGTTCACGCGCAACAACGCTGTGGCGACAGTGATCAAGGCATATGGGCAGTACGTCGTGACGGGCAACATGCGGGGCGGGTATGTGAAGGGAGATCAACGCTACGGCCCGCGCCTGACTGGATATGGCGGCGCCACCGCGAAACCCGGCCTGCGGTGGAACGGCGACGATCTGTGACCCACGCACGCCCGCTCCGTCGCTGTTGCTGCCGCCGGGAGAAGCAGGCGGGAGGGGACTCGCACTGTGTCACTGTGGGAAGACCACACACGCACACACTCTCTGTGCATCCAGCAGGCACAACGTGCACACACGCGTGCTGAGCCAGGCGCTGTGCAAGGCAGAAAAGAAAAAAAAAAAGGTGCTACTCGCCCGCTAGAGAACGACAGACCGCGCAGCACGCGGCGGTACCGCGTCGGTGCATTGTCTGGCTTCTCTCGTGACTCTCTTTCGCTTGCTTCCTCCATCCTCCGCTTTGCCGCTGACGTTTTTTTTTTTTTTTTTTGCTTCCGAGCCTTACCACTCATCGAGCAGTCTACGTTCGGGTCCGCCACACCGCCCGCTACCGCAGCATTCAAGCACCTCGTCGCCACCCCTGTCGTGTGCACGCAGCTAGATGGAAGGCGCCGCAGCCCCCAGCACCGGTCTGCAGCAGCTGCGCCGTGTGCGCCGCGCGCGCACGCAGTACGAGCGGCTCCAGCGCCCGGATGACATTCAGCCGGGCTCCCCGATCCCCAGCATCGAGGGATGGGTGCTCTTCTTCTCGAACCTGCCCGAGACGACGACGCAGGAGGACATCGCCAACTACCTCGTCTCCTTCAAGGAGGGTGACCCGGAGTACTTCAGCAGCATCACGGATATCAAGATCCCGCTCAACGCGGACTGCTTCTGCGCCGGCTACGCTTTGGTAGAGCTGGGCAACCGCGTCGGCTACGACCGCGCGATCGCTGAGCTGAACGGAACCATGTTCCCCGCCGGCGAAAGCCCTCTCATCGTCGCGCCGACGTTTCTTGGCGAGGAGGAGGACGCCGAGCCGCAGGAGGAAGAGACGGCACCAGGCGACAAGAGGTCACGAGACGACGAGCCAAACGCCGCCTCCGACCAGCCCGCCCCTCACCAACCTGTCCCCACCACCCCGTAATTAGAGCACGAAAAGGAAAAAAAAAAAAAAAACAAGCACAGACACGAGCCCCCGCGTTTGGCGCTTTCCCCCTCTCCCTCTCCCTCCCTCCGCCGAGGCGCCTTCAGCCAAACCCCCCACTTTTCACTTTCCTCCCCACCACCTTCACCCCCTCCCCCCGCCGACCACGGACACCTCTGTCCCTCCCCCCCCCCTCCCCAGCGAGATGAGGGGGTGGGGCAGAGGGGAGGGAAAGGCTTTGGGCCCACCATGGCGCCACAGGCCAGGTGGGGCCCTCGCCCTCCCCGCCTGCCCAAAACGGAGGAGGGGCGGTGGCAGCTCCCCCCCACACCCCATTTCCCGATCATCACCCATTTCCTCCTCCCCCCTTCCCCACCCTTCGTTTCCTCAGAACCCGCGTGGCACCACCAAGCGCCGGCAACAACCACACAGCCCCGACTAGGATGGAGAATGTCCAGTGCCCTGTCGGGCAAGACCCCGGTCGAAGCAGCACACCATTCATCATGTTCGAGACCTTCTTCGCCTGCACCTTGATTGTGAGCACCTACTTCGTCTACCGCCTCCGCCGGCAGGCCGAAAGCCGTGCTCAGCAGCGGTACGATAGACTGGGTCGCCACGAAGTAGGCACCGGCGTGTACAGCGTCCCAGTCGGCTGATCCGTCCACAGTTCTATCGGAGGCAAACCGCGCCACCTCCAAGAGCAGACCAACAAGGCACCGCCAGCTCGCACGCGTCCAAACCCTGTTTCCTAGAAGAGAAAGAAAAACAGGGAGACCTGTGAAAAAAAAAAAAAATGAAGGAGACGCACGTGACCAAATCACGGCGACGAGCGGCATCAAGCCTGAAGGCGTAGCTCTATCAAAGAGTGCATCTCTTGCTCCTTTTCCTGTGCTTGTTGCTGTGCTCTATTCAGCGTATGTGTGTGTTGCTTTTTATTATTATTATTATTTTCGTTGTTGTTGATGGCAGTGATATGTGAGGTGTAGATGCAATCTCACTTCGTTGGAGACGACAGGCTTTTTTTTTTTTCTTTCGGCTGGGAAAGGGCACGGTCTCGCTTCACCTGCGTTCTCCAGTCATTGTGACGGGGGATCGGACACAACAAGTCCACCTCATGTTGTCGTGGAGGCAAGAAAGAGCGCGCTTGGGGCGTGTTCCTTTCTCCTGCTTTTTAAAAAAAAATGTGCCCTTCCTGTTTCGTGGCGAAGAGCGAGATTCTCAAATGCGACCTACTTCCATCTTTGTTTTTTTCCTATTGCCTCCCAAACAAAACAAACAAAAAGAGATTATCTGTCGGTAGTGCTGCTCACAGCTCCGCAGTGTTTCTCACCTCGCTCTCTCTCACACAAGTTTGTGACACTGGGTACGAATATACACTCAACCGCTGTACAAGGCCTTCACGGTGGCACTTGCATTAGAAGCTAGTTTTTTTTTTTTTTCCAAGGCTATGGAGGACTCGCATTTCGAGCGTGTCACCTACGACATGCCTCAAGAGCAACTGAACTACTTTGATTCGCGCGCCAGAGCTTCTCCCGCATTTGTGCCGTCTGTGCCGGTGCGTGTCCTGGAAGACAAGGCGACGCCAGGGTGCAACCACGAAATGCGGCGGCGTACTCAACAGCAAGCCGAGAGCGACGCAAGTGAGCCACGCTCCGTCGCACAGGAAGGAAGCCTCTCCCAGAGGTACCAGCAGTACTTCGCGGAGCGCCAAGTGGACGGCAGTGAGCCTCGCCTCGCCAACTTTGGGAACTCCTCCTCTGGCTTCCACGCTCGGGAAAAGACGAACCCACATCAAGCGCATTCATCGCAGACATCGTCTGCTCAACGCACGCAACCTGCTGACGAATCAAAACCGGGGTCGCACCGGCGCTCGTATCGAGAGAGGGCGATGGAAGCCGATGACTTTTACTGGAGCCACAATGCACCACCAAGCTCGCACGGCAGCGCTCCGCGGGTACAGCCATCGGCCGGTGCATCGCGTCCAAGTCGCTACACGTCTTCGTCCACTGCAGAGCGGCCCTCCACGTCAGTGAACAGCTACGAGCAGCCGCACGGCGACCGCCACGCACCGCTGCGCAAATCGTCTGTGTCCCAAGCAACGCCTACGTCGCGCGGCTCGGCGTCAGAGAGGAGCGCCAGCGCTCGGTCCCGCGATGACGACGGAGCCGCCGCACCTCCCGGTGCTTCGGTGGAAGGGGCAGCAGAGAGGCCGCCTGTGCAGGTGCGACGTATATCTGTACGCTCATATGTGCCGCGGCAAACCGAGACAATACGACCGGTGCGGGAAGTTGCCGAGTCCGCACGCGATGGGTCGAGTAGCACTGTGCGCCGCGTTTCTGTACCAAAGGAGGAAGACGCAGAGTACGAGCGTCTGCGCGATGAGGAAGAAAACTGCACCTTTCAGCCGCGGATTAACAACCCATCCCGGCCGCGGCGGAGCAACGTGCGAGACTCTCCGTACCGCAGGAGCGATGAGGCAAATTCGCCGCAGACGACTCGTGGCGACTACGAGCAGGGCTTGTACGACAAGCTGCATCGCGACGCGGATGCAGGGAAGAAAAGCAGCGAGAGTCTGCGCGCACAGAAGCGTGTCGACGACGCTGAGATCGAGCGCAACGCAACTGTAGGGCCGCGCTCCACCTTTGTGAATCCACGTCGTTCGGCGGTGGATCGCCACGCGGACCCTGAGGAGGTGTTCTCGCGCCTCTACGCGGACGCGCAGCGCTATAACAAGGAGAAGCTGGAGCAGGAGCGGCTTATCGAGTTAAAGCGGCAGCAAGAACGCGGCGAGGCTCCGTATGACTCGGACACGGACGGTGTACCGAAGGAGGGATCGCCAGGCCAGGGCGAGGATGATGCTGCGAGCGGAGAGGAAAAGGGTGCTGCGGCGAAGCGGCGCGGCTCCGTGGGGCGTCGGAAGAGCACCGCATCACCGGACATTTTCCAGCGTCTATCGCGGCCGAGCACAGTCACTGTCAAGTTCGAAAAGCAGAAGGAGCAGGCAGAGCAGGAGAAGCGGGAAGCAGAGCTGAGGGAGGCCGAGCGGAAGAAGAGCGAGATGGAGAAGATTACGCGCTACAACTGGGGTATTCCGGCAACGAGCTTCAAGTTTTCCGACTTGGAGTCACACAACGCGATTTTCGTCTCGTAGCGGCGCGTTCCTTTGACGTAGACAGATGCTGCCGGCCCGCACCTCTTCTTTCACTAGATCCGTTTACCGCTGCCTCCTCCCTTTTCTGTTTTTTTTTTTTATTTGCTGCGTTGTTGCACTGTCGACGGCTAGAGCGACCCACCTCGTGTGTTGGTGCTCTTACGGTGGCGGTGTTGTGTGCTGTCGAGTGCGAGTGTGTTTTTTTTTTTTTTTTGTGTGTGTGTTTGTCCAGGTTCACTGGCTTTTGTGATGGCTGTTTTGGTCTCGGGATCCGGATGCGCTGCCGATCCGTCTGTCTTTTTTTCTATCTTTGGTATCATTGACATGACCCCTGAGTGCGGGGTCTGCGAAGTATCGCCACGCCGCTGTGTCTTTTCCCCGATGGCAGGGGGAATGCTCTGTCCCTCCACTTTCCTTTCATAGTCTTGCAAGCTCGTTCCTGTTTCGGTCGGTTTGCAGATGTTGATGGAGGTGTCAGCAGCAGGCTTTTCATCTCAACTGGCATCGTTTTTTTTTTTTTTCTTCCTGTTCGGCCGGGGGTGGCTCGTTTCTTTCGGCGCACAGACGCCTCACGGATTCCAAGCACGTGGTGTGAGTCACACACGCACACACACACACACACGCAAAAAAAAAAAGCAGCATTTAGCGAGGTCTTATGTGCACACTGCCACAAAACTCTCTCGTGCTGCATCTGCTTTTTTTTTTTTTCTTTGTCCGCCTTCTTGGAGGAAGAGTGGAACGCGGATATGATCTGGGTTTGGGATTTCGAGCGACTTTTTACTCACCGCCGTGCTGCGCCTCGCTCCTCCTCTCCAACTTTACCGCACTCTTTCCATCATCCATTTCTCTCTCCCTCTCACTGTCTCTCGCTTCTCGAATTGAGTTGTGGCTGTCACCGCACTTCTACGCATTAGGTGGAGGGCGGCGATGAAGAAGTACCGCAGCGGAAACTCAGGCGTGTACACCCCCGAGTATCATGCGCTGCTGGGGAGTGCGCCGTGGATCATTGTGCGGCGGTTGCTGAGCTGCCCCTTGAGAGACCTTGGCGACGACGACTCCAGTCAACAGCTGTCAGAGGGGGATATTGCGACGGTGTTTTCGCAGTTTGGCGAGATCCTTGACGTCCGCTTTGTGCGCCACCGGAAGACTGGACGGTTTCTAGGGACTGCGTTTGTCAAGTTCAAGGACTACCGCAGCGGCATCTTGGCGGCGGACGGCCTAAACAGTGACGTCGATAAGGGCGAGAACTTCTTCTTGTCGGCATCGCCACCAAGCTCGGCAGAGGGTGGGGTACAGAAGGGGATATCGGTGGAGCGGTGCGAGGAGGCTGTTGTTCCTCAGCTGTGCAGCGCGGAGGTGGAGACTTACGCTGCGTGGCTTGCTCGACACAATATCTCTCTCTAAACAGCCGGTCTCCAGCTCCACTGCTTCCTGCTAGCCGCACAGAAGGCGATCGAAGAGCACTGCGAAGAGAGCAATCCAGCGCAGCCCCCCTTCCTCCCCTGCTGCTTCGTGCACCACACAGCCTGCAGGTGATGTGCTACTGGGTGCAGCTAGGTGACATCACCACAAGTCGGGTCGGGGGTACGCTGCCCACCTACCGCCCGTTGATTGTCGTGCGCTGACACCTCTGTCTTCCCCCAAATGGGAAAATGAAAAAAAAAAAATGTGACCTCTCCGTGGACCTTTCACTTTGTGCTGTCACTGCTTTCACTCCCCTCGCCTTCTGGGCATTTACATCTCACGCTCTCCTTCTCGTCTTTACTGAGTCTGTTGTGACAGCAGTTGAATCCGCACTAGTGTGGCCCCATTTGACGCCCGCGTGCTCGCAGTTGTTGAGCAGGTGTCTGTGTCATTGTGGCGCTTTGGCAAGCGCGAACGCCTTTTTTTTTTTCTCCATCTCCGGCATACTATCTCTCGCCTTTGCTCTTCTGGATCTCTTTCTCTCTCCTCTTCACCACCCTCGTAGCTCTGTACACAGTTTCTCCAACAGGCACCTTCTACGCTCCACGGGGCGAAAGCTGTAGGCGTCCTCCGGTGGTTGGAGAGCTTCATTTTTCTCTTTTTTTTTCATTCGTGGAGGTGGCACTGTGCAGCATTGCACGCGTCCACAAACACACACAGACACAGACACACACACACACACACACACACACACACACACAAAGAAAAAAAAAAAAAGAGACGAGGGACTGCCGGTCGTTTGTGTTGTGCCGGCTTCTACCATCCGCAATCGGCACCACCGCCGTCAAGCGCCGGTGTCCATATGGCGTTGGACGAATCGACAGCGACACCCTCACTGCTGCGGTCCCGCGCTGTGTCTCGTTGTTCGTGGCAGGGACTGTCTGCCGCGCACCGCTGCGACGACTGCGGTTCTGGTGCCGCGTCTTCTTTGCGGTGATGGAGGCGGCCTGTAGACGGCTCTACCAAGGCGACACCTCCAGTCTGTCCGATGTTCTGCAGTGTGTTGAGGCAGGGCAGGGTGCGCCACGCGGCAAGCTCGGCGCCAGGGTGTACCCAGCGCTCGTCACCCTGCTTCTCCACGAGGGGGTTGTTCTTCGCGAGGCGCCGGCGCCGGACGCAATGCTCCCGAGCACCGAGGCCTTTAACGCGATGCACATTCTCGCGATCATCGGAGTCCGGCTCGCCGAGGAGGGCCACCAAGTAAAGAGCGTGCTTCTCTCTCTTGGTCTCCAGCGCTGCCGCGAGATGATGCTCGATGCATACTTCGCGCTCTCGCGGTGGCAGCGGTACCATGTGGTGATGTTTGTGTCGCTTCTCATGAGTGTGTACGGCTGTCACCCGCAAGACCTCCTTCGCAGCGCCACCTCAGTGAACCTGCTCACTGGGTCGTCCGACCTCAGCCGCGCCTCGCCACGTCCGGACGTAGCCATCGAGGCGACCGAGGTTATTCCAGCGTTGCCGTCGCACAGAACACCGACGGCGACCACGCAAGCGGGCGGGTCCAATCGCACTGCCTCGCCAACAGGCCCCGCAGCCCCCCAGCCGCCACCGACGGCGAGCGCCTCTGCAGGTCCACCGCGCCGTGGCAACATCCAGAACCGCAGCGCGGTGCTCGTCTCCATCCCTGGCACATCTTCGGACCTGCCGCTTCAGCCGGCCCGGTGGTATCGCGAGCTGCCCCGGCGCGCCATCAACGCCCCCTACCCCCTCAACCCGCTCTGCGTCGCGCCGGGTGAAAGGGCCGATGACGAGGGCGGTGGCGGCCGTGTGTCTCCGAGGACACCGCCGCCGCTTGTGCCTGAGATCCCGATGGCGGCGCAGCTGCCGACACCGGTGGTGCTGTTCGCCGCCTACCACGGCGTGGGGTGCGTGCCACGGCTGCCCACGGTCGACGACCTTGCTCGGCTATGTGCGTGGCGTGAGCGCAGGCAGCAGGTGGACGCGCGCAAGTCGCCGGCGACGGTCGCGTCGTCGTCGTCGACGCCGGTGGACCCGCGGCACGGGTGGGGAGCCATGCTCGAGACGGCGATGCAGATACGCACCTCCGGCGACGCCGCTGCCGACGCCGGCGGCCCGCACCCCTTCCTTGTACGAAACCAGGCTGCCTTCGTTTCCACCAACACCGGCACGGCCGCCTTCCACCGCCGCTGCTGCGAGTGCGCCTTACTGCGGCAGTACCTGGAGCAGGGGAGGCTGCTGAGCTGGGGCTCCCTGGCGAAGGGCGCGCTGGGTCCGATGCGTCCGCGGCACGATCGGGCCGCGCCGGCAATGCCGAGAGGCGCCTCTGCCGGTGGCGACCCCTCCACCACAGGAGCCGGGGGCGGGGGCGCTGCGCACAGCAGCCCAGATGCTCAGACGCGGGTGGCGTGGGGCGCGGCGTCCCCTCCTTCTGCCAGTCAGCTCCTGCCTCTGGTGGCACCAGAGTCGCGCCCCAGCGCGCGCGCCGTCGCGGAGCAGCATCAGGCGGACCCCGCGACGGCGGTCCCGACGCCGGCTGCATTGACGGTGACCTCCGGCGCTTCGGCGGCCAAGCCGCCGGCCGCCACCGACAGTGGCGCGGCGGGGTACGTGTATCTTCCCCACGCTGTGCACACAGCTGTGAGAGCGGCGCAGGTTGCCTGCGGGTTCGCGGTCTCGTACGTGCTGACGGTGGACGGCGTGCTGTACAGCTGCGGTCGCGCCGACAGCGGGCAGCTCGGCATCGGTGACCGCAGTGTGCGCTACACCGAGTCCGGGACGACGAGGCTTCAGCGCGTTCTTCTCAAGGACACTGAACGTGTCGTGCACGTCGCAGCTGGCACCGCGTGCGCCGTCGCGCTGGCCGGCGACAACGCGCTCTACTGCTGGGGCCACAACGTGTATGGGCAGTGCCTCAAGATGCCTGACGCGAGCCGCGTGCTGACGCCCGTGCGGCTGAAGGCTGGCACCTACAAAGTCCTCGACGTCTGCCTCGGCCAGTTCTTCGGCGTGTTGCTCTTCGACGACGGTGTCATGGGAACGTGGGGCATCGCGTCGATGCTGGGGTGCACCATGGGCGACAAGGGACTGGAGCACAGCCTCGCCCCGGACCAGTGCAAGTGCGCCAGGCAAGTGGTCCACCTGCGCTTCGCCACGGCTACCCCCATGGCTGCCGTGCGCGCCGGCCCGTGGCACGCGCTCGCCCTCTCGCAGAATGGCGAGGTCTACACGTGGGGCGTTGGCCGCAACGGCCGCCTCGGACACGGCACCGACGCCTCGGAGGTGAAGCCGCGCCTCGTGGAGGGCCTGCGCGCGTCGTTCGTGGTGGATGCAAGCTGCTCCCACTCCCACAGCGCAGTCCTGACGAGCGCCGGCGCCGTCTACGTGTTTGGCGAGAACGCCGAGGGCCAGCTGGGCCTGCGCGGTCGCGCGCCGCGGCGGTTGCCGACCATGGTGTCCCTGCCGACGAAGGCTGTCGCCGTGGCGTGCGCGCGGGAGCACACGTGCATCCTGCTCGCGGACGGCGACGTTGTGGCCTGCGGGTCGCACCGAACGTGCGGCCTCGGCCTCGGCTACGGCCGCTGCTTCTGTGCGCCGGTCCGCATCCTCACCAACTACGTGACCCTGACGCTGCACTCTGGGCACATGCAGAGCATGGCAGGGGTAGTGCACCGCCGCACCGCCTTGATGGTTGTCGGCCACTCCACCATCGACGAGGTTTCGCGCATGTCGAGCCTGGTGGTGCGCAACGGCGTGCGCTGTGCCGCGTCCGGCGTCGGCTTTCTCCTCGTTCTCTCTGAAAACAACTCCCTCGTCGCTGTCGGCCGCGGCGAGCGCGGCCAACTCGGCATCGGCGACTGCATGCAGCCGGCCCACGACGACGATGTCACCGTCGCCGCCACCTTCACCGAGGTGCACATCCCCGCACACGTCATCATCCAGCACGTGCGCTGCGGCCCCGACTTTGTCCTCGCCCTCGACGACAGCGGTGCCGTGTACGGCTGGGGCAGCAACGAGCATCGTCAGCTGTGTCAGCCAGCCAGCGTCGCGCACGTCTTCTCGCCGGCGCGTATCGCGGCCTACGCAAGCGAGCGGATTGTGCAAGTGGTGTGCGGCGGCACCTTCGTCGTGGCGCTCACCGCCGACGGCGACGTCCTCACTCACGGCGAGGCTCTCTACTGCGGCTTGGGTGCCCCGCCGTCGCCGTCGCCGTCGAGGGCGCGTGGCGGCGACGTGCCGTCACCGACGCGCGTGGCGGGGCTGCGCGATGTGGTGACGGTCGCCGCGGGCCGCCGCCACGCTCTCGCGATGACGGCATCGTGCGGTGTCTTCGCATGGGGCGTAGGGGTGCTCGGCACCGGCGGCTCCGCGGGCACCGGCGACTTGGACGCGTTTGCTACCGTGGCGCCGACGCCCGTGCGGGTGGCGCTGTCGCAGACCATCCGCAGCATCGGCTGCGGGCCGCACAACTCCTTCGCCATCAGCGACGATGGCGAGCTCTGGGTGTGGGGCTCGAACCGCTTCGGCGAGTGCGGCGTGCCGACCCACAACAGCAGCACCAGTACGAGCGGCGGGGTGCTGCGCCATGCGGCGGGCGGCCCGAGGCGCGCCAGCGACGCTGCGGCCGACCGCGCGACGGCGATCGTGACCCCCACGTCCGTGGCTCGGCAGGTGCGGGACGCCGCCTTCACGGGCCAGTTCGGCGTGGTGGTGTTCGAGGATGGCCAGGTGCGCGTGTCGGGCCGCATCCGCTACGGCGGCCAGCGCTACCTCCTCCCGAGCTTCCACACCACCCCGCAGCCGCCCTTCTCCATCGACGTCAATGAGCCGAGGCCGCCGCGCCGCGCCACCCCACCGCCGACGCCGCCGCCGCCGCCACGCCAGCAGTGGCACGGCGGCGTCATCACCGAGGAGGCGTCAGAGGATGGCGACACGCCGTCGGCGTCGTCCTCATGCCTCGCCCTCCCCGCCGCCGCGGCCTCGGCGACGGATGGCCGGCATCCTCCACGCCGTCCGGGGCCGCCGTCGCCGCGGCGGTCGAGGCACGGCGCGTCGGCCACGGCAGTGCCGTCGTCCGTCTCGCTGCGCGCCAGCAAGATGCCCCCGGCTGCGGGCCGCCGGTCCCTCCCGCCGGTGCCAGCCCGCTGCCGCAGTCCCCGCGTGCCCTCCTCCTGCTCCACGGCTGAGGCCGCGCCAACGGCAGCAGCGCCATTGGCCGCATCGAACAGTCCGCTGCCGTCCTTCTCACCGCGGTCAGACACGCACGACCCCACCTCGCTCGACCTCGGGCACGGTGCGACGCCGGAGTTCTCGCTTCCCAGTCTTTCAGGGATTCTCCCCTGCGAGCCGCGGGATGCGCGGCTGAGCTCCACCGCCACGGCGGCCGTGGCGGGCCGCTCCGACACGGAGGAGGCGCGCAGCGACGCTGGCTGGAACTTGTTCAGCGACGACGAGGACGCGCCGGGGCGCTTCGCCTCGCCGGAGACGTACCTCTACGACGACGAGTATACTTCGCGAGGCACCGCGGCGCCGCAGCGCCGCGTAAGCGAGAACACGCCAACCACGTCAACGGCGGCGCCGACACGCAAGGCGGCCTCCGCCACGTGTGGCACACATACCGCGTCTGTGGCGCCACCTGCGGCGCCGGCAGCCCGGACAGTTGCGGACAGGCTGCGAGGCGGTCAGACGCCGCCACCGCCACCGCCGCCGGCGCAGCGGGGACCGAGGGTGCGGGCTGCCGCGGTGTCGTCGTCCGAGGTCCCTCTCCCGACCTCAGCCTCTGCCGTTTCAGCCACGGCGGCGCCGGCGCCATCCGTCGCGGATGGGTGCATTGTTGGCCTCCGCTGCTTCGCCGGTTGGGAGCAGGTCTGCATCGTCATGGAGAAGCACCGCCCCACCGAGGAGGAGGTGAGCATGGCGCAGATAGGGCTGCAGGTGCATCTCCGCCAGGCTGCGTGTCCAGCCCGGCAGGTGTAGACACCACCGTGGAACAAGCGTGCGCGTGCCTTGGCGGTGTTACGGCGTGGTTCCAGGACATGTGCCGCGTGCGCCACTCCATCGGCGCTGCAAGGGGGAGGGCCAGGGGCACCCTCCATCTCGTTGCTCTCCTTGCCGCCGCTGTCCACGACCGCCAGCGCACATCTTCGTCCGACTGCTGCTTCGGCCCCGCCTCCCTGACTCCCATCAGTTTTTGTTTTTTTTCTTTTCTTTCGACTCTCTAGCACAGCGTGCAAGCAAAAGGCAAAAAAAAAAAACACACACGTACAAGCAAACAAACAGAGATTTATAGCTGAAGACACAGAGAGGGTGCTTCAGCGGTTCTTTGACGATGGTGACGGCGGCGACGAAGGCGACTGGCGCACTCCATAGGAGAGGGAGGGAGGAAAGGGGCAGTCATCCTGCCGCGTGCAGCTCCGTCTGCGTGTGTGTGTGTGTGTGCGTGTCCGCGCACCGACGAGACTGTGGCGACACCAGGCACCGTCTCGTCATCCCTTACCACCATCACCACCTCCACCTCCTCCTGCGCTCTCACCTCCCCCCTCCCTCCCTCCCTCTTCTCTCCCAACGTTCTCAGTCTTCGTCGCATTTGTCCTTTTCCTCTTCTTCTTCTTCGGTGGAGTCGAAGAGATCGAGCGAGCGAGCGAGCGAGGCTCCGTCTCCGCCCCCTCCTCATCCTCCCCCCCCAACATCTGTCAACGCCGTCACGGCACTTCCGCTACCCCCCCACCCAGACGGTGTGGTGACAGCGAAACCGAGACACCCCCCCCCCACACACACACCGCTGTCTTACGCTGTAATGCAGACCATGACGGAGACGGCTGGCGCCTTGTACGCCAACCTGGAGAGCGCCAGCCCTGCAGCACGCAAGCTGGTGGAGCGCTACATCAGCGGCGACGGTGTCATTGTCGGCTGGGGCTTCTGCCGTAACGGCGAGCTCGGCACCAACTTCCGCTACAACCTAGTGACGCCCATGATGATCGGCGGTCATGATAAGCCAATTCGCATGGCCTGCGGCGGGCTGTCGTCTGTCTGGCTCGGTGTGCGCAGCATCTTGATGGCCATGGGTGGCGGCATGTGGGGCGAGCTTGGCGTTGGCAACCCGCGCTTCTGCCCGCGCGTGATAGCGAATGAGGCGAACATGCCCATCTGCCCCGGGCAGGTGGATGTGGTGACCTTCACGCAGGATGACGTGGTCGTCGACGTGGCCGCCGGGTCCGCCTTCTACGCGTGCGTGTCACTCAAGGGCAACGTGTTTGCGTGGGGCGCGAACAACTGTGGCCAGTGCCACCCCGACCTCGCCAACGCGTGCTGCGGCTACGGGCAGCTGCGCATCGTGCCCGGCGAGCGGGTGGTGGAGGTGGTGTGCTCCAACTACAGCGTGTTGGCGCGCACCATGTCTGGCGCTGTCTACGGCTGGGGCGAGGTGACGCTGCTCGGTGACCGCGACGCCGTGTCTGAGAAGCTGGCCGCCGTCGGCTGCCAGCTGGTGCAGTCCCCGCAGTCGGAGTCTCGCCTCGTCGCGCCGGTGCCGGTGCGGGTGGACAGCCTCGACGGCAAGAACATCAAGCGCCTCTCTAGCGGGCCGTGGCACTACGCGGCGGTGTCGATGGACGACGCGGTCTACACGTGGGGCGTAGGCAACAACGGCCGCCTCGGCCACGGCGACCAGGACGACCGCCTGACGCCGGTCGTGGTGGCGGCCATGCGGGGCAAGCGGGTCGTCGACGTCGCGTGCGGCTCCTTCCACACGGTCTTCATCACGGACGACGGCGACGCCTACGCGTGCGGCGACAACCAAGGCGGCCAGTGCGGTGTCCTTGGCGAGTACGCCGTACCAACGCCGACCCGAATGAACGTTACGGGCAGGCGGAAGGTCATTCATGCGAGCTGCGGCCGCATGCACACCACGCTGCTGCTGAGCAACGGCGATGTCGTGGTGTACGGCACCGGGCTGGGGCTCGGCGTGGGTATTGGCTACGGCATGCGCATGGTGCGCTGTCAGGCTGTTCTGGAGAACTACACTGCCTTGTGGACGAAGAGCGGCCCCACGCATGGGCTGGCCCTCACGATCCCGAAGAGCACGACCATGTTCGTCCTCGGCGTCCCACACCGCGGCGTCCCCGTGTCGGTCACCTCCATCGGCCTGAAGGAGGGCATCCTCTCGTGCGGTGTCGGCGCCGGCTTCACCTTGATGATCAGCCGACGCGGCAGCTGCTACTCCTTCGGCGTGGGCGGCTGGGGGCAGCTCGGCTTCGACACGGCACAGGCGAAGCACTTCACGCAGGACCGCGTGCCCGTCTACCCGCAGGCGACGCGCATCGGCTTCTTCTCGCGCACCATCGTCACCGCCGTCGCGGCCGGCTTCTCCTTCTCGGTCGCCATCAGCGAAGGGGAGCGCGTGTTTGCCTGGGGCAACAACAGCTTTGCCCAGTGCGGCCTCGGCGTGGACCCGAAGAAGTTCCAGCGCATCGCGCAGCCACGCGAGATCGTGTGGCTGGCCGACAAGGAGATTGTGCAGGTGTCGTGTGGCAGCTACTTTGCACTGGCGCTGAGCGCGTCGGGTCAGGTGTACAGCTGGGGCACGATAGAGTGCTGCGGCGTAGGGCTGGAGCCGGACCCCAAGGTGGTGCCGCCGCACATGATCATGCGCGACGTCTCTGGTGAAACCCGCGGCGTGATGCTGTCGCCGGTGCAGGTGGACAGTCTCAAGGGCATCATTCAGGTGGCCGCCGGCGGCTGGCATGGCATGGCTCTCAACGCTATCGGCGAGATCTACGCCTGGGGCGTCGGCACCGGCGGCCGTCTGGGCACGGGGGACTGCGAGCACTACTACCTTCCCATCCGCATCGCCCACTCCGCCTTCTTCACCCGCATCGGCTGCGGGTGCTACACGAGCTGCGGCATCGACGACAACGCGAGGCTGTACGTGTGGGGCGTCAATGACAAGAACCAGCTCGGCGTGCTAGGCGGCAAGGTGACCACGCCGACGCCGGTGCTGGAGAATGTGCGGGAGGCGTGCCTCGGCAAGTACTTCTCGCTGGCGCTGACGCACCACAACACCTTCCACCTCTCTGGGGTCATGGAGTTCGACTCGACCTCGTACGCAAGCACATCCTTCGACGACACCGACAACCTGCCGGAGAAGCTGAAACCGGAGAACATGGAGGCGGAGCACTTCCGCGGACTGAAGCTCTTCGGCGGGCTGGAGCACGTGATTGTGCTCCTCGAGAAGGATCCTCTTTCAGAGGCGGTCGTGACAGAGACGGTAGTGGCAATGCGAGAGCAGCCGGAGCGGCTTGTGCGCATGCACGCTGCACAGACACAGTAGCGAAGGAGACACGACGGCCAGCGTAGAGTGTGTGAAAGGCGTAGACGAACTGGAACTTCGTGTGTGTGTCTCTCTGTGTGTGTGTGTGTGTGAAAAAAAAAAAGAAAAAAGGAGAAGTGTGGTGGGTGCACTCAAACCACAGGAGCGCGCCGCACGCCACCGTCACCCCACCGCCCCTTCCCTCCTTCCACTCCGTATTACTCCCCCTCCCTCATCGTACGTAGAAGGTGTTCACCGCGCCTCTCTCTCTTTCCTCTCTCTCTGCGCACATTGCGAAGGCGCTTCTCCTTTCGGTTACACCCACGAGTGCGGACGCGTGTGTCCGGTAGTACCGATACGTGTGTGTGTGTGTGTACGTGTTGTGCTCGTTGTGAGGGAGACTGTAGGGGTGCGTGCTGCGGCACCATACAGTTCCCTCCCTCTCCCCCCCACTGCGCGTTAGACATTTCTCTTTAGTGCTTTACGTTGCACTATCAATGCCTCGCGGCGCATTCGTGGTTTTACGCGTCGTCTGGCGTCTCTGGTGACACCGCCTGATCTCGCATCTGTCTCCTGACTCCTCGTCCTGTTCCCTCTTCTCCTCCGTTTTTTTTTTCTTTTTTTTTTGTGTGGGGTGACCTGCGCCCAGCTTTTCTCTGTATCTTTGGCTGCGTATGCGCGTGTATGTGTTGTTGGCGTCTGTGCCTCTCTCTGTGTTCTTGTGTGTGTGTGTGTGTTTGTGTGTATGTTCTGAGGGAGGGGGGATCGGAAGGGAAGGGGGCAGGAGCTCTGTCCCCCCCCCTCTCCTCTTCTCCTCAAATCTCGTTCTGCTCTCTCGGTGCTCCCTCTCTGACGTTGTGATCACCATGAGCATCGCATCCGTGCGTGTCTGCACTGCTGTGTGTGTGTGTGTGTGTGTGTGTGTGTGTGTGTATGTGTTGTCGGGTGTCTGTTGCGGTGGCATCAGTTTCTTTTTTCCTTTTCCTTTCGAGTGTTGTTAGTTTGCCCTTTACTGCGGGCTCTCTTCTCCACTCCGTCCGCGTACACGTGCGTACGTGTGTGTGTGATTGTGTGCGTTTGAGCGGGCTTGTCCCCATCCTCCCCAGCTGCTACGCGACTGTGATGCGTGTGTGCATGATGCTGGTGCACCGCGCGCGTGTGTGAGTGAGTGTGTATGTGCATATGTGTGTACTCTCCCTCCCCCTCCTCCCCCCCGCGCTTCGTCCTTCTTCACCGTCTCCCCATCTCCTCCACTCGCTGTCTCCGCCTCCCCACCGCTGTCCTTCTCGTAAGTCATTGCTCGTCACACGTCCTTGTAGTGGCACCCACGCATGGTGAGGCAGGGTTCAGAGGTGTGTGTGTGTGTGTGTGTGTGTGTGTGTGTGTGTTTGTTTGTGTGCGCCTGTACAAGGACAGGCAGCGCCTGACTACATGCAGTGCACACCCACACATGAGTCTCTCTGTGTGTGTGTGTTTGCGCAGACGTTGGCTGGTGGAGATGCTGCAGGTAAGGTGAGTGAGGTGGAGGAGAGTCACCGCGGACACCACACACGTCTGCTTCCTCTCTTTTTTTTTTTTTCGATTTTCCCTTTCTTCCGCGCCTCTCTCTCCTTCCCATCTCCACTGTGGAGTGGAAGACCACACACACACACACACATACAGACACGCATACGCACTGAGCCGCACTCACTGAGACTCAGAGACACGCGGACGCGTATGTGTATGTACATACACTCCCTTCAAAGAGAAGCAGACGCCGCCTCACCCCCGTCTTCATCCCCCGTTGCGGTCGCTCTCTCTCTTTTGTCACCCATCTTGTTTTTCTGTTTTACTTGTGTGCTCACGGCCTCTCAGCCCTCATGAGTCTCTCGGCCAAAAAAAAAAAAATCCCGCTTCTCCGTTCCCGTGTGTACGTGTGTGTGTTTTTTTTTTTTTCATGTGTGCCAGGACTCACCATCCTCCTGTTCGCCGCCGCCCCCCCCCTTCTCCGTCCCTATCCCTCCTCTCGACCAGCGTCGTCGCTGCGACCACAACACACACGCTCATCATCGTGTGTTGTTTCTTTTTGGCGTCTTTCTCTCTCCATATCTCACCCTTCGACTCCTCCGTGACACTGGCTCCCTTAATCGCGATCTGGATATGCCTGTGTGTGTGTGTGTGTGTGTGTGTGTGTGTGTGTCTTTGTCTGTGTGTTTGCCGGCGGCGACAACTCTTTGCGTTTCACTGGCCGCTAGTGGAGCGTCCTGGCATCGCTGCCATCTGGGTCTCCTCTCACTCCTATCTACACTCATCTCCGTGCAGCACGACGCCCCGCCGTGCGTGTACGTGTACAGGCGGCGCATAGCAGCTCATCCAAAAAAGAAAAAGAAACACAACGACGGGCTTCACACGGGAGATGCGAAGAAGCAGGGGGAGGGGGGGGGGCGGTACGAGCGTGTGGTGAAGGCAAGAGAGAGAGAGGCGGCGCGGTGCCGCCCGTCCCTTCTCCTTTCCTCTCCAGCCACGCCGTCCAACCGCGCACACGTGTTCCACCACTGTTTAAACTTGGCCCCCTTCTACCGCCCGTGCCTCACGACTCTTCTCCTCCCCTCCTTCACACACACTCACACACACGTGGTGTGCGTCCCGGATCTCGCACACATCCGCTCTCTCTTCCTTCTCCTCTCTCAATGGCCCTTTTTTTTCTTCTTCTTCGTCCTTCTGCGGCTGTGTAGGTACGCCTGTGAATTCAAAAAAAACGAAAAAAAAAGAAAAAACCACCTCATCTCCACACACACACACACACACACACACCCATCGAAACACAGACACGCACACAGACAGAGATTCACAGCACGTTTCACTCATCGCAAGCGGCACTGCGGACGGCGAACTGGGGAGGAGAAGAAGAGAAGGAGAGGCGGAGCAGAAGGTTGAGTTGCAGCTCAGCCACCACTACCACCGCCGATCTCCACTTCGCGCCCCATCCTCCTCCTCTTCCATCGCCATCTTTATACACTGACGACTGGAGACTCCTGCAGCGCTCCACAAGGGTGGTGTGCCCTCGGCTCTCCATCAGGTCTCCTCTCTGCGATTCTCGGCCTCGCTACTGCTCGCGCGCAGGGCGTCCCTGGCGCTCCAGCTCTTTCTCTGTCCACTGCAGGTGTGTCCATCATCGGACGACACCACCACCACCACCTCTTCTTCCGCTCTCGTGTTGTCCTCGTCTCTTTTTTTTTTTCTTCCTCTTCTCCTCTGTCCGTCGTGGTTTGTTGGACCTCGTCTTCGATCCTCTCTCCACCGCATCTCTCTCCTTCTCCCTCACACACACACACACACACACGCGCGCTTCTTTGCTCTTGCGCCTGTGTTTTTGTCTCTTTCGATTGTCTTGCGTGTGTGTGTGTGCCGACGTGTAGCAGACGTGTCTTTCCTCTGTCCTTTCTATATCTTCATCAGCTTCTGCAACATCCTTCAGATTTCTGTGCTGCCTCTCCTCCCCCGTCGTTGTCAGTTGCCGGTGCCTTTTTTTTTTTTTTTTGATGTATCTGCCGCGTTGTGCGTGTGTCTGCGCATCCGCCTAGCTCAATCGCACTCCGTCGCCTCTCTTCTTCCCCTCTCTTCGCTCTTCCCGTCTCCCCCCCTTCTTCGCTGTCGTCCCCTCGTTGCGGTGCTTCCGCTCCGCTCTTCTCTGTATCTGCACACGTATCTGTGTACGTGTCTGCTGCTGCTGCTGCTGCGTGCCGTGCTCGCTCGCGTTTGTCTGCTTCTCTCTAGTCTGTCTCTTGTTGCTGTTTCGCTGTGGGGACCCGCGGCGGCGTCTGTCTGTGCCGCCGACGGGAGATCTCTCCTCCTTTCCCTCTCTGTGGGCTGGTGTTTTGCGTTGTGTGGAGTGGCCGCTGCTGCTGTCCCCGTCACAGCTCTCATTTTTGTGCACATCGCGAAGACTGCTTTGCTTTCATCTTCTTGTTTTGACTTTTTATTTGCCCGGCGTCGTCTGCACGAGCCTCCCCTCCCTCCCCTCCTCCGTGGTCGCTGAGGGACTCGGCTTGTGCTGCACCCGCTACTGCGTCCACCCTGGAGTCGAGGTCGGCAAGCATGGTGGACTCCACCTCGGGCGGCGCCGTGGCCGCTGCTACCGCGGGCGTTGGCGGTGCGGAGAGCGCCGCCCACAACACCACCACCGTCGTCCCACCGCTGGCACGAGAGGCGAGCGCCGCGCCTTCTCAACTATCCGCGACAGTGGCGCGGCTGGAGACGCTGTTTCGCGCCTGCGGAGACGCTCTCGCCGCATCCTCGCAGCCGTCGGCGTCCGACCGCGGCGGTGGCGGCCCGGCCGGCGCCCCGCCCCCCGCGCAGCAGGTCAGCGATGCGTTGGCCACCCTGGCTGCGGCCGCCGCGCAGTGCGACGGCGAGGTGGGGCAGCAGCTGGTGGTGTTGCGCCGCGGTGTCGCTGCCCTGGCGCAGGAGGTGAGCGCGCTGGCGGACCGCTACCCCGCTTTGAACGTGAAGAGCAACTGGACTGGCGTGTGCGGCACTCCATCACCGCCGCCCACCGGAGCTCCACGCACGCCGCAGGTCCCGGCCTCGGCACCCGCGGCGCTGGCAACGAGCGGAGCAGGCGGCACCTCGCCCAGCGGAGGCCCCGCGCACCAGCCCTTCCCCCTGCCGATCCTCCCGTCCCCCACCGCCACATCGACCCCGACACCGCAGCAGTCGCCCGCCATCGCGATCGGCAGCGGCGTAGGTCTGCGTAGCCCGGGCCTCGCCGCGTCGTCTGCGGGCTCATCCCTGGCACGATCTGCCCCGCTCTCTGCGGCTGCGCGCGCCGTCGGCGCCGCCAGTCCGCCCCTGCACGCCGCCGTCTCGCCAGGCCGCGGCGGCCCTCTGGCCCGGTCCCCCGCGTCCCCGCCGCTGGGGTTCTCTCTCGCCGACCGCCCCGCACAGCAGGCGCCGGCGGCGCTGCTGCCCCGTGCGGCGTGCGTCGAGGCAGTGAAGACGCACCTGGGCCACTGCGTGGAGTGGCCGCCGCGGCCACGTGGGCCGCGGCGCGTGAGGCCGCAGCCAGCGCGTCGCAGCGCCAGCCGCGCGTGGGGGTCGGCGGCGACCAGCGGCGGTACTGGTGTTGACGGGGCGCCGCCCGCCGCGACACGGAGCCCGGCTGGCGACGGCACGCAGCGGCGGCGCAGTGAGACGGACGAGTTCCTCCGGCGTCTGACCGAGGAGTCGCCCTACGACTTGTCCATGCTTCACTCACCAGCATATCACCCACGTAGCAGCAGCCCGGCACCGAGCTCCATCCGCAGCGGCTACAACAGCAACAGCGGCAGCTGCCACAGCGGCGATGACTTTGACCTGCGTTTCGAGGAGGAAGAGCAGCAGCAGCATCACCAGCGGCGTCTCTCCGCCTCCGCCACGGTCGGCCGTCGAGCATCCTCCAAGGCGGTGGCGAGCGCAGTGAGCAGCAAGCGGCACCGCAGCAGCCACGGGGCCGTTTACACCACCCACACTCGTCACACACCGCGTCCACGCACGCACAGCGTGACGTCGGGCAACGCTACCCCTCCGCCACCCTCGAAGCCGGCGGTGCCGCCGCGACGCGGTCGACCGACGCTGCAGGAGTCGGTCGACGCGCTCGTGCTCGCACAGCTCCGCGCCGATGGCGTTCTTCTCCCCGCATCGATGGTGGCGGAGCTCGGCTGGTGCGACGACGCCGGCGACGACGCCGACGCGGCTGCCGGCGCCACCATGGCTGCTCAGTCTCCCGGGCAGTCCTCCACTGCCGTGAGGCGGCCCAGTGACCGCGCTGCCAGCAAGGGCCGCCGCTCCGCTGCCGACAAGGAGGAGGTCGACTTCGCCGTGGTGCTTCAGGAGGTGCGGGCGATGGTGCGGTGCGGCCGGCCCCCTCCAGTGAACGGCAGCGGCGCCGAGCCAGTCCAGACGCCGACCGCTGCAGGAAGCTGCCGCCGCCAGGAGCTGTCGCGGGCATCGGCGCGGCTCTCCGCGTTGCTCCCTACGACCTCGGTGTGGCTCGCTCAGATACAGGACTTCTGCGTCCTCCTTGATGACACGGCAGTGGCCGCGGCGACGGCAGCGGCGGCGTCGAGTGACATGGACGGTGCGCGGGCCGCTGAGGAGGACCGGCAGGCGAAGAGGCGAGGCGGCCCCGCCCGGCAGTCCCCGACCCCGGCCACGTCGCTGACGCGCGAGCGCGTGTCGCCTGCCGCGACGGCGTCCTCGACGTCCTCGTCGGCGACGTCATCCACCGCGCCGTCGTCAGACACCGCGGCGGCCGCAAGCCCGAGCGACTTCTCCGCCGTCGCGGACGAGCTCTTCTCCTCTGCAGAGGAAGCGGAGGACTCCGACGACGGCGTCGTGGCGACCGCCACAGCCGCGCCGGCCGCCCTGCGCGGTGTCCCAGAGTCGCTCGGCGCCTCGCTGGAGCACTCGCTCTCCGTCGTGCAGGACTCGTGCCACAGAAGCCACAGCAGCAGCAGCGCTGTGCCATCCTCTTTGCGTGATACCTCGCGGTCCTTCGAGCCGCCCCGCGACGAGACTGGCAAGGAGCGCTGCGAGCTGCCGGCGCGCCATCACGGCGTGTGCGACCCGCGGGCCTCCGCCGCTGCTCTGGCGGATGTGTGGCTGGGAGGTGCGGACGCGATGCACCGCGGCGGCGGTAGCGTTCCACCCGCCGCGGTGTCCACATCCTCGGCGTCGTCGCCCGCCCAGCGTCATCTACCGGCACGGCATCAGCAGCAGCAGCAGCAGCAGCAGCAGCAGCAGCACGTCCTCACCCCCGGTGCCCGTGCGTTGGCGGAGCGGCGCCGTCGCACGCACGAGGCGCAGCAGCAGCGGCAGCAGACGCTCCAGCAGCGACACGATGCCCTGCTGCGCCGGCGCTGCGTGCGAGCTCGCGCCGACACACCCGAGCCGCATGGCCGGCGGTCCTCCTCTGCTATCAGCGGCGCAGGTACGGCGGCTGCGGACGGAGCATCACCTCCGGCGTCGTGGGCGCCTGGATTGGCAGGCGGTAGGGTGACTCCGGTGCTGGACCACATGGCGGCCGCCGAGCACCTGCGCGCTCTCTGTGGGCTGCTGCAGACAGACCTGATCGTGATCGGCACGCTGCAAGAGCTGTCGACGCTCCTGTCCACGACGGACACCACACGAATAGACACGGCGGTGCCGGTGCCAGATGCCGCCAAGGCCGTTGCCGGCGGCCCCATCACCGCCGCCACGCGGCTCCTCTTGGCGCTTCAGCAGCACCGGAAGATGCAGAGTCGTGCGTCACAGGAGGCGGCGGCTGTGCGGCTGGCGGGTGGCGGGGACGCCGTGGCGGCCGTCGCGCTGACGTCTCTCTCTGAGCCTCCTCCTGTGCCCGGCCACAACGACGACGGCGGCGTGGCGCCGCTGATGATCTCGGTACTGCACCCCATCAGCGCGGTCGGGTACACCCCGATGCTGAGCCGTGCCACATCTCCAGCGGGGTCGACGGAAGGGCTCGAGGCGCGCGCGAATGGGGTCGTGAGCCACGAGCAGCAGCAGCTTACTCGGTACCTCGTGGCGGTAGCGCCGTACCTGTTGGCGTGGCAGAGTACCACCGCGGATGTCCGCGGCTGCGTCGGCAGCGGCGTGGCGAACGGCGCTGCTGCCTCGCCAGCGCCGGCGCACCCCGCCGTCTCCGACCCCACACTCCCGCTACCCGTTTGGGTGTACGTGGAGTCGCTGACGACGGCGCTGTTGGAGGAGGCGCGCAAGTTGAACGCGATGTACGAGCTCTACGTGCTGTTGGTAGCGGAGGCGACGCTGCAGGGCCGAGGTGCCGACGCCGCCCACCGCACGGGGGAGGCGTGTGGCGTCGCGCCGGTCGCCTCGACGGCGTTCACCGTGGCGCCGCTGTGGCACGGCGGCACGGATGAGACGCTGATGGCGTACGTGCGCCGCCGTGGCCGGGCCGCCGCTCTGGCGCAGGCCGCCGGCGTCGCCGGGACCGCGACGCTGCTGGAGAACGGCTTGGAGAAGTTTGTGGCGCCCGTCAGCGCGCACCTGCTGAGCTCCTTCGACCAGCTCGAGGGGCGGCAGCTGCTGCACAGTGTTTTTCAAGAAGTGCAGCTCAGCGACGTCGTGGCGCGGGCCAAGGCGCGGCGGGAGCAGCAGCAGCAGCAGCAGCAGCAGCGGTTGTTGCGCGACTCCTCCTCTCCAGACGGTCGCCTTCGCTCGCCCGGTGCGCCGGGCATGGGCGATGACGACGCTCTCCACGGCTTCACCTTACCGCCGGGGGCGCTGTCGGCGCCGGCGCTGCGCAGCGCTGCGAATGCGCGGTGGAGCATGCGGGAGGCGGAGCGAAGCACGTCGCCGGGCCGCGGCGGCGGCAGCGCGGAGGAGCACGACGACGATCCGGCGGCGGAGTCGCCGTCGCAGCGGCGCAGCGGCAACACCACCAACAACAGCGCCGACGGCGACACAACGCCGCAGCGCCGGGGCCGTCCAACTCCGCGGCGGATCATCACGCTCTCCGGCTCTGGTGAGACGCGGCACGCCATCATTGAAGGGTTTGTGCGCTATCTGACGGGCGGGGATCGGCGCCGCGGCAGCACCGTCAGCGCGGAGAGCAACAGCCCATCGCACGGCGCCGATCGCGGGTCGACTGCCACGGGCGGGAGCTCACCGTCGCATCAGCGCGCCTCCTCCCACGCCGCTACGCACCACCACCATCACCACAGCGGCCTCACCATCGATGTACCCCACACCTCCGCCTTGCTGCACGAGGTGGACACACGACTGGAGGCGGGCGCGTCGAACACGTCGCTCATCCGCGCAGTGGAGCGGCTGCTCCGCGGCGGGTCTCTTGTCGACGCGCTCAGCGCCGGCAAGGCGCTTCCGCAGGGTGGGCAGTCGGAGCTGTCGACGCGGCGCCTCTTCAGCACCCACGCCGCGGCCTTCACGACGCGGCACACACTGCCGTCCTACAGCGCGGCGTGTGTGTCGGTCGTGCAGTGTCGCTGGCAGCCGGCGTTCCAGTCCACCATGTGCTTCTGCCCAGTGACGCGCCGCCGCTGCCTCGACCCGCTCGTCTGCGGCGCGCTGCTCATCTGCGCTACGCTGCCGCCACAGGAGGTCTTCTACTCCGCGCCAGATCCGTCGCAGTCGTCGACGCCGACACACGGCGTCTCCCGGGGGCCGGCGGAGGTGGTCGTGGCGTCCGCCATCGCTGCCGCCGCCGCCGCCGCCGCCGCGGGCGGGAGTCGTCAGTTCCCCAACACCATCCGTGCCTTGCGCAGCCGCTTCGAGCGGACCACCGAGGCGTCAGGGTCGTCGCCGCCATCGTCGTCGCCGCCGCCTCCACAACAGCAGCAGCAGCAGCAGGCGCCGTCGCCACGCTCTGGCCCATCTCAGCCGCAACCTCCTGCCGGCGTCTTCGGCGTTGCTGACGCGCGTGCGGGGCAGCCGTGGCTGTCGGTGCCACACCGGGGTTCGCTGCCGCCTCCCATCATCTCCAGCGCCGCCTCCTCGCTCCTCCCCGCCTTCCTGCTCCGCGGGCCCTCGATGGTGCCCGACGCCATGATGGTCCCGCGCATCATGACCCGCGCCGCCACCGCGCTCTACGCCGACTCGGCGATGCTGGCCGGCGACGGAGACGACGAGGGCCGCAGCGGTGGCGACACACGCACCGCCACCACCACCACCACGGCGGTGTCGTCGGCGCTCACCGACGATGCCTTCCGAGCGCTGCGCGCGGTGACGGTGCCGCTGGAGACGCCGCCAGTCACGCGCAACCTTCTCGCCTCCCCGGACAGAGCGCAGGCCGCGTTTCTGAACCCGCCGACGCTGCTGGAGTGCGGGCACGTGGTGTCGCACAAGACGTACCTTGACCTGCGCACCACGGCACGCCGCTCCAACCGCCACGCATCAGCGGCGGCGGCGGCGGCCGGGGGCACCACCACGACTGTGGTGTGCTGTCCGTATTGCAGCAAGGTTACGGCGGTGACGGACGCGGTGACGCTGTCGTACCTCTACTGAGGCATGAGGTGTGTGTATGTGGGGGGGGGGGGACGGTCGGGGGCCGCTCTCTCTGTGCTGCCGCGTCGCCGCCGCCGTCACGCCCGCCCTGCTCTCCGCTTCTCTTTCATTGTGTTTCAGCCCATTCTCTCACTCACTCACTTACACACACACACAGATGTACAACTGTATGAGCAAGCTCTTGTGCCGCTGCGGCGACGCGTGATACCTCGCGATGGCGGCGCGCCTGTCGTGCGATGACGCGCAGAGTCGGGGAGGTGCGGAGTGAGGGAGGGACGAGCGGGTGAGTGAGTGCTTGCATGTGAAGCAGCGGCATCGACTCCACCATGTCAGTGTGTCCCGGAACGCGTCCTCTGCAGGGACGGGTGCGTGGCGTCATGGCTCTCCTCTCCCCTCCCTCTCTGATCACCACCAGTCGCCATCTTTCTCTCTCTCCCCTCCCCTCCACACACGCACACACAGCGGCCCTTCTTCGTCTTTGGAGTCACGCACCTGCCTCGGACCCGGCAGGCCGTCATCCACACACACACAGACAGACATCTATACACAGACGCGAGATCGAGGTGCGGCGCAGCCGGCATCGCAGACGGACGCGCGCGGAGATGCCGTACGGTGGCATGCGGAAGAACCGCTACGGCGCCTCGGTGGAGGGGTGGTCTGCGGTGGACAAGGTGGCCCAGTTCAGCCAGGCGGTGGGTCGCGTCAGCAGCGGCCGTGGCAGCGCGATCCTCATCGCACTCATGAACAGCAAAGGGCAGCTCATCGACACGTCGTCGCTGGAGCGCTCTGAGAACGCTGGCGGCGGTGGCGCCAACGTCAGCCGCAGCTTCACCCATCCAGGCCGCGCTGGCATCAGCGGGCCCGCGACGATGCGTGCACCGCAGCACGACGGCGGCGGTGGCGGTGCCGCTGGCCGCGTGTCGGGCAACGGCGCGCACGACGCTGCCGAGCCGGGCGGACCCGCGGCGGGCGGACCCAACGGCGCGACATCGCAGAATCCACCGGCGCTCGGGGTGCTCCTCACCACGTCGCACGTGTTCCGCAGTCCGAAAGACATGGCCAGCGCCTCGGTGTGCTTCCTGGATCAGCCGATCATCGGCATGGCGGCGCTGCTGGGGCGCGAGCCGAGGCCGGTGCGCGTGGGTCTCTGCAGCGCCTTCGGCTTCGTCTCCTCCGTCGCGCCCCCCAAGGTGGAGCGGGAGGAGGACACGCACCAGATCAGCGCCGCCGTCCCCGCCGCCCCGCACCACGCGCGGGTGGAGGACGTGCCAGACTACCTCCTCTACGCCGCCGCCGCCGCCGAGTCCGACGACGACGACGAGGCGGAGGAGATCGGGTTCACGCTCACCTACTGCGACGTCTTCCCCGCCGAGGACTACGCGGCGGGCTCGGCTGAGCCGTCGCCCGCGGTGTCGCACCGCCGGCGGTCTGCGGGGAGCCACGGGAGCAGCGCGGAGAGCGCCGGGCTCAGTCCGTGCACCACGAGCAGCAGCGGCGGCGCCGTCTCCGCGGGGGAGACGCAGGGCAACGCGACCGCCACGGTGTCGCCGGCGCTCTTCTCCGACTTGGCGGCGTCACGGCTGCCGAGGAGCGGCGGCGGCGGCGGCGGCGGCGGCGGCGGCGCCCCGTCCGAGGCCTCGCCGCCATCCAGTGGCTGGCGGTGGAACCGAGCCGCCTCTGAGCGCGTCAAGGGCGGCGGCCACGACAGCCTGCTGCAGGTGCAGCCGCTCCCCGTGCCTCTCCTGCTCTCCACCATCCCCGCCATCAAGGTCGGCGACATCCACCTGATGATCACGCACGTCAACGACGGGCGGAGGTCGTACCGGGTGCAGCACGTCGCTGCCGTCTTCGCGGACCACTGCACCTACGTGCCCACGGGATTTGGCGGGGTCACGTGCAGCGGCGGCCCGGTCTTCAACACCCAGGGCGACTTCATCGGCGTGCAGCACGAGCGCAACGGCCAGAGCCTGTGCCTCTCCATCAAGTCCATCGTGCGGCACCTCTTCGACTCCGACCTGCTCGGCATGTGCCGCTCGCCAATCTCGGAGGAGACGGTGAAGGAGCGTGAGGTGCACGCGCGCCCTGGCGATGCCATCTTCACCGCCATGACAGCCCCTCGCCAGCCTGGGCCCACGGCCACGTCGCCCACGACCACGGACGGCGCCTCAGCCTCGCCGCGCCGCGACCGCGTGCGGGGGGACCCGCTACCCGCCCTGCTACCACACACACTGGGGCCCGCGTCGCCGAGCATGGGAGGCGGCGTCTCCATCGATGCACCGAGCCCCAGCGACGGCTCGCCGCTCGTCGGCGCGTCGTGTGTCGGCAGCCCACGCACGCGGCGCCAGCGAACGAGCGTCAGCACCGCCGGGTCGTCGCGGAAGGGCGACCGCCTCACCGCCGCTGGCTCCCCTGCCGCACCGCTCGTGGCCCCGCAGGCCAAACCCCTGTCGCAGTGTGTGCCGAGCTTCGAGGAGGTGTTCGCCGAGTTCTGCGACGGCGCCGACAGCCTGCCGCACATCCTCTACGCCTTCCCGCACAGCCTCCCGCTCGTGAAGCTGACGATGGAGAGCCTGGCGCAGCTCAAGTACGAGGACGAGCTGGAGCACATGGCTGCCAGTGGCGGCGTCGGCGCGATCCTCGAGACGATTGACGGGTACCCGCAGGAGGAGCAGATCGTTGCCGGCGCCCTCGCGGCACTGTGCCGCGTCTGCCTCTACGAGCGCAACCTGGCCATGTTCCTCCACCTCGACGGCGTCGTCACGGTGATGGAGATTATGAAGGAGTACGTCCATCAGCAGACGGTGCTGCAGTGGGGCACCTACACGCTGCTCTTCGCCACCGACCCGTCGTGCGCGTCAGCCGCCGCCTCGATCGACCTCATGGTCCGCAGCAGTGCGCCACAGCTGCTGGTGAACGTGCTGCGCGTCCACGGTGGCGCACAGCGCAAGTCCGCGGCGCGCCGGGCGCAGCACAACCGCCTCGTCCGCTGGATGTGCGACCTCATCGCGAATCTTCTCATGGCGAACCCGCGCGTCACCACCCTCTTCCTGCGCGAGGATCTCCTGACGCTGCTGCTCCAGTTCAGCCGCGACTACGCCGGCAACATGTTTCTCATGGAGGGCATCGCGCACGTCTTCTGTGCCTTTGTGCAGTGCTTTGCAGAGACGGAGACGCCACCGCCGTCCTACGTGATGCACGCCACCTCCGTGACCGGTGGCACCAAGGGGTGCCTCGCCTTCTCGCAGGCGCCGGGGAGCGCGACCACATCGCTCCTTCGCGAGCCCGGCAGGTCGAGCACCGGCGGCGTCTCCTCGTCCCTGCCGTTCCTGCCAGGCGCGTTGCCGCGATACTCGCCGCACGCCGTCGGCGCCGACCCGCACAAGGTGAGCTTCTTCTTCCTCTGCGATGCGATGCGGCATGACACGGACGGCGGCCTCGCTCGAGCGGTGCTCGACGTGTGCGAGGCCGCACTGGACCCCAAGAACAGCCTCACCGCACACCGCGGTCGCCCCGGGGTGGTGCTGCAGCGGTGTCTCGAGACGTTCCGCCTGCTGCTGACGTGGCGGCTCGTGCGGCTGCCGCGCGGGGTGGTGGTGCCGTCGCCCGTGGACGCACACAGCTCTCTCGGGCCGAGTGGTGAGCTCATGTTGTCTCCGTCGCTGTTCTCGTCTCCGTCGACGCCGCCCCTGGCGTCGCTGTTTGTGGAGGACCGGGCTCGCCTGCTGGCCGTCTGCGATGGCGTCCGGCAGGAGTTGACCTCCTCCAGTGCCCTGGTTGCGAAGGCGGAGGCGGTGCAGGGGCTGCTTCTCCAAGACGGCTGAGCGGCATCCACATCGCCTTCCCCTTGTGTGTGTGTGTGTGTGTGGGATTGCATGCATCGCCACTCCGCTCTTCTCTTCTTTTCATTCTCGATTGGAATCACTCGATGTTTCATAGCAGCGCTACAAACGCGCATACCCGTGACGGCGTAGCGGTGCAGGGAGAGAGAGCTATGTATGTGTATGTGCATGTGTGTGTGTGTGGGGGACGTAAAGGAAGGCGCCGTCGGGCGATGGTCCGTGCGCTCTCTCTCTCTCTTTCCCTTTACGTCGCTTCACCGCTGCCGTCGTTGTCGCTCTTCTTTTTTTTTTTTTTGGCGTCGAACCTTCCCCTCGAACACCAACTCTCTCTTCACCCTCTCTGCTCTCTGCTCCCCCGCGTGCACCTCCCTCGTGTGTACACGTGTGTGTGTGGCGAGGGGTGGGGGTGCGTTCTGCCAGCACTGCTGCCACCTCCCTGCTACGGCAGGCTGGGGGCGGTGTCTTGTGACACACACACACACACAGAAAAAAAAAAAATGCACCCGGATGTGCGTGCAGCTGGAACGGAACAGCTACACGACGCCACCAGCACCAGCAGAAGCAGCTCACTTCTGGGCTGCAACTGTGTCTCGCGAGCGCCACGTGCACCGCAACCGGCGCGAGTCGGAGGTCTCTGCCGCATTGTTGCGGCCTCAGTCCAGAGTCTCTCTCTCCTCTTTTGTTGCGCCGTCACGATCCATTCGTTGCACTCTCTCTCTCCATCATACGCCGTGTGCATGTATGCTTGTGTGTGTGTGTGTGTCTTCTCTCTCTTCCCGACCCTCCCAACCTTTCGTCGCCCGCTGCGCTGTGGCACTGTCCACGCACCACTGTCTCCCACCTCCTCTCGCTCTCTCCTCTCTCTCCTCTCTCCCCCAAACACATACACACACACACACATGTGCACGTGTACACACCACCCAAACGGGCGAGTTGCCGTTGATGAGAGCACGTGTACCGAAGGTGCATAGTCTTAAGAAGTCAGCAGGCAAGTCACCACACGTGTCGGGATTCGAGTGCACACTTCCTCCTCTCCGTCCCGTCGCACATCCACACCTCCCCCTCCCCCCCCCTCTTCTTCTTCTTCTTTCCTCTCTCGCTTCCTCACGTACCGGCCAGCTCCGTAGCGGAGACCGCGCCATACGCCTCCCCCCCCTCCCCCTGCCTCACACACACACATACGAGCGTGTGTGGTGGTTGTGAGCGAGGAATAGCAGTGAGCACAGCTCCGCGGCATCTGGCAGGACTCGCACGCGCTGCGCTTCTCTGTTTCGCTCTCTCTGTCTCTCTCTGTCTCTGTCTTCTGCGTTGATTCTCGTATTGGGCGCTCTCTTGTGCGAGTCGGGCCCTGGATCACTATCTCAGCCTCGGCCTCTGTCGTTGCCGTCCCTGTCGCCCCCCCCCCCCCCCCCCCCCCCCCCCCCAGCTCCGCCGTCGCCGCACCGCCCCCGCACCACTTCTACCCGCTGCTGTCGCGGCCACTTTTTGTTGCTCTCTTTCTCTTTTTACTTTTTGACTTGTCTTGAAGCGAGTGCCGCTCGAGTGTATTGCACTCCGTCAGCTCACATTCGCTTCTCTCTTGTGCTGCTCCTCCCTCCCCTTCCTTCCCCCAACACACACAAACACACACACACACACTCACACGCAAACATTGTTCTCTGCAGCCGAACATCTTTTTTTTTTTTTTTGCTCATTTTGTTGTGTCGTTGATTTGGACGTTGCCGTGCTGCTCTGCGCGTGTGTATTCCCCTTCTCTACTTCTCATCAACCCTCCCAAGGGCGATCCTGTGCTGCCACCGCTGTGATCTGTTGCTGCTCCCCGCCCAGCCGCTCACACACACAAACACACACACTCAGAAACACACATACAGGCACGCTCTGTCTCTCTTTCTGTGTGTGTGTTGCGTCCGCCGCGAAAAAAAAAAAAAACTGAGGAGCACAAGACAGTCATCGCGTGTCCTTGCAACAGACACTGTCCGCCATGTCCTCCCTGGCCGCCAGCACCACGTCGAACCAGGCGACCACGCCGGCTCGACACGCGCGTCGCTCCTCCTCGCATACCTCGCTACCGCCAGTGTCGCCACCGCCAGTGTCACCACCGCTGCCACCGCCGGTGCTGCAGACGTCCAGCCTCCACGTGAAGGGCGACTACAGTGATGTGGACGGCAACGCCGTGTCGTCCGCGGCCTTCTTCACCCCCAAGGCGAGTACCTCGTCTCTCCCCGCGCGCACCGCCGCGCCACTGCCCGTACCGGCCTGCGCCGGGGCTAACGAGAGCACCACCACGCCGACTCGCCGCAAGACGGCGGACAGCGGCGCATCGGCCGCTGCGGCGGCAGCAGCAGAACAAACGCCGCCGCCACGTGGGATGCCCGCCGCGTACCCGTGGAACGCCGACGTGCCGCCGGCCGTGGACGACAGTGTGGAGGCGGTCGTGCTGAACAAGGGGAAGTCGTGCACGCTCGCCTACTCGCCGAGTCGCGGCACCGTCCGCGTCACACGCGTGACGAGTGGCGGCAAGGCGCGCACGCTGCTGAACATTCCACTGCGGATGGTCATCAACATCGAGTCGGCCGCAGAGCGCGACGCGCGGCAGCGGGCGCGGCAGGCGAATGACGACACGATCAAGCTCGCCTTTGCCGAGGACGGCACCGGCGCTGGCAGTCTGCTCTGCGCCTTCCCCACCGGCTCCGGCGAGGAGAGTGACGCGATAGTCTTCGCCCACTCCCGAGTGAACACCACCTCGTCGTCGCCCGGGCTGTTGTGTGGTCTGCACCACACGCAGAGCCCGTCGCAGTCTGGCGCGCATGTCGCTGTGTCACCGGTCGCAGGCGCGGCGCCGAGCATCCGCTACTACATGCACTACGTGCGGCACCGCCACAAGGAGCACCCGTCCATCCACACAC
Organism: Novymonas esmeraldas; assembly: GCA_019188245.1. Classification (NCBI taxonomy): domain Eukaryota; phylum Euglenozoa; class Kinetoplastea; order Trypanosomatida; family Trypanosomatidae; genus Novymonas; species Novymonas esmeraldas. The sequence goes on along the minus strand of JAECZO010000012.1, from coordinate 180,616 downwards.
TGGAGTTCAACTCGAGCGGCTCGGCCGAGGCGGTGCAGGCGGTGGTGTCCATGGTGGTGCAGCGGATCTACAGCCGCGGTCCCAAGCACATCATCGCCTTCATCAGCGCCAAGTCTGGCCGCGGCAAAGGCGAGCGCATCTTTGAGAAGCAGGTGCGCCCGCTGCTGCACTTCAGCCGCCACACATATCAGACCTACCTCACTCAGCGCGCGCATGACTGCGAGGACTTCGTCGCCGACCTCGCGAACCCGATGGACAGCAACACCGTCGTCGCCGCCGTTGGCGGGGACGGTATGATTCACGAGACGGTGAACGGCGTGCACCGACGCAAGCTGGCGCTGGTGCGTTGGCTGCGCAGCGTCACCACCGACGTGGAAACGCAGGACGCATCCGTCGTGTCGATGAACCTGTCCCTGCAACTGCACGACGACAGCAGCGATCTCAGCGTCGAGGCGCGGGCGCTGGCGACGCCGTCGGAGGAGACGTCCACGGTGGCGCCACACAAGGACGGCAGCGCTGCCGAGGCGGCGCTGAACAACGAGACCGGCGTCGGCTCGCACCCGCCCTTCATTCGCCCCCGTTACGAGGAGAACAAGCGGAACGTGGCCGCGACGTCCTCGGAGGAGGCGGCGGCTCGCGAGGCGCGCCGGATCGCCTGTGTGCTCGTGCGGGACGGGTGGGACGCTCTGATGCCGCTTGTCGCAACGGTGGCGACCGGCAGCGCGTGCGGTCTGGCCAAGAGTCTCGATGTTCTGTCCGTCGCCGATGCGGCGCTGTCGCTGGTGCACCTGAGCACCGTGCACATGGACCTCCTGCTGATGCACTTCACGCCGAACGAGGATATGGTCGAGTACCACCGCAGCCGCATGAGCACCCGCCGTCTCAACGCGGCGAAGCAGAAGTTCGCGCAGTTCACCAAGGACAACGCGGCGGAGTTGCGCGAGCGCACGCAGCTGGTGGAGGCGCTGCACCTGCCACCGCAAACGCTGACGGCCGCCGACTCGACGACGCCGTTCCTCAAGGACGGCACGAGTATCTTCCAGGACCCCGTGAGCTGTGCGACACGCATGCCGCAGCTTCGCAGCCGCGTCGCCTTCATGTCGCTCTCGTTTGGCGCGGCGAACGACATCGACCACGGCTCGGAGCCGCTGCGCTGGATGGGCAATGCGCGCTTCCACGTCTACGGCGGCTACATGATGCTGCTGGGGCTGAAGCGCTACAACGGTGTGCTGCGCTACCTGCCATGGACGAGCACCACCGGCAAGACGATGGAGAAGCTGCACACGGGCAGCAAGATGCCGTCCGCAGAGGACTTCCCTCTCTGCACGATGCGGGACAACTGTCCGCACTGCCGCCAGTACCCCTTCACCCACTGCGGCGCACCATCGCTGTCGTCCTCGGTGCGCGGGGCGGAGGCGCCGCAGAGTCCGCCGGCCCACGCCATCGCCGGCCGCAGCGCCGCCGCCGCCCTCGCCCCCTACACCGATCACGAGCTGTTGGACGAGGACGTGGTGAACTTCGATGACGAGCAGCAGCCGTGGGTGACAATCCGCGGCGAGTTCTGCATTGCGCTGATGTGCAACGTACGTGACGTCGCGCAGGACATGCTCATGGCTCCGCTGGCGCACATGTCGGACGGCGCCATTGACGTGGTGTACTGCCGCATCGACCCCACCACGGGCCGCGGCGGGCGGATGGAGATGCTCAAGTTCTTCATGGGACTGGAGGCGGGGACGCACGTCAACTTGGACTTTGTGAACTACGTCAAGGCGCGTGCGCTCGAGGTGAAGGTGGATGCCGGCATCTCAATGTCCGATGGTGAGCTGATGCCGCTGAGCTCAGTGCGCATGACCAAGATGCGCAACAGCGTACAGCTGGTGCGCTCCGAGTAGGCGACGGGACCACCGGTAAGGCGTGTGAGGGTGTGTCTCTGCGTGGATCGTGGTCTGCGCTTCCCCACGCTTCTGCGTGTGGATATGTGCATTTTTATCTGTGTCTGTCTGCGTGTGTGTGTGTGTGTGTGTGTCTCGGTGCTTCACGCCTTCTGTCCTCCTCCTCCTCCTCGTCTTACGAGCGCTGTTCTGTCTCTCTCTCTCTCTCCAGACAGGCGCATGTACAGCCGCATGTGTGCGCACTCTCGTGCTCACTGCCGTCTGTGATGTATGCTGCTCTGTCTTTTTTTTTCTTTCTCTCTCTCTCTCTCTTTTGCTTTTCTCCCTTGCGCGGGAGGACGGAGCAATGCTGGGCCGCTCATCCGTAGAGTCATGCGCGGCCCTCCGAGGATCTCTCCTTCGTCACTCCGTCTCCTTGTGGAGAGTGTGTCTGTGTGTGTGTGTGTGTGTGTGTGTGTGTGTGTGTGTGTGTGTGTGTGTGTGTGTGTGTGTGTCTGTGGCACGCTCGCTAAACACATTTGTCTCTCAACACGACTTCAATCAGGGCGGTGGGGAGGAGGAAGCAGAGCACCATCTGCTGCACACGCGTCGAGTGTGCATCTCCCTTTCTCTTCATGACCGAGTGCAATTGGAGGATGTGCTGAAGACGTCTGTCGTCACCCACCTGGCGTGCTGTAACTGTTGTGATGTTGCTCTTTCTTTCTCTCTCTCTCTTCCTCTCCTGTGGCATCCCACTCGACACTGTACGTGCTTGTGCTTCTTCTTCTTCTTTTTTTTTTTTCTATCTCAGTAGTGTGTGTGCACGTCTCTTCTCTCCTCCCAATATTTCCCCCCTCTTTTCTTGTTCTCCGTCACCGGCGGCCACGACGCCATCGTTGTGCTCCTTCAAGTCTCTCTCTCTCTCTTTCTCTCTGTTCCCCCTCTTCCTCTCTTCCTCTCCTCGGTCTCTGTTGCTGTTGTTGTTGCTGTCTTCTGCGCCTCTGTCTTTCTTGTACTGAAGTGCGCCTGCGTGTGAGTTTGCGTGTGTGTGAGTGTGTGTGTGTGTGTGTGTGTGTGTGTGAATGCGTGCACGTGAATGTCAATCACCTGTGTGCGTGTCTGTGTGCTCTTGGTGACTCACTCAACGTGAGCTGGTGCAGCGACTTCCCCCCTCCCCCCTCTTCTCCACTGCCTTTCGTCTGCGCTCGGACTGGATAAGTCCTTTTCTTCTTCCTCCTCCTCCTCAACACTGACAGACAGACAGACAGACACACACACACACACACACACAAAGACGCGGTGCTGCTGATGCGCTCGCACACACAGACGTGTCCTACACCACCATCACCAACCACTGCATCCACACGAGAGAGTGGAAACCGCGAGGCTCCGTCCTCGAGGTGGAAGGATGTGTCTGCGTGTGTGTCTGTGTGTCCGTGTGTCCGTGTGTGTGTGTGTGTGCTGCATTGGTGGTGTCGTCTCCAGTCGATAGCTCATTTTGTTGCCGCTGTAGAGGACGGCCGCGTCCTCATCTCCTTCTCTCCGTGTCTCTGCGCGCGTGTGTATGTGTTTGCGCTCTCCGTGCCCCCCCCCCTCCTCCTCCTCGACCGCCTCCATCGCCACGGTGTGCAGCTTTGGCGTTCGTGTCCTCCCTTTCCCATTTCTATAAGAGCGGTCCACCATCCATCCCAACACTCCTCACGTTGCAAATCGACACATGCACACACACACAGACACACAGACAGACACACATGCAACTGCGCTGACACACTCGGTGATTGCATGAGACGGAGGAGGAGGAGGAGGAGGAGGTTGGCTGACGCCGTCCTCGCCCCTGGCGCATCCTTCTCTCTCTCTCTCCTTCCGTCGATGTGTGGCTCAGGCTGTGATGCGAGGCGTGGCTGGCGAAGGACTGCACTCTCTCTCTCCCACTGTCCTCTATCGCAGCCGCGCCGAGGGCTGCAGCGCTGCCCATCTGTTTGTCTCACCTTCTCCTCCCACACGGCGACACTCGTCGTTGTCACCACACATGATCATCACCACACGCTCTCTCCCCTCTCTCTCTCTGTCTCTGTCTTCCGCTTCGACATCTGTGCCGCCGCAGACGCGTGTGTTTGCCCACGCGCATTCATGTGGTGTCGTGGCGGTGCGGCGGTGAGCTGCCGCTGTCGCAGTGCCGTCACGACCGCTGTAGCGCACCGCCTCTATCATGTCCTCCCACAGGACACGAGGACAAGGGCCGAAGAGCAGGTGCATGTGCGTCACCACGCTAGCACGCGCCACCGCCACCGCCATCGCCACCGCCGTCATCCGCTGCCACCGGATGCGTACGCATCCCACAACAGCCGAGCCGTGGAGGAGAGCCGTGGCACATCCTCGCCAGACACGGGTGGACGCCGCGGTGGTTCACGAGCGGCACACCCGACACGCCGCGCTGACCCTGCGCGTGCGTCGCCTGCACTGGACGGACTGAAGTGGCTTGACGTGGCGCTGGCCGTGTCGTCGGCACTCTACCACGACGAGGCGTCGGCGACCGCCACCGGCGTCGACGGCCGCGATGACGTGAGGGACGACCGCCGACGCAGCGCTGCTTCTCCCCACGGCGCTCCGGACGGCGACGCGGCATCGGCGGCGACGGCGGCAGACGGTCCGCTGGAGGACGCCTACGCGTCCGTCGCCGCCGCCGACTTGATGGCGACCATGGACTCATCATGCGCCGGTGCCACAGAGCACTACAGTCTCGACGCTCGCGATGGCGCCCCGTCTCCCCGCTGTGTCGATGCGGCAGAGGCGTGTGTGACAGTCCCCGGCGCCTCGTCGTCGTCCATCGTGTCGTCCCTCGTGGCACCGGATGTGCCGCTGGAGGAGACGCTGCTGCGTATGCTGGACCTGTGTAGCAGCCACAGCCACAACCACCGCGGCCGCCGTGGTGCCAAGCACGGAGCGGTGGCACGGGCGGACGCAGGTGCGGCTGCTGCGGAGGCCGCGCCGTCGTCTGCCGCCGCTGCCGCGCTGATGCTCCCGGGACTTGATGTGAAGGCGGTGCTGACTCGCGGTGTGTTGGAGCACCGCCACCTGCACGGTCTCTGCCTTGCCCGGTGCGACTTCTCCATGGTGCGGTGGTCACACGTCACCGTCGAGGACTGCGACCTCTCGCGATGCCTCCTCTACCGCGCCGAGCTGCACCACGTGACATTTGTGCGCTGCAACTTCACCGGCGCCATCCTACGAGGCGCGCGATGTGGCGCGTCGCCGATTCACTTCGAGGAGTGCGACTTCCGCCTCGCCGCCGTTGGCCTGACGTGCGCCAACGGCGGCGACGGCGGCGGTTCATCAGTGCGCTTCGTGCGGTGCAACTTCGACCTGTGCGACTTCCAGTTCAGCGAGGGACTGAACCGCGCGTCTGCATTTGTGCAGTGCAGCAACACGCACCTCGCCGCCGGCTTCCCACTGCGCGTCCGCGGCACGGCAGACTGACGATGACGCCACGACGCGTTGCTGTCCTTGTCGCGGCAACGGGAGGTACTGTGTTTGTGCGTGCGAGGAAGGGGGAACGTGACAGTCCCACCACACAGTAACTCTCAAGGGTGGCTGGGCGGGCAAGCAAGAGTCGTCGACGCAGCAGGTGCACCACCCTTGGGTGCTTACGGACGCGTGCCAGTAGTCGCACGCAGGCCGTGCTTCTGTCCGTGTGATGGACACACCTCTCTACACACATACACACACACACACGCACCCACTTGTGCCAATCCGTGCACAGTTTGTTGGCCGTGTAGCGCAGACCCCCGTGTCTCGTCTCTCTCTCTTTCCCATCTCAGTGAGTGAGTGTCTTGCCACGCGTGGGGAGAAGCAGAGGCAGGGGGTGGGGGGCGGGGTGCAACGCCATCCCACCTCCTGAACCTGTGGAACCTTGTTGCTCACGGTTGTTCGTGTCCCCTGACGACGAGAGCTCGGTGCTGCGCTGGTGCTGCTACTCCGGTGGCCGTCGTTGTCGTCCTCATCTCCGGTGCGACTCACTTTCTCTCCTCTCCTCTCACCCCCCATACCTTCCACGCACACACACACACACACACACACACACACACACGTGTCGTTGCGCATCACCTCGCCAAGCCTGTGCGACGGCTGACGCTGCTCCTCGCTGTCGTGCCCGCCGTCGTCTGTTAGCCTCTCCTGTTTAGATCACCACTGTCTTGTTCATGAACACCGCTAGTCGAGCGCAGGGCGGGGCCGCCGTGCCCCCCACGACCGCCGCGGTCGTCACCCGTGAGGACCCGTGGCCGCAGATGGAGAAGCAGGTCGGCGCGATGCTGGCGGATCTGGAGACGCAGCTGCAGCGCTTCCGCGATACGGCGATACCCACTGTGATCGCAGAGAACGAGTTGCTCGAGTCGGTCGGCAGCTGCAACGAGGCCGTCGAGGACATGCGCTTCGCCCTCGACACCGCGATGGAACACCCCGAGTCGTTTGCCATCACGGCTGAGGCGCTGCAGACGCGGGCTGAGCGCATTCGATCGTGGGAGCGAGATATGATGAAGGCGCAGCAAGTCGCTGAGAAGGTGAAGGCCGCGCAGCGCCGGCGGACGATGGCGCAAGACGGCGACGCCGGCGACAACGGCACGCGCGAGAACACCGACTTCCTCCGGCAGGAGCACGACGTGCAGCGCGGCATCATGCAACAAGATGATCAGACGCTGGACCGGCTCTCGAGTGGCATCCACCGCGTCAAGGACACGGCCGTGAACATCCAGGACGAGCTCAATACACAGGAGCACATGCTGGACGACATCGACCGCGGCATGACTCGGGTGCAGATGCGCCTCGAAGGGGCCATGAAGAAGGTAGGTAAGCTCATCGACTCCACGAGCGACCGCGGCAAGATGATCTGCATCGGCGTTCTGTTTCTCATTCTCATCGTGCTCATCGTCGTGATCATGCGCTAGAATGGTGTGGGCGACGGTGACGGGACACGAGCAATGCAGAGGGAAGAGACGGCCTGTGGGTGTGTGTGTGTGTGTGTGTGTCGGTGCCTGGAGAGCTTCGAGGTACCGCAGAGAGGAGGCCCGACCCTGGTCTCGGGTAGCCGACATGCGGCGTGTGGCAGTGGTGGGCTACTGGCGGCATGCTGTCAGTGCGTGCCTATCGAGCATTTCGCTCTTCTTCTTTTTTTTTCTTCTTTTTTTCTCCGACATGGTGGGCGATGGTTGTTGCTGCCCACCTGCACATGACTATCTCTGCGTGTATGTGTATGTGTTTGTGTAGACGTCTATCAAGTTTGTCTCCACTCTCCTCCATCTCGATCGTGTCACTTTGTGGAGAAGGCGCGGCACGGTGCAGAGCCCTGCTCGCCGAGGTTGATTTCAGTTTCTCTAGTTGCCTTTCCCTCGCCCTTGTGTAGGAGTGTGCGGCTCTGCGTATGTGTGTGTGTGTGTGTGTGTGTGTGCTTCTGCTCGTGCGTGATTGTCGATTCGTGGTGGTAGAGAAAGAGAGAGGATGGAGGGATGGCGAGGTGTGTGTCTGCTGACATGGCACCCGGGGCGAGTGATACAGCACATCCAAAAGAAACCAGCCACACCACACATACACACGCGCGGGGAGGCACACAGGGTTGCATCGACTACCGAGCGATGAGAAGCGTGTTTGCGGATGCCCCCAGCAGCAGCAGCAGTAGCAACATGCACGTGCTGGCGGTATCACTTGCTCAAGAGCAACAGGAGGGAACGGCCCGCCTCCACTGCATCTGTTCTCTTTTTTTCTCTCTTGGCCGTCTTTCATGTTCCACATCTCTACGACTCGTGTCCTTCGACTCATTCGACTCCTCCGCCTCCTCCTCCCAAACCCCCCACCCACACACCCACACACACATATACACATATACACTCCGCGCTCTTCCTGTGTGTGTTATCGGCGCCGCAGCAAACGCGTAGGTGTGCCTGAGTTCACTCCTTTCCCTTTGCTTCTCCATACCTACTCCGCCCCCTCTCTCCCTCCTTCTTTTCATTCGGCCGTGCCTTCTTCACCCACTGCATTGAGGAATCGCAGCGAGTGCTGCTGAGCACCATTGCAACACAGTCTTGCATTCACAAACACCAATACACACACAAACGTGTACGTTCGCTAGTTTCACAGAAGATACGGCTGCTGAGAGAAGTCGTCCCCCCTCTGGTAGTTGGCTGGTGTACGTGCTTCGCTTCCCTGTCCTTCCTCTCCGTCTCCGTCTCCGTCTCCGTCTCCTCGTGCAGAGCGTTCTCCTCCAGCTGATGATGACTCGGGGAGTGCGTGCGGCGCTCGTGGCCGCGATGGCGGTGGTGGTGGTGCTGGTGGCGGTGTCGGCTGGCACTGCTGCGGCGACTGATACCATCACCTACCACGGTCAGCTGCGCATGCCCCCGTCCTACCTGCGTCACCCCGACTGCTTCCTGCCGCTCAACAACATCCAGCCAGGCACCGTGGTGCTGTACAACGGCCAAACTCGCATCGTCGTCCCCACGTCCCGCGATGGCTCCTTCACCGTCTACAAGCTGCCCTACGGGACCTACATCCTGCAGGCGGAGTACCACTACTTCGTGTTCCCGACCGTTCGGGTGGAGGTGATGTACCGCGACACCGGCGACGGCCACCGCGAGCCCCTCGTCCGCACGTCCGCGAACGACCACCCGGTGCGCCAGCTCGAGGGCAGCGGCCTGGACGAGGAGAGTCCGGCGATCATCCCCTTCAGCGGCTACCACAGCTACTACATTCCTCGCCAGCAGATGGACATCATGGGCCTCCTGAAGAGTCCCATGGTGATCATGCTGCTCATCTCGGCTGGGCTCATGGGGATGATGAAGTTGTTCCCGGAGGAGGAGATCCGCGAGTCGCAGAAGATGACGCGCGAGTGGCAGAAGAAGCTGGTGAACAGCGTTGCGGCGGACAAGGCCGGCGCGGCCAAGCCCCGTCTCGCCGCGAAGTAGGACACCAGAGCACGCTGCAGTGACGCTGGTAAATGACGGCACAGCGAGCGAGAGAGAGAGAGCTCGAGACAGGACGGCCTCATGCCTGCATGCCTCGCACCGTCTGCGTGCCTGCGCTGCCGCCGAGGTGGAGGCGGCAGCAGCAGAGGGAACGTGCCAGTGAATGTGTGTGTTTGTGTGTGTGTGTGTGTGTGTGTGTGTGTGTGTGTGTGGAGGCGATGAGGGATAGAAGAACTGCGCTTCCCCCTTCTCCCTCCCTCTCCTTCCGTTGTGTTGGACGGTGTAGCGGCGGTGATGTTCCCTCGATTGTTACCGCCTGTGTGCTTCCCTGGTGATGTCGATGCGTATGCGTGTGTCTGTTTGCCTCTCACTCTCCCTTTCAGCGTTGCCTGACCCTCGCGTGTGCGCTTGCGCGTCATCTGTCAGACCTCTCGTCTCTCCCTCTCTTCCTTCCCCGTCGCGTCGCTGGTGTTCGTCGAGTACGGCTCTCTGCCTCTTGTTGTGTCTGTGTATGCGTGTTTTTTTTTTCTATGCGTATGTGTGTGTGCGTGGTCTAACTACCAACTCCATTGTGTCTGCACATCCGTCTGCGTGCTCCACTCGTCTCTCTCCCCCTCTCCCTATCTCTCTGTGTTTGGGTGAGTAACATCTCACGTCGTGAGAGGGGAGAGAGAGAGGCGTGTCTGCACAGTAGCGCTGCTTTGGCAGGGGGACGACGAGGAGGGCAGGCGACGGCGCCTCTGCTCCACCACGATCTATCTCCTCCGCCCCTCCGTCGCGTGCCCACAACGGTGCTCGTATGCGCATACTCATCTCTCACATCCCCCTCCGCTCCTTGTCGTGACATACCCACACACACACACACACACACACGCACACACACACGTCTAAACGCATTCCAGAGATACTTGCAGAACTGCTGCTTCAGCACAGTCTCTCTCGCTCTCTTCGCTCCCCTTCTGCTCTCTTCTCATCAACGTCTCTTCGTCCGACAGGGTCCATGGCGCTACGGCTGCGTGGCGTGGCGCGTCTGGCGCTGATCGCGATGGCCGCGCTCGTCGTCACCTTCCTCGTTGCGATCCCGCTGCTCGAAGCAAAGCGCAGCTACGCGGCGAACAGCCCGTCTCGTCCGATGGAGGGGGTGGAGGACGTCAATGCAGAGAACTACTACGACGTGGTGGGGCATGACCAGTTCGTGTTGCTCGAGTTCTACGCGGATTGGTGCGGCTACTGCCGGGACTTCGCCCCCATCTACGCGGAGTTCGGCAAGTACGTCCGCATCCGCCCCGAGTTGCAGGAGCGTCTCATCGTGGGCAAGGTGAATGCGCCGAGTGCGGGACGCATTCAGCGGCGGTACAAGGTGGATGGCTACCCCACGGTGGTGCTAGTGCCGCCGAACAAGCACGTCGGCATCGAGTTCACCGACAACCGCGACTTCAACGAGCTCCTCGCCTTCGTGGAGCGCGAGATGGCGAAGGTGTAGCGCACCGCTGCCGCGTAGCCTTCCTCCTCTCCCGCCCCCTCTCTCTGTGTGATGGAGGCAGGTATGTCGACGCAGCAGAGGAGGAGTGGATGAGGGGGAACGCCATCAGCGGTGGCGGACGGCCCTCCTCTCTCTCCTCCACCTCTCTGTCTTCATCTGCTGTGCCACTACACCTACTCGCCGTGATGCAACTTCTCTCCCTCTCAGCTGCCTTGTATGTGGATAAATCTGTGTGTTTGCACGCGCGGTTCAGCGCCTCTGTTCAAGGATGCAGTCGAAGTGCAGAGAGGCAAAGCAACAAGACACTCTCCTGCTCCCCTCCCTCCGTATTTCCCTCTCTCTCTGTCTCTCTGGCGCCAGCGCCGCTGTTCGAGGTCCCAAGGAAGGATGTGATGACTCCCATGCATGCACCCCTGCTTAACTCCTCTCTCGGTTCCGCTCTCTCCTCTCTCTCTCTCCTGCGCACGTCACATCACCCTCATCCACGCACCCACGCACTCACGCACCCGCCCCTCCTCCTTCTCTCCCCCCTGTACGTCTATGCGCGTATGTGTGTGCATGTGTGTTTATGTGTGTGTTCACACGTGTGCGCGTGCTTCGTCCTCGTGGTAGTTGCAGTGTTTCACACACATTCACACACCTTCTCATTCACTCTCTGCCTCTCTCGCACCTCCACTTTCTATTCGCTCTCTCTCTCTCTTCACTGCCTCCTCCTCCTCCGCTCGCTAAGCACGCGCGATGGGCCGGGTGACCGCGTTCTTGGCGGTGCTGCTGCTCGCGGCCTTCGTGGCCGTCGGCTCGTGCAGCAGCGATGACCCCAGCATCCCGATGCCCGGTGTAGTGCAGATGACCTCGACCTCCTTCGACGAGCTCGTGGGCAAGGACAAGGCAGTGCTGGTCGAGTTCTACGCGCCGTGGTGCGGCCACTGCAAGAGCATGGTGCCCGAGTACACAGCACTGGGTGCGGCCTTCGAGAAGAGCTCCAATGCGAAGGACCTCGTGGTCATCGCCAAGGTGGACGGGACGGCGCACCGCGACCTCGGCAAGCGCTTCGACGTCACGGGCTTCCCCACGATCTTGTACTTTGCCCCCGGCTCGCTGAAGCCGGAGAAGTACTCAGACCAGCGCACCGCCACCGCCTTCGCCGCGTACCTCACCAAGGCGGTCAAGGGCCTGCTGCTGACGATCCCAAGAGCGCCGCAGTTCGCCACGGAGCTGGACCACACCAACTTTGACGAGGTCACCAAGGACCCGTCCAAGTCGGTGCTCGTCATGTTCTACGCCCCCTGGTGTGGTCACTGCAAGTCGCTGAAGCCGGTCTACAACCAGCTGGCCAAGGTCTTCGCGAACGACAAGCACGTCGTCATCGCCATGATCGACGCCGATGACTCGGCGAACAAGCGGATCGCCACGAAGTACGACATCTCCGGCTTCCCCACGCTGTACTTCTTCCCCAAGGGCGCCGATGCGAAGCCGGTGGAGTACAAGCTGGGGCGCGAGATCGAGGACTTCATCGGCTTCGTGAACGAGCACGCCGGCACGCACCGGCTTGTGAACGGCGACCTTTCTTGGGACCACGGCGTCATCGCCGAGCTCGCGGAGAGCGCGGCGCGTGTGGCGCGGAGCACCGGCGACGCGGCCCAGTCCGCGGTGGAGCAGGTGCGGTCGGCGGTGGACAAGTTGGTGTCGAGCGAGGGGACGGCCTACTATGTGAAGACGGCGGAGCGGATCGCGGAGAAGGGCGCCGACTACGTGTCGAATGAGATCTCCCGCCTGCAGCGCACTCTCGAAGGCGCCGTGACGGGCGAGCGGCGCGACGACATGCTGAAGCGCATGAACATCCTCAACTCGATCAAGAAGCTCATCAAGAAGTAGGCGATCGACGTCGGTGCAGCTCACCTCTGTCTTTGGATCGGCGACGGCTTGGACGAGAGAGAGAGAGGCGGCAGTAGGCTGGCGTCGATGTACACACACACACAAGCCGCTCCGGAGTTGGTGGTGGCGGTTGCCTCATCTGCCTCTCTTGCGACGTACACAATCGCCGTGCCCACATCTTCACCACCACCGCCGCCGCTGCTGCTGCTGCTTCTCTCTCTCTGTCTCTCCTTCGCTCCCGCACTGGTGCACACGCCGCGCTGCGTTGTGCTCTTCTCCTTCTTTTCTCCTCTCTTCCTCCCTTTCCTCCTATTGCGCCGCCATTGTGTGTGTACGTGCGTGTACGTCGACGTTCCGCAGGGGCTGCGAGTGTGCTGTGTGTTGAGATCGCCGTCATTGTGCTTAAACGGCTGTGTCTCTCCCTCTCTCTCCCCCCACACACCGTCACCGTTGCGTCTCGTCTGCGTATCCGTCTGTGCGCCTGTGTCTGTGGAGTATACGTGGGTGTCTGGGTGCACTGCGTCGTTGGCGTTGGTGCCCCGCTTCACTGCCGTGTGGTGCACATGCGTGTGTGTGTGTGTGAGACAACGAAGGATGAGGGGGCTGCGTCGCCGTGACAGGCCTAGGTGCACCCTTCACTGTTGCTCTACGGTTGCTCCCCCTCTTTCCCCCTCACTCCATGTCCCCATGTGATGCCCCCATGCGTGTGTGTGCATGTGCGCGCACATGTGTGTGTGTGTGTGTACACACATGAGTGCGGCGATCCGGCACAAAACCAACGTACAGTCCCCCCCCCCCGTTATCCTCCCATGTCCACGTCACCAGCACAGCGCATCTCCGACTCGTGGGCCGGTGTACGCTCGGTGCCCCTGTCCGGACGGCTGCTGTGACGGTCCATGCACTCGCAGCGAGTGAGGAGGAGGAGGAGGAGGTGAAGGAATGCATGTGGGTGTGTCCTGCTCTCTTCCCTTCATCGCCCGGCTGCCGAGCTCTGCCAACTCTCATCCACACGTACTCACACACACACACACACACACACATTCTCGTCCTATCTCTACTCTCCATCTCCGTTGCTCCGTGCTGGTACCGTCGCTCTCTCGCTTCCGCCTCTGTTTCCCCTCTCTCTCTCTACCGCTCTCCGTTCTCGCATCACCAGCATCGCTACGTCGGCCTGCTCTGTCGCTGCTCCTGAGATCGTCCAAGCAGCTCTCGGCATCCCCTCGGCGCGCGCCTCTGTGTGTGTGTGAGAGAGAAAAGGGAGCAAAGAAGGAGAAGGACACACACACACACACATTAATACACGAACACACACATACAGTTCTTCCCTCCCCCACCTAGGCAGGGAGTGTGGAGCCTCGCCGCACCGCTTCGTCCACGTTGCACTGCACCACCGCCATGGTGCTCGCTGGATCGCTGCCCGGGGTGCGCTGCCGCCGCAGCCAGCCGAGAGATGCGGCGCAGCTGACGGCGCTGCTGCACCTGTGCGATGTGGTGCCCGAGGGCATCCCTACCCCGGCGGTGTTCCACCTGCACACCCGCGCCGATGTCGCGACCCTGATCCAAACGGCCTACCTGAGCGTGACAGCAGTGCGCGACGTCAAGGCTGGCGCCGGAGGACAGCAGACCTCGTCCTCGTCGCCCGGCGAGGAGGGGGAGGGGGAGGACGAAGTGGTGGTGGGGTTCATCGTGCTGAGCGACGAGCTCGCCCCTGCGAGTCTAGGCCACAGCGTCGCGGCTGGCAGCAGCAGTAGCGGCGGCGAGGTCGGCGGCGAGAGCGCGGTCACCATGGAGCAGACGACGGTCTTCAACGAGGACATGCGCGACGCTGTCGGTGGTGCGACGCTGGAGAACAGTTTGTGGCTGCGCATGCTGATCGCACCCCCCAGCGACGCCGTCGGCCACACGAACTCGGCGAGCACGACGGCGACAACGGCCGCCGCCGCCGCCGCCACCGCCGCGGTGCGCGCGACGCCGTACTCGTCGGAGGAGATGGCGATGGATCTCCTGCGCGTCGCGTTCGGCACGATGAGTGGCATCGAGCACATCTTCATGTCGCCCGGTGCCGCCTTCTCCTGCCTCGAGGCCATCACCGGCGTCGCTCCGCTGTCGACCAAGGATGTGGTGGGCTCGGTATTGCCTGCGTCGTCGTCGGCATCGAGGCGGATGCCGGCGCGGAAGGTGCTGCACCTCTCCCGTGCGGTTGTGCTGCCCCCGCTGACCATCCGCCAAGGACGGGTGGAGGACTATGACGATACGGTGTCGCTGCTCGTCGCGGGCGGCCCCGGCGTCATCACGGAGCTGCCGCCGCACTTCTTCCTTGAAGAGATTCTGCAGGACCAGGACACGTACAACAAGGTCATCGTCGCCGAGGACGCCGTGACGCACGAGGTGGTCGGCGTCGCGTGTCTGCGCCAGCTGGCGGTGGAGGAGCAGCAACACACGGCGCGGCTGTACAACACGGACGCACTGGATCGGCTGCGGCACGTCAGCCTCGACGGCGCGGGGGCGGGGGTGCAGTTCGACGGCGGACTCTCGTGCACCGTCAGCATCTTCTTCCTCTACTTCAACCCCAGGTTTGACCACAGTGCCTATCAGCTGCTGCCCAGCATCTTCCGCGAGTTCCCCACGTGCGACTACGCGACCCTGCGTCTGCCGCACACCCTGCCGTCGCCGGAGCCGATGGTCCTGGAGCGCTTCCAGTACGCCCCGCTACGCCGCTACCAGCCACACAACGCACGTGGGGAGGTGGTGCCCGCGCCAGACGCGCTGTGGGTGTGCCCCAAGGTGTCGATGGAGATGGACCACGGCGTGCAGGCGCGTGTGGAGCTCCTTAGCAGCCCCCGCAACGTCCTGCTGCGCAGCAAGGTGCTGTCGCAGTTCACCGCGCCAGCCAAGACGTCCCCGTCGCCGTCGGTGAGTCGCGCCGGCCGGCCAGCCGGCGCCGGCGTGCACGCGGTGCTGCATCAGCAGCAGGGCCGTGGCGGTGCAGGCGGTGTCCTCCCCGGGTTCCCGGGCTGCTCGGCGGAGCTGCTCAGCGCCATTCAGGAGGACCTGGACACGGCCTCGCCGGCGGCATCGCCAGCAAGCGGTGGTGGCGGTGGTGGCGGTGGTGGCGGCGATGCGGCGGCGGCGGCGGCGGGGCTGAGCCGCGCTGTCTTTGCGCTGACATGGGGCGTGCACTCCGCCGGTGGTGGCGCGACCGGCGCGGTGTCGCTGCCGGCTGTGGCCGGGCTCGTCTCGGTGCAGCCGCTCTCCGTGGGGGAGATGTACGCCCTTCGCGCCAACTACGACCTCGACCGCTTCCTCACCTTCAACGCCTCTGGCGGCTTCGACTACTCCGCCACGGACACCTCCCTCACGGCGGAGGAGGGGCCGCTGCGCTACCGCTCCTCTGAGCTGCCGGGCCTCATCGTGCGCTTTGTCTACATCCGCCCCGTCTTTAGGCAGCACCTGCGCTTCTTCCTGCGCGAGGTGCTCCGCGTCACCGGCGCCGCGGTGCTGCTCGCGCTGACGAGCACCGACGCGGCGCTGTGCCAGACCGCGATCGCCTCCTTCGTCTTCGCGCCACCGCGTCGGGTGGTCGAGGTGCACGACGACGATCGGCGCCGCACGCCCAAGCATGGCGAGGAGGGGCTGGTGAGCACGCTCATCAGCGTGGCGGATGTACCCGAGGTGAACGATGTGACCCCGGCGATGGCGTTGGACAAGGCGGACGCCGCGCACACGAGTCTGGCGCTCGGCTCCCTCTTCTTCACGACCCGCCGCTTCCTTGGCGATGAGCGGGTGCGCGTGCACGCCCGCGTCGTGGTCGTCGGCGCCAGTGCGACGGCGCTCTGCCTGCTGTACGAGCTCCTGTCCATTCCGTACCTGGACTTCCTCAACCTCACCGTGGTGGCGACCGATGGCATGCCGCTGCACCCGAACCAGCGCCAGGGGCGCCAGTGGCAGGTGGACGGGATGGAGCTGCTGGAGCGCGAGTACGTGCGTCTGCGCCTCGGCGACGGACTCGCGAACCCGCAGTCCTTCTGCATCGGCGCGAACGTCGTCCGTGTCGTTCAGGGCACACTCATCGACATCGACACCACGATGAAGTTCATTCACCTGGAGAACAGCATGTACGAGCCGTACGACCAGCTGCTGCTCGCGACGGGGCGGCAGTACATCGTGTCGCCGCCGATACGAGCCCTTCAACAGCAGGAGGCGCGCGTCGCTCGCGGCGGCGTGCTCGCCTTCTCTGGCGAGGTGGCGGAGGACCGGCTGCGGCACACCTTGTCCGAGCTGGGCCACTCGGTGAGCGGGTCCATCGCGAACGTCGTCGTGTACGGCTCCGGCCTGGACGCGGTGGCGACGCTGTCGACGATGGTGTCCGTGGGCTTCCCAGCGCAGCGGCTGGTGCTGTGCCGACCGAGCACGGAGCAGACGCCGTTCACCGACGCCGCCTGCGGCGAGGCGGCGATGGCGCTGTTCCGTGCGTTGGGTGTGACGGTGCTGGAGGGCTACGGCGTCTCGCGCCTCGAGTACGACGACGACGCCTTGACGTCCGTGCTGCTGGCGTCTCTCTCCTTCGAGCGCAAGGCGGGCGAGGCCGTCGAGCTGCCCTGCGCGCTCATCGTGTGTCTCGAGGAGAAGGAGATCGACCGCAGCGTCCTCACGGCCCTGGCGAAGCGCTCCATCGTGTTCGACGGCCGCGTGATCGTGGGCAGCGCGTACGAGACGAGCCAGCCGGATGTGCTGGCGGCTGGACCGGTGGCGATGTTCACCCGCCGCTACGGCGCCACAGAGGCGTTCGAGGCCTTCAACCCGCGGGACATCGGCCGCGATCTGGCGCGGGTGCTGCTCGCCCGCCTCGGCGTGCCGGAGTTCCGCGCCCGCATCGCCACCGCCGCCAGCGAGGCGCCGACCGCCACGACCCGGCGCGCCTCCGCCGACGGCGCCCACTCGGTGAGCGTCAGCGACAGCCAAGTAGCGGACAACACCTCCTCCTCCTCCGCCACGTCCCTGGACGCGTCGCACGGGCGTGGCAAGCGCGGCCCTGTTCTACCCACCTACGCTTCGCCCGTGTCCCGGCGCGTGCGGCTCCCGTGCGGCTACCAGTACACGAGCACCGTCCGCGGCTCAGCGGCCTTCGACGCGACCAAGTGCATCCCTCTTCAGTTCAGTTCCACCGACATGAGCAGCGTCCCGCTCGACGACGTGCACCCGTCCTCGAACACGGCAGCCGCGGCGCGAGAGGCGGCGAAGACGCCAGCGTGGCGGGAGATGATGACGCTGTTCGTGCACGCACAGCATCGCACCATCGACGGCATCGTCTACGTTGGCAATGGCACGCCGGAGGTGCACAACTACCGCGCCATGATCGGGATGCCCGAGTCGCTCTTTCACCTCCAGTACCGCTACGCAGAGGTGGCGACGAGGCGCGACGGCGGCGACGACTTCGATCCAACAACTGCGGCGATGCTGCACGCCGGCGGCGGCGGCGGCGCGCGTGCGGCCACCGCCGGCGTCCTGACGGTGCCGCCCCGCAACGGGCAGTTCGACCTCGTCTCGTACCTCCGTCTTCCCACACTCAAGCCGCTCCTCACCGACCGCTTCTTTTGCTTCTTCTGGCAGCTGCAGCGCGAGGTGCAGGCGGCGGAGGAGGTGGTGACGGTGCGTGCGCGCGTGCTCGCGGCGCAGCAAGCCACCGGGACTCTGTCGCCGGCAGACGCGGCGCTCCGCGTGGCTGAGCTGACCGACACGAGGCAGGCGTTTCGGCACAAGACGCAGCTGGCGTTGCTCAAGTACCTGCATGAGAGCAAAGACACACGCCCACAGGACATGTACCTGCCCAGCATCGAGAAGCAGATGGCGGAGCGGCGGCGCGCCGTCGGGTAGAGCCGCACACACAAACGCCACCGAGGTGATGTACTACAACCCCCCCCTTCCTTCACCCCCTTGGTCGCGGCGACAGCGCCGTCCACCTCCGAGACAGACCTCCTCTTGGACCTTTTTTTTTTTTCGATACCTTTCATGTACGTACAGTGCGTGCCACTCCCCGGTCTTCTTCTTCTTCCGTCTCATGCACACACCAACACACACACACACACGGAAGACACACGGGTAGGCGAGGGAGAGCGGGGGCTACGGACGGCGTGGCAGGCACGGCAATCGCAGGGATACTGGTCGACCACGCCACGAAGGAGTGAGGCAGTTGTCCACTCTCTCCTCCGACCCCTCTCCTTCATCAGCGCTGATGGGCCACCGCAGTAACGCGGCCACAGTGCATCCCCGGGCGCGGCACACAGAGGGAACAACGGCGTCCCATGGTGGACTGTGCAGTGGCACTCCTCTGCCTCTCGCACAGTCGGCTCACTCACGCGTGGGACGACTTGTGTGAGGCGGTGGACCAGCTTCTCCAGCCCCGCTCTCGGCACTCTCGGCATCCTCTCCTCCTCCGTCGCTCTCTGCACACACACACACACACATTGCCTCCCTCTTCTTCCACTTCTTCTGTTCTTTCGCTGTCTTGACACACGTCAACACACGTCTGTACTCAGAAAAAAAAAACGCGCCTACACCCACCTACACGCACTCTTCCAGCATCCATCTGCCGTGTCACACACAGCCGCCCACCCCTCGCCGTCGTCTCCTCTCTCTGTCCGTCTCGCCGAGGCAGCGCCGTCCCCCCACCCCTTCACGCCACGGAGATGTTCCGCTTCACCGCCCCTGCTCTGCAGAAGCTGCAGCCGCTGGGCCAGCGCGTGCTGGTGAGGCGCACGCAGGCGGCGAAGCAGACGAAGGCCGGCATCCTGATCCCTGAGCAGGTGGCCGGCAAGGTCAACGAGGGCACGGTGGTGGCCGTTGCCGCGGGGTCGAAGGACTGGACGCCGACGGTGAAGGTGGACGACACGGTGCTGCTGCCGGAGTACGGCGGCTCCGCGGTGAAGGTCGGGACCGAGGAGTTCTTCCTGTACGACGAGAGCATGCTGCTCGGCGTGCTGGCCAAGTGAGAGAGAGAGGAAGAGCGCCCGTGTGCAGCTGCGTGCGTATGAGGATCTACAGAGCTGTCCTGCAGCCGTCCCTCCTCCTCACCAGGTGAGGGCGTGTGTGTGTATTCTGTTTTGCCTGCGATGGCAGTCGCGCAGTCGTGAGGCACCTTCGTGGAGGAGAGGAGGTCGGGAGGTGGAGAGAGGACCCAGTGCGGCCACACCAGAAGGCGGGAGCGAAGGATGGACAGGAGACGGTCACGCGAGAGGAGAAGGTACAGCAGGCGGTACCAGAAACGTACTGGGCCAACACCACGGTCCGCACCGGCCTCCTCCTCCCCCCTTTTGTCTCTCCTTTACGTACCGTGCCTTCTGTGGTCTGCACGGCGACGGCACGCAGCGGGTGGTCCACACCACCGCACCCCCTACCTCGACGCTGACCTCGCACAGTGCGGAGGCATTGTTACTTGTGTTCTAAGTACCATCAGAACCTGCCCACACACACCCACACACGCACACACACACGTGCACACACGCTCCGGTATCTCGGTACTCGAGTGTTGTGGAGAGTGCAGCGTGGCCCCATCGCCTGACCCACGCGCTCGTCAAGGGGACCTACAAGGCGTGTGTAGCTTGCGTCATATGTGTGTGTGTGTCTCTTCGTCCGTGTTTCATCTTCCGTCGTTGGACTGACCGTCGTGCCCGCTTCCGCGTCCGTCTCCTGTGCGCGAGGGAGTGTGTGGACACCTCGGGACGGTGAACCATCGAACTGTGTGTGTGCCGCCGCCTACTTCTTCTCTCTCGTCTCTCTCCCGTTCTCCAACAAAAAAAACACACACACAACAATCGACAACGCTGATATCACACACACACACACACACACACTGGCAGGAAAGGAAAAGAACACACACACGCACGCAGACAAAGAGGCACTTCATCATCTCTTCTCTTGTTTTTCTCCTTTGCGTCTGCTGCGGCGCATCGGCGCACTCAGAGAGGCGGTGGTGGACGCTTCGCGTCGCCTCCTCTCACCACCACCAGCGCGCGCGTGTTTGTGTGTCTTTTTTTTTTTGTTTTGTAGCTCACTGTGGCGTCCAGCATGTACCGCTGCAGCTCCGGCACTTTGTGCCTGCGCTGGTGTGGGGCAGCGGTGCTGCGCCACGGCAGGTGTAGCATCGCCTTGCACAGCCGGGTGCGGTGTGAGCGTGGTGTGCTGTGGACGGCGCACCGCAGCTGCGCCGGCGGCAGCGCGGGGCGATCCCCGCCGCGCCTCTCCAGCCACGCCTCCTCTCCCCCCTCTGCGTCACCAGCCTCGACCGGGGCCACCGCACCCGTTCTAGGTGCCGCATCAGCGGGCGGAGCAGCTGCTGCTGTCGTGGAGGAGCTCAACAGCGACGAGGTGCCGCTGCGCACCCCCGCTGAGGTCGAGGAGGCGTTCGCCTGCTCCGTGCAAGCTCGTACGGTGTCCAACGTGCAGCTGCGTCGCTACATCGAGCAGCTGCCCGTGGGACGCTACGCCATGGCGATGGCAGCGGTGAAGGGCGCTAAGGCCGGTGGGCTCCGCGTCACCGCCCCCACCTACGAGGTGCTCCTGCTGGCCCTGATGAACGGAGGTCAGCTGCGGGCCAGCATGGAGCTCTACCAGCAGATGATACAGCAGCGCATGACGCCCACACCAAACACTTACGCTGCCCTGATGGACATGTGCCTCCAGCGCAACATGCCCAAGGCGTGCCAGTCGCTCTTCACCGACCTGCAGAAGCGCGGGGTGCGGCCGTCGGCGCGCAACTATGAACTGATGATCACCAGCCTCGCTGCGGAGGTGCCGCCGCAGTGGACACTCGCCATCGAGGTGTTTGACAAGATCTCGCGCGAGCGCAAGAGCCGCGTCACGGCGAAGACCTACAACGCCCTCATGCTCGTGTACATGAACATGAACCCCTTCGACTGGCGCATCGTCTACAACTGCTACAGTGAGATGCGCCACCGCCGCCCGCGCATCCCGCTGGAGTGGGAGAGCTATCTCATCCTGGAGGAGGCACTGCGCAAGGGACAGGCCGGCTACGTGCGGCGTGGCATGGCCTACATCGATGCGTGGATGGCGGTGACGCCGCTGCGCTCGTGGAGCTTCGCGAAGGGTGTGTTGGTGTACTTCGCTGCGGCGATGGTGTTCAAGACCTTGGCGGGGTACGTGATGATGTGGTACTACGAGTCGAGCATCGCCGCCACCTCGGATTCACTACTGTCCCCCTAGTCACGCCAGCAGCCCCGCTGCCGATGCTCTCCGGGCACACACAGACACACAGACACAGATGCACACAGACACACACAGACAAACAGACAGAGGCGCCGGGGTGGGCATGTCACCACCGTTTTCCCCTTCTTTACCGACCGCACGGCACGGCCCACTCTCAACCGCCTCACCTCACCCCGCCACTGTCTCCCCTCCTTGTGCTCCACAGTAGCAGACGCAAGCCAACACACACGGACACACACACACACACACACACACACACACGTAGATTGCCACGAGTAAGGGGGGGGGACTCATGACATCCACGTCTGGGCCGGCTTCTCCAGAGGAGGCGGCGCTGGCCTCGCTCAGCTGCTTCTCTTCCGAGCAACTTCACATGGCGGAGGCTGCCCTTCAGGCGGCGCTGATGGACAAGGTCCGCGCCATCGCGGCGGAGCACGGCGAGGCGTTCATACAGAATCTGCTGCAGCGAGAGATTGCGCGGACGAAGAAGATGGAGGCGCAGCTGACGACGGTGAAGAAGCGGCTCGGCGCTCAGGAGCGCGTCCTCCACGACACGCAGGCGGAGGTGCGCGCCGTGAAGGTGCACGAGGAGAAGTCCAAGTTCATCTGCCACAATCTCCAAGACGTCACCAAGAAGCGCGAGCAGCTGACAGAGAAGATGGAGGCCGAGATGGCGGCATACCGCAACGACACGCAGGCGCGTGTAAGCCAGAACGTTCAGAATCTCGTGGCGGAGTGCGAGAAGCGCCGCGAGCGCGTCGAGGCGGCCGAGGCGGAGGCGGCGGAGCTGGAGAAGGAGCTGGAGGAGAAGAAGGCGGACTTCGAGAGCAGCTTCGCCGACCTGCAGGACGGGCTGACAGGCCGCACGGCACAGTACCAGGAGCTCATCGGTGCTTACCAGGAGGCGACGCGTGAGGTGGAGGTGCTGGAGGCGCGACTCATGCTGCTGCGGCGCGAGCGGAACTCGGTGGAGATGGCACGCGCCGCGTTGCAGCAGCAGCTGGAGCTGTACGAGAAGCAGGTGGACAGCTTTGCAAAGGCCGTGATGAAGCCAGCGGACATTGAGGTGTTTGCACAGCAGCAGCGTGACCAGTCGCAGGCGCGCATCGCCGCCTTGGAGACGGAGAAGGCAGCGGTGCATCAGCAGCGTCTACAGATGGACAAGGAGCTGGTCGAGCTGCGTGCCAAGCTGGCGGCACTGCGGCGGGAGGTACCGCAGCTGGAGAAGGCCAAGGTGGCAGCCGAGAAGCGGTGCCGTCAAGCACAACAGGCCCGGCAAGAGAAGAAGTAGACTCACACACCCACGGCACTGCGCAAGTGCAACGCTGTGCGTGTGTGCACTTCCGTCCCCACGAGGAGCAGCGGTCATCGAAAAAAAAAAAAGGTGTTTCTCATCGCTACGAGGCTGCTGTCACTGCTGCTGCAACTGCTGCTGCTGCCTCCGCGCGCGTGTGTGTGTGTGCGTGTGTGGGGGAGAGAGGAGCGCTGGTATGTGCTCATCGCGTCGGACTTCGCACCTCTACGCGCGCGCCGACTTTTCACGTGGACACACACACACACACAAACAAAACACAATCTCTCTTCTCTCTCTTCCCCTTACCCGCTCCCCTTCCGTTGCACATGCGCGTCTCCGTCCTTCTACCGTCCTCACCCCTTTCTGCATGTGTGCGTGGGTGTGTCCGTGTCTCTCCACGTCACGGATCGACGAGCATCCACGCCTCTACCTAGCTCTCTCTCTCTCTGGTGTATCCGTCAATACACACACACACACACACACACACGCACACACACAGATAGCGTGGATGCGGCGGTCGCTGGTGTGGTGTTGCAGCAAGATCGACCTGGATGGGAAGCCGTCGCGGTACTTCCCGCGGTTTCGGCCGCGTCGGCTGGTCATGCCCGTCGACACAAATAATGTGCACAACAACAATCGGCATGTCAACCCTCTGTACGTGAAGGTTCAGGAACAGCAGCGGCGACGTCGCCGTGCGGAGAAGCGCGGCGCGGTGCAGCTGGCCAGTGTGCCACGAGAGCGGAGCGTCGGCGATGTGTACCGGATCCTGATGGAGACGTGCACGGCGCAGGACCTCTTCTCCAACGCCGCCCTCACGCCGCCAGCGGTGCGCGAGTTGGAGGCGCTCGTGACGGCCCGCCAATCAGCCGGAGCGCCGGTGGAGGACCAGCGTCACGCCTCCCCGCTGTACTCACGCGCCTTCCCTGCCGCGCCGCCACCGCCGCCTCTCGTGGCCGCGTCGTCCTCGCCTGCCGCCGGGCACGCGCTCACGGTACGCGAGGTGGACGAGATGTGGTCGATGCTGGACCGCACCCCGCTGAACGCCCCGGTGCACGGCGCGCTCGCCTTGCGCGGGGATGCGCTGGTCCGGTCCACGCTCCTCGAGCTCGCCTACTCCGCCTATCCTCGTCTGCGATCCAAGCATGTGCAGCAGTTGCTGCATGAGACGACGGGGCTCCTGCCATGCGGTCGCATCGCCATGCGCATCGGCCTCGCCGAGCACTGCGGGGTCGAGGGCGACATAGCGATGTGGCGGGAGCTGAACGTCCTCTCCGAGCGCGTCCGTCTAGCGCGCAAGGCAGCGACGGTGCACCTGCAGCGCGTGGAGAAAGGCGTGGCGGCGCAGCGGCGGTGGTACTGGCGGGCAGTGCTGCGCTCCGCCGCGGCGCGGCTGCGTCTGTTCCCCGTGCACAAGGAGGACTTGCAGCCGCGCCTGGAGTGGGTGCGCAGCTCTCTGCTCGCCTTCGTCGCCTTCGTCGAGATGGCCGAGGCGTCCGGCGACCCTCGCGCACGAGTGCGGCCGCTCATCCACCATCTCTTTGCCAGCCAACTGACGCGCCACGTGCGGCGCCACGAGGTGGTTGCAGCTGCGGAAGCTGTCGTCGAGGCCACCGCTGCCGGCGCTGGCGCGGCGCACGCAGGGGCAGGCGGCGCCGCTGCACACGACGCAGCGGACCATGTGGCGCTTTCTCACCGCGTTGCCGAGGAGCTCGCACGCGTCAAGGCGCGAACGGCGGACGAGGAGGAAGTGTTGGAGGGTCGCGTGCACCCGATGAACAGACGCGCGGACCTCCGCCGCGAACAGTTTGAGTCCAGCGGTGGCGCGCACGGCACGCAGATGCTGCGTGACGACTCCCTCGAGCGGCACGCGGAAGACCACAGACACCTTGCACCGCCGCTACTGCTTCACGCGCTTGCGTCTGCGAGTACCAACGCGTTCAAGGAGGTGCAGCTGGTGCTCCGCTACGGTTCAGGGGTGTCGGAGCATCTGCGGCAGGCGCCGCTTGATGTCGACCAGGCGGTGCGTCGGGTTATCGATCTGCAGGAGACGAACAACTACGCCTCACTGCACGATGTGCAGCAGCTGCGCCAAGTGGAGCACACGGTGTGCCGGCTCTACGCCGGCCGCCACTGCCTCGGCGAGGGCAAAGGCGAGACGCTCATGACTGCCATGCAGGACGCCTCCATACAGATGCTCACGCGTTACTACCTCCACCCACCGACCCCATCGCCGTCGTCGTCGTCGTCGGCGGCGGTAGCAGGTACCCGGTCGAGCTTGGACGGCGACGACGACACGGACGTAGGCGAGGAAGGGAACGGCAGCTGCGGCGACGGCACTGAGACCGCTGGCATCCCTGCGCCGCGCATGCGACCTCTGAGGACAGAGGAGGAGGTCATCTTGTAGCGGAGGTACGCGCAGGCATCGGCGGAGGGAGGGGAGAGGTTGTACGAGAGGAAGGAGGGGAGGGGTTCAACGGAGCGAGGGGAGAGAGGGAGAGACACACGTGAGCCCGCCTGTGATGGGGCCGAGCCTTCTCCGGCCGTGCCGCGAGGTCTCTCTCTCTTTCTCCCCCGTTGGTGTCAGTGTCGACGTGTGCGCCAGCGCTTCTTTCTTCAATGACACACACACACGCACACAACCATATGCACACATCAGACACACCCATTTGCCTTCGACAAAGTTCACAGAGTTATGAGAAACCCAACAACAACAGCTGGTGCCGGCAGGGCAGGCGATGTCTTTCTGAACTGTGCGACCCCGATCCACGACGGTGGTGTCACGCTGGTGCTTGTGGACGGGCATGGGTCACCCTTTCTCCCCTCCGCGTTTGTGCGCTGACTCCTCCGTCCCGCTCACATGCTATGGCTCCCTCTTGGCACCGCTCTCTTCGATGCTCAAGCACTTGCACAACCCCTGCAGTCTCTCTCTCTCTCCACTCTCCTTCCCACCCGTTCGCCACAGCTCGCGTCGTGCCGCACCTCCCCCCTCCCCCCCCGCACCTCTCTCTCCACCACCGCACAGACGCAACTCTCCTTCTTGGCTCCACTCCCTTCCCCCTGCATCGACTCGAGTCACTCTCGATCGCCGAGCGACACACACACAGACATAGACACACACACACACACGGACACACGGTAACTTCTCTGTCTCGCATTTGTTGTGCCGGCAGGCAGGCGGGCACGCGCGCGGAACGTGTGGCGGAGCTGCGCGCATCACCATGTCGGTGGCACGCTCTGCGTATCGCCAACTGCTGCGCGTGGGCAAGAAGGTCTCGGACAAGTACAGCGATCCCAATGACATGTGCTTCGCCCTCTTCGGCGTGCTGGTGAGCCGGCATGACTTCATGAACGCCGGCTATGGAAGCACGTTCCCTGCGATCCTGCGGACGTGCTTCCTTCGGCCGTCCATCGCTGGTGACCCACACGACACCACCAGCGCGCGCACGAGTGCCGCCTTCGACGCACTGCGCCGCCTCAACGAGCTGAAGGCCTCCAACGCGGCATTCCGCGTCCGCGAGCTCCGCAGCACCATGTCGGATGCAGCGGACCACACAAGCGCCACCGCCGCTGCCGTTGATGGCTCAGCGGCAGCGGCGTCATCCTCCTCCTCCTCCGCCTCCTCCTCCTCTCTCCCTTCCACGACTGCTGCGGAGGCGGCGACGTCGGCGGCAGCCGTCACATACCCACTAGACGAGGAGGGCGTGCACCTGATTCGTGGCAGCGTCCTCATCGAGCGCTCATCACGCCGCCGCCTTCAGAACTTCACACGCCACTGCGTCGTGTGTGAGCCGGTGAACATGACCTTCCCGCCCTACCGCTTCTGTGTGCCACCCGAGCCGTCCTACCTGCTCGCCGTGCGGAGCGAGTTCGCACTGTACGCCATCACCGACGTACTCCTGGCTCTGTCGGCGACCAGCATCTTCAACGCCCACCGCCAGGCCTGCGCTGCCCTGCTGCAGTCTTCGTCGTCGCCCCCGCCGCCGGGCGGCGCCGCTGCAGCTGCTGCTGCTGCTGCTCGCGTCGGCGGCAGCGGTGATCAGAGTGGCGATGGTGCCTCCTCCGATGGCAAGAGCGCTGGAGGCCACGCGGGTCGGCGGGCGAAGGGCGGCGCGGGCGAGCGGCGGCACCGCGGCGGCGGCACCGCGGCGACGGCGGCGGCGGCGGTCGTGCCGGTGCCGATGCCAGAGTCGCGCGGGTTCCCGACGGCACGCGAGGATCTGCGGGAGCTTGTGCGCCGCATCCCGACTCGAACGGTGATGCAGACGGATGTGCTGGAGGTGGAGGTGACGACCGAGTACGTCTGCTCCAACCCGGCCGCCGTCACGTCAGCCCCGGCGCCCGATCACCGCGCGAGGCAGAGCAAGGACGGCGCCTTCTCCTCGACGACGCCGCTGAAGCGTGGGTCGGCTTCTACTGGTGGTGGTGGTAGTGCGTCAGGTGGTGTGGCGGCGGATGGCGGCAGTGGTGGCGCGCTGGCCGGAGACACGGACGCGCATCTCTTCCTCTACTACGTCTACATCCGCAACCGCGGCCCGCAGCGGAACCCAAAGCGGTGGCACGCGCAGGTGCTCTCGCACCACCTCGTTGTGATCGACGCGGCGCACGCGCAGGTGCTGGAGATGGGCCGGCCCGGTGTGGTCGGCAACTTCCCACTGCTGCAGCCCGGCGCGTCGCACTGCTTCGAGAGCGGCACGACGCTCTCCGGGCCGGAGGGGCTCCTCCGCGGCTCCATCCAGGTGAACCTGTTCAACGACGCCGGGGAGGTCTTGATGCTCGACGCCGCGATCGCCCCAACGCGGCTGACGGTGGAGGTGACGTGCGCGATGGGGTTTACGTCCTCCAGCAACGCGAAGGACGAGCTTGTGCAGCGCAGCCGCGACACAACTGCATCGACGCCGGACGACGACGACGGCGACGATGACATCGCCGGTGCGACGCGCGCTGAGTCACCCGCCGCAGACTCGACGACGACGGGCGAGTCGGATGACCGCCGCGGCGGCTCCCCGAAATCACGGGGCCGGCATTGAGGCAAGCGCAATCGCAGCCAGCGTCTCTCTCTCACATTGTGTGTGCGTGTGTGTACGTGTGTGTGGGTGCATTGTGGTCTCTCCGCACTCCGCCGAACGACCTCACCACCGTCATCGCGCACCGTCCGCGTCCTCACCTACTGCGTCACGCTATCGTTCTCATTACAGCTGTTCGTTTCTGTCAATCTTCCGCCTCCTCCTCCGTTCCTCTCACACAGAGAAGAGAGGCGCACATATGTGTGTGTGTGTGTGTGTATGGGTGTTCGTTCGCGCGTGGCGTGGTGCTCGAGGGGCGCGGGAGAGGAGCTGTGAGAGGGAGTCGGCGAGGGCAGCGCACTCTGGTGCGACGCCGCAGCCTCCCCCCTTTTTTTTTAGCGCCTTCTCACCTGTGATGACACACACACACACGCACACACACAGAGACAGACAGACACGGAGAGGAACGCCGGAGCCTCTCCAGAGCACATCCTGCCTCTGACAGCACTGAGCGATGGTGGTGGCGCTGCTTGCACCAAAGCAGAGCAGCCCGGCACTGGCGCAGCACGTGCGTCTATGTGTGCATGCGCATGTGTGTGTGTGTGCGCGCGCACGCACTGAGTCAAACCTACTTTTTTTTTACACTTTCGCTTGGCCTCTTCCTCTCCTCTCGCTTCCTCTCTCTTTCATCGGGTCTCGGGCATGCACTCATCCCTCATCTGCAGCCTGCTCCCGTGTGCACATGCGTGTGCGTGTCTCCGCGTGAGCAGCAGTGGTGCTTCCTGTCTCTCTCTCTCTCTCGGACACATTCACAGCTCTACGCACTCACGAGTGCTGCTGTGTCTCTCTTCCTTTCTCTCTCTGTCTATTTGCGTGTGGTGCGGCGCTGCTGTGCGCAAGACACGGCGAGGATGGACCCTCCGGGTACTGCGATCGAGCAGTACTTCAACCAACTCATACACATGCGTCTGCTCACGCAGGTGGTCGTGTCGGACAAGGAGGGCAACACGATCCTCGCCTGCTTCGGCGTGCCGGGCTCCACAGACGGCGGCGAGGGGCGGAGCGATGGCCAGGAGGAGGAGGACATGCCGATGGAGAGCAACGTCACCGTGAGCGCCGCTCGCTACTTCTCCAACCTGGACCAGCTGCAGCTCGGTGTTCCTTCGTACATTACCGCCCAGTACCACGACGCCGTGGTGGTGCAGGTGAAGGAGCCGGGGGGAGCCATCTTGTCGCTGCTGGGGAGCCGCGCGAAGGGGCACTTCACCGGCGGCCTGCTCGCCCTCGTCCCGCAGATCCACAGCACCTCCGTGTACAAGGAGCTCTTGCGCATGGTGGAGAAGTGCACGCAGTGAGCCGGCGGAGGCGGTGGCGGCGGCGGCAGAGAGTATGGTGACCGCTGGGACGGCGCCGCTCGTCTTCTCACTCGCTCTTTTTGCGTGTGCCAGTGGTCGTGCTGGAGTCTTTTCTTTGTGTGTGTGTGTGTGTGTGTGTGTGTGTGTGTGTGTCAGCGGAACGGCGATGATGCTGCATCTTCATGGGCTGCCACCGACACATCTCTCTCTCTCTGTCTCCATCGTCTCTCGTTTGTCATGCGAGGCTGTGAGAGAGGAGCGCAGATGAATTCGCCTCCCTTACACACCTCTGCCCCCACGTCTCCGCTCTCTTCCCACCCTCCTTCCTCCCTGCACACATTTACACACACATTTACACACACATTTACACACGTTCACGTATGTGCATCTCCCTCTCTGTCTGTGTCCGAGTGGTGGTGGACTCTGAGCCCCTCTTCGCGTGAGGTGGTGTCACCCTCATCTCACTCACTCCTTGCTTTCTCTCTCTCCCCACGCCGCCCTTCACACCTCCTTCACAGTGTGTGAGACACACGGAGAGAGAGAGCGAGCAGCCACGCATAGACCCCCCGCCGCCCCTTCCCCCCGCTCCACCCTCTCCCTCCCATACACACACAGACGCACCCTCGAAGGTACACACGGGGTGTACCTGCACTCCCCTCCCCCCCTTACACATACACATACACATACACATACACACCCGTCTCTGAGGAGCTTCCTCCCTCTCTCTCTCCCTCTCTCGACTAGAGTCTGCGATGAGCAGCCTCCAAGACAGTGCCGGGGCGGCGGGCTCCCACCACGACTCCATCCCGCTCGACGGCCAGGACAGCTCCATCTCCATGTACTCGGAAGACGAGGGCGAGGAGGGCGAGTACGACCGGTCGAGTCAGCGGTCAGACGACGCGGCGTCCTCGCTCGACTACAGCTCTGTTAGCCGCACCTACCTCTCCCACTCACGCACGAGCGGTGTGCGGGCGCACTCGGAGGACTACACCGGCACGGCGAGCTACTACTCCAACGGCGGCGCGGCGTCCAACTCGAACGCGTACGACGATGACTACTCGAGCGGGTACGGCTCGCTGACCTACGGCGACTCCGCACTGCGCTCCCCGCAGTCAGAGCTCAGCTCCACCTTTGCCTCCCTCTACTATGAGAACAAGTACATGGTGAACACGCGCGCGACGATGCACTTCCTTCGACGTCCGCTCTACTACCTCGCCTTCGCCACGGCCGGCAGCGGCGCCGTCGGCAGCGTCTGCCGCCTCGCCACGACAGTCGCCAGGCGCTTCATTGACCCAAGCCTCGCCGTCGTGCCGGGTAGCGCAGCGCTGCACGGCGGCGGCGGTGTGAGTCCTGGCCTACCATCGGGGTACCCGAACGTGCCGCAGTGGCTGTGTGAGGTGCGCGCGGCGCTGCCCAGCGTGGTGGAGGTGCCGGCGGCGTGGGTGCTACGCCGCCATGGTGTGCCGGTGCTGTCGGACGTGATGGAGCGGCAGCAGCTGGCGGTCGCCGCCGCCACGACCACCGCTACGACAGCCACAACAGTGGCGGCGCAGGTCGGCAGCGGTGTGCAGGAGGTGTGGCGGACGTGGCAGAGGACCGGGCCGGCCATCCCCGTGGCGCTCTTCTTGCCCATCTTCTCCATCGTTGTCTTCAAGGTCGCACAACACGTTCGGCCCAGCCAGACAGACTTGTCGGAGCTTCTGCGTGCGCGGCAGGCCGGCGACGACGCCGACGTCGCCTCGGTGTACCCCTCCACCCCCACACCAACTCGCCCGTCGCTGATCCTCGACGCCAGCCCGATCGAGCCGCTCTCCACGTCCGCAGGCAACATGAGCGCACAATCCGGAGCGGCGGACATGCCGCTCACGTCACGCGGCACCGTGTCCGCCTCGGTGAGTCGGCTGAGCGCCGTTGCGGCAGGTGACGGCGTCCAGGGCAGGCCAGACCAGGCACCCGCGGCGGCGCTGGTGCCCCCTGTCAACCTCGCTGCTGCAGGCGCAGCAGATGCGTCGCGCAGCTCCCCGGACGGCGTCGACGCCGGCGACGTGCGCAGTCGCTCGCGCTCTACGACGCTGGCGCCGCTCACGCATCGGCACGTGGCAGACGCCGCCGCCACCACCCCCAGCGTCGATGGTGACGCGGTGGAGGGCCAAGACGCTGATGAGGTGGTCGACGTGGATGTGGACGTGGACGTGGACGTGAACGCAGCGCGACTCTCGCCGCTGTCGCCGCCGCCGCCGTTGGCAGAGGTCGACTACGACCCCGCTGCCAAGCCGCCAGGACCCGCGACGTCGTCCTCGTCCGCCTCACCGTCGGTGTCGCCGCCGCCGCGCATGCCACAGCAGCAGCAGCAGCAGCGGGCCGACGGTAGCGCCGTCGGGCGACTCCTCTCTGTCAAGGACTCGACACTGCGTGGCGACGTCGTGGCGGCGGTGGCGGGGGTAGCGGACGTGGGGGAGGCCAACGTGGCCTTCACGGCGGCCGTCCGCTACGGCTGCAGCGCTGTGGTGCTCCCCTCCGCCCTCCGCGGGGCACGCGGGCTGCTGGAGCCGCCGCCGTCGCTCACGGTCGAGTTTGCTGACGACGTCGTGGCCGCCGTCGCCGTGCTCGCCGGCCGCCGTGGGCTGACAATGGTAGGCGTCACGGCCCAACAGTGGGACGCGCAGGCGGTGTCGCTCGACACCTTCGTTCACCCCGCCAACGCCGTGTACGTCTTCACGGCACGCGAGGCTGCGAGTGCGGCGGCGGTGGAGGCGGTGGGGGCGGCGGTGCGTCACCGCGTCTTCGTGGGCACGTCGCGGACCGAGGTGCCGGTGAACCAAGTCTTTTACGATCGCCTGCTGAAGGAGCGACCCACACCGCAGTAGTGACCTCCCCCCACTCCCCCGCCTTCAATGTGAATGTCGACGCGTGCCCATGCATACATCCACACACGCACACACAGAGACAGACAGACACAGACAGACACAGAGACACAATGGCGCTGCTGCCGCGTCGATTGTAGCTGCACAGCTCTCGCTACCTTCGCGCTTCCACTGCGGGCGTGTGCTTGTCTGTCCGTGCATCTGTGTGTCTACGTGCAGCCACGCGTGCCCACATGTTGAACAGCCATAGACTGTACTTCCCTTCTTTCGCCCGTCACGTTCTGGGGGACGCGTGCGTGTGCGTTGATGTGCGTGTGCGTTGATGTGCGTGTGTGTGTGTGTGTGCGTGTGCGTGACCACCCGTGGTGATGGCCGTCTTGTTGTCATAGAGGTGTATGTTCGTGCATTTGTGTCTTCCCATGCGCGTTGCTGTTCCTGTGTGTGTGTCCCTCTCTCTCCATCTCTGTGTTTAGCGGTGCCGCGCGCGCCGTCACGCAGCCGCGCTCACGACGGCGGCGCGCCACACAAGGACTGCCGAGGGGTGGGGGTGGGGGGGGGGATGGGAGGTGGCGCCGCTTCTCTCGTGCTTCTGCAGCCGACGGTGCACCCTCTCCCATCACCGACGGCGCAGATTCACATCGACCACACTTTCTGTTTCTCGCTGCCTCTCTCTCTCTTCATCTCACCCCCTTCTCTTCTCTCTGTATCTCTTCTCTGTGACGCGACGCATACGAGCACACCTCTCTCTCTCTGTGTCCCCCCTCCTTCCTGCGTCGATGGTGCTCCACTCTCCTGCACCCTTCCCTCCCTCCCCACGCTCCCCTCGGCCTCGCGTCGACGTCTCGCGGCTGATGTGCCACACAAGGAGCGACCTGTAAGCGCCGCACACATCAGTGAGGTCGTCTCACCAACACACACACACACACACACACGCGTTCGCACACACGCGTGTCCGTCGTACTCGTCATGCAGCCGAGATTCCGCCCACTGCGGCGGGGTTGGCGCGTGACGAGGCGCCTCCGCCGACAGCGTCTGCTGAAGGGTGCGTGCATCGTGATCGGACTTGTGCTCCTGTGCTTTGTGCTCCCCCATGCGCTCTCGAGCAAGACGGATGTGCACGTAGAGCACAGCACGACCACCGCTATGCCGCATGCAGAGGACACGGTGACGTCCACGGCATTGCCAACAACGACGACGACGACGACAGCGACGACAGCGACAACGACGACGACGACGACACTCGAAGTTGTGCCGTTGCGGACGTTGTCGGCCGAGCCAACGCGCACCGTGGCACACCATACCCCCGGCGTCGCTTCTCCTGACGATGTGCGCAGCCGGTACGCCACCGAGCTCGCCCTCCTCGACGTGTACGACGTGTTCCCGCTGCGCCCTGGCGAGCACCGCGTCTCCTTCGCCGAGTTCGCCGACTGCCTCGGAGCCCGTCTCTCCGTGGACCCGCACCGCGGTGTGGAGGCGGCGCGTGACGACCTCGCCTCCGACAAGTACGCGCCCTTCCTCATCTCCGTGACGCTGGAGAACACTCAGGACGTCAAGGCGCTCCTCTGCAACCTCACGATGCCCTACCGCTATGTGGTGCTCGCCCAGAACGGCGACACCCCCGAGGCCACGACGTTCTTCCATCTGCTGCGTCGCGTCTTCGCCTTCACGCGGCGCTTGACAGTGCTTCAGTTTCCCCAGAACATCGGGTTCGCCGGGGCGGTGAACGCCGGTCTACGCGAGGCGCTCGCACACCCCGTCCACGAGGTGCCCTTCGTCCACATCGTCCACAACGACGTGCGCTTCCGTAATGACGCGCTGTTGACGTCCGTGGAGGCTGCGTATGCCGCGACGGTCGGGGACGCGAGCGTCATCGCGGCGCTGGAGCAGGAGGTGGCAACGGAGCCGAACGCGCACACGCCGCTGATCCGGCGACCTGGTGGACTGCGTGCGCCGCTGCACCACGGCTCGCCTCTGCCGCAGCAGCGCCCCGACACGCCCGTCTTCGTCACCTCAGCGCTGTTGCCGGACCGCCTCCGCTACACGTCCCCGTTGATGCGCAGGATGCACATGCAAGGTCGTGTCTCCTTCTTGTTCGACAACAGCCGCGGCTACTACACGAGTGTCCACCTCACCCGCCTCGCGGCGCTCACGGTCGGCTTCTTCGACGAGAACTTCTTTCCCATCCTGTACGAGGACACCGACTACCGCTGGCGCGCGCATCTCCTCGGCTTCACGGAGCGCTTCCAAGACACCGCCAGGGACGACGACTTCATCTCCTTCGACCTTGACTGCGCCAGTGCACGCGTGAACAAGCACGCTGACGGCGATGGTGGCGATGTCGGTGGTGGTGGTGGTGCTGGTGCTGGTGCCCTCGATGGCACCAAGCCTGGTGCCATCGAAGCGGGCCCCACACTGTCGCCCGAGGGCAAGGCGCTGCGACGACAGTGTCCCAAGGCCTTCTACGCCGGGGTGCAGTTCACCTACATGCAACAGAAGTGGGGCGTGAAGGAGATGGCGGAGCTCATGTCGCCGCGCACGTCGCTGGAGCCCTACAGCAGCGATGCCTTCGACGGGATGCGGCGCCTCCCGCTCGACGCCTGGGTGGTGGACACGACACGGCTGGACAGACTTCGACAGTGGCTGCGCGACCTGGGGCGGGAGGTGCTCGACGTGGACAACTACGACCCCAACATCATCCTGCGCGCCGTCACCAACACCTCCACGTAGACGAGATCACGTGTGCGTGCGTGCGTGTGTGTGTGTAACATGTAGATAGATGAATGGCAGAATGGAGGAGGCTGAGGAGGGAGGAGGAGGGAGGGGGGGGGTATGAGCGACACGTGTTTGTGGCGTTGCAGGCACGAGCCCGCCCTTCGTCTCTCCGCGGCGGTGGCCGTCACTGGCGTCATGCCCGAAGTGACCCGGCGCGCGGCCTTCTCGTCTGCTCCGTCTCGCGTGTGCGTGCTCGTCTGCCGCAGACGAACACACAAGTGAATCAGGCTACTTGGTAGCCCCACTTCTCTGCTGAGCACGAGGGGCGGAGGAGGAGGAGGGAGGGAGGGAGGGAGAGACAGGGAGAGACAGGGTGTGCCGCGACTGCCCCGCTGCCTCACTCCTCACTCCTCCCTCCTCTTTCATCACTCTGTATTCATGTGTACACCACTTTGCGGTGGGGATTCGTGTCCTGCACCCGTGTGCCGCCTCGGCCACGAGCTCACAACTGTTTCCAGAGCTCACACCCAAGCCACACACACATCCGAAGTGCGGCCCTCCTCTCTCTCTCTCTCCGCCGTGTTGTCCCGCCTCTGCTCTGCTCTGGTCCCGCCCATCGCGGCTCCTACACAGAGGCGCACCGTCTGTCTCTGTCTCTGTCTCTGTCTGTCTGCACCACAGCGACGGGGACGGCGGAGATCGAGGTGGTGGTGACGATCGGTGAGGGGGGGGGGGATCACACACACACGGGCCGACACGCGACACCGTCATGGGCGAGGCGGGAGAGATCCTTCTCTGCCCTCGTGCTTTGATGCGCGAGTGCGTGCATGTGTGTGTGTGTGTGTGTGTGTGTTCGGTGTCGTTGTTGTGCGCACTGCATCTATGAACTCCTGAGCTCACACGTCCCTCCACCTCCTCCGCCTCTACACACCGTACCGCTCATAGGCAGAGCCCTTGTCGGTGCCTCTCTCGGTGGCTCTCTCTCTCTCTCCCTCGCCGGCGTGCTTACCACCCCCGTCTGCCTGCCTGTGCCCGCGCCGCAGCGGCTCAGCGTCGCGTGTGCGAGAGTTGTGGCTGCCCTAGAGGCGACGAGCGACGACAAGGCACGCACTCACACACAGAGAGAGACGTGCCAGCACACGTGTGTACACACGCACACACATACACATAGACACACACACACACACACACATACATAGACACAAAACGTACACGCACTCATAGACACACATTCAGCCACACAGCTTCATACACACACACACATACGAACAGACACGGAGACTCATCCCTCCTTTCCATCCCCACCCGCCCCCTTTTCACCTTCCTTGTCTGCGCACGCGCGTGGGACTCGCGCCGCACGACCAGACGCGGTGTAACTGTGCGCGCTCTCCTCAGACCAGAGAGGTACTCGGTCACTGCGCCGATGAACACCGTTGCGGTGGTGCGGAGTCCGTGTGACCTCGTCCGCGTGTGCAGCGCGGCCCCGTCTGGCGACGCATCTCTCACGGAGGCCTCACTGCTCTGCGTCCCCGCCTCCGCCTGCAGCGAAGTGGCCGGCGGTGTGCCCACCGCCGCGGATGCTGCTGCTGCTGGTGGGGCGGGTAGGCGTGCCAACGCGTTCTCCACCACGTCGCCGGCGTGGCTCTCCGTGACGCTGGCATGCACGCTCGATGTGATTCTGCAGTTGCACCCGGTGACGTCCCCGGACGGCCTGGCCGCCCTCCTCCGCCGCTGCCGCGGTGTTCGAGTGCGGAGGTCAGCGCCGCACTTCGCGCACATCCGCTGCGCGAACACGCATGAGCTCTGCGCGCCACACGGCGGACTCACAGCCATCCCCCTCTCCCCGGCGGACGTCGTGGGCACCAGCGTGAGCACGTGCAGCACCGGTGCAGCGACACTGAGCAGCCGATCGACGCAACAGGTGTCGGGCAACGCCGCCGGCCACGACGGCAGCGGCGCCGCCTCGCGCTGCCACACCACGACCGCCACCAAAGAGCGGACGCTGGCGGGCGTGGCGCAGTGCCTGCCGACCATTGCCGTCCTCGTCCGCTTCCCACAGCGGTGCCGCCGTGCGCTCCTGCTGCTGCGCCCCTCGCTCGTCCACCGGCACGAGAGGCGCACCCTCGCCTACGTCGGCTCCATCCTTCCTCTCAGCGAGAGTGTGCAGCACGTGGCGCTGTCTCCATGCGGTGACGCCGCTCTGCTGCTCGGAGATGCCTTCGTCTGCAGCGCACCACCACGCGCTGACGCGCCGAAGGACAGGGCGGCGACGCTGCTGCTGCACGGCGGCTACGTGTCGCTCCGCAGTGATGAGCTGCGGCCGCTTCTCCTGCATCTCGAGCTGCGCGGCGCATCAGCCCGGGAGCGCGTCCTCCACAGCCTCCTGCGGTGTCGCATCGCCGGTGCGTGGTGCCGCCTCCGTCTGTGTGACAGCGTCACGACGCCGTGCGGTGTTGTGCTCACCGACCTCGCGGTGTACACCAGCGCCGGGCATGCATTGGTGTTTGAGCCTGTCGCGTCCGCAGCTCACGTCGAGGCGGAGGCCGCCGCCGCCGTCCTCTACACCTGCTACATCGGTGCGCACCTCTGCTCGTCGGCGCGGCGTCGCGCGTCGGCAGGCGCTGCGACCGTCGTTGCGGCCTGCACGCGCGGTGCCACAGGTGCCGGCGGCGCGTTGCTGGTCGCACCGCCGTGGCGGTTTGCGGACCAGTGGCGGCACTCCCACTGGCTGGCCAACGTGCTCTCTGCCGTCGCCGTCGCCGCTGCCACCGTCTCCCCCACCGCACTGTGCGAGGACTCCTGGCAGCGCCACCACCGCGGCCGGCACGCCGCACCGGCTGTGCTGGCGATGAGCACAAACCGGCGAGTGTGGCTGCTCAGCGACGGACCGTCGCCGCCGCCGCAGAGGCGGCAGCGGCTGAGTGTAGCCACGGTACCAGCGGGGACGGCAGTGGGGGCCGGTGGCGACGACGCACGCGTGCTGCACACCCACGTTGTGGAGCTCGCGCCGGCGCATCAGCTGCACGACGCGCAGTACGTGGCAGGCGATGGACAGGCCGGGTTCCTTCTTCTCTGTCGGTGTTCCATCGCCGGGGCAGCCACCGGCGACCGCGTCGTGCACGGTGCCGCTCCATCGAGTGCGGTGCGGCTGCTCTTCCTGCCCCTCGTGGCTCTGCGGTCCTCCGCCGCGAGCCTGCACGGCCGCCTCGCACCGTCTCTGCTGCCGATACCCGTGACACCGTCTGCAGCGACTCTCGCCTCTCTGCCCGAGTCCTTCGCCGACCCCACCAGCCGACTGCGCCTCGTGTGCGTGGCGTCTGCCACGACCATGGCGGACACGGTGTACGTGACTCTCGGTAGCAGCGGCGCCGGCCGCGTGGCGTGGACGGCGACGGTCTCGCTCCCGTCCCCGTGGACGGCGTGCGCGTCGTGGTCGCCGTCGCCGTTGCCGTCGCTGCTGCCCACCCAGCGCGGCGGCGTCTGCGTGAGCGGGGCGGAGAAGGAGTGGGTCACACACGCCTTGAGCGCCGTCTTCCCGACCGGATGTCTGATGGACAACAGCGACGGCGACGCGGCACTGGCGGGGCCGCTCGAGGCGGCGCTCGAGTCGGCGTTGCTGCGGTTGGGGTATCCGTTCCAGCCTGTCTGTGCCTCAGCGGCAGCGGCGGCGGCAGAGCTGGGTGTCGACGGCGGCGATGCAGCCCGCGCTGCCGCCGTGTCCTCCGCTTACCCGCCCGCCACTGTGGCCTTCCTCGATGCCGTGCACGCACTTCTGCGGGCCTGCTGTGCCGGCGGCGCGCCGAACAGCGCTGGCGTGACGGCGGTGTTCGCCGGGTGCGGTGCTGCTCTGCGCATGAGTGGGCTTCTCGGAAGGCAGCGCGAGGCGGACGTGGTCCGCGTCGGCGGTGGTGGTGACGGTGTTGGTGGAGGTGGTGTGGCTGCGACGTCGCGTGGACTGGCGCTGCTGCACGGCTTCGCTCAGCTGCTGCGCCATGCGGTCGAGGATGTGGCGGCCACCGGCGATGTCTCCGCGGTCCTCGCCTGTGTGTCCCACCTGACACAGACAGTTGCCGCTCCCGCGACGCGCGGGCGGCCGCGGATGCCCCCTACTGCGGGGGAGGTGTGGGGACTTCTGCTGCAGCCGCTGTTTGACTTTGCCTGGGGTGTGGTGCACGCCTACGGGGCCGCGGCGGAGGTGGCGGCTGAGCTGCTCGAGTACTGCAGCCCCGCCACTCGAGCGATGGCGGACGCGGGGCGGCTGTGGTGGCCCGATACACGGGGCCGCTGTCGACCGGGCAGCAGTGGCCCACCCGACCCCGCACCGGCATCCTCGGGCAGGTTCAACGGCTCATCGCCGCCGACTGCCTTCGTTTCGCCCTCCGCTACGGTGGCGGCACCAGTGCCCCCGTCCTCGTTGCCGCTGCCCGCCGTAGCAGCTGCCGCCTCGTACACGAGCACGGAGCTGTATGAGGTGGTGCGACGCGTCCTTCTTATGCAAGGCGCCACTGCCGCGCTGCGGCTCGTCAGCGAGCTGCAGCAGCACAAGAGCACCAAAGTCGGCGCGGCTGAAGTAGCACAGATGTTTGAGGCGATGCAGCGTCGCCTGCAAGAAGCAGTGGCGTGAGAGGCAAAGGCGCGCTCCACAGGTTGAGGGAGGAGAACAGCGCTTGGAGAGCAGTGAAGGGCGGGGAGGGAGCGAGGGAGCGAGGGGGAGGCACCCCTTGCCCACGTGCGCCACACGTCACCACCATTGCCTGCACTGGGCCCGTGACCTCTGCGTCGGTGGGGCTGTGCCCGAGGTCCACA
This sequence comes from Novymonas esmeraldas, assembly GCA_019188245.1. Taxonomy (NCBI): domain Eukaryota; phylum Euglenozoa; class Kinetoplastea; order Trypanosomatida; family Trypanosomatidae; genus Novymonas; species Novymonas esmeraldas. The sequence continues at coordinate 141,178 of JAECZO010000012.1, read as the reverse complement.
TCAGGAAAGGTCGAGAGGGGAGGAGATGAGGAGCGGTGGTTGTGGTGTTGACGGCGGTGACCCCCTGATTCGTGGAACACACAAACACACCCACACACATACGCCAACAACGCGGCTCTTCGTGTGCGGACGTATTCCAGCGGTCCAGCATACCTCGTCCTCTGCCCTGCACCCTCCCCTCTCTTCTCTTCTCTCTCTCTTCTCTCACACCTGTTCGTCTTGGAGGCCCTGGTGTGAAGGCTACGCGGGCAACTGAGGTGCCATGTGGTGCAGACTTGTTCGCTGGTGACCGTGACACCAGACAGAGACGAGAGAAGGCGTGTGGGGCGGTGTCGTCGACGAGTTGTTGTCAGCATTCATGGCACATCATGCAGAGTTCACGATTGTGCGATTCTCACGGTGCTTGCGCATGCTTCTTCGGCGCTCCGTATTGCACTTCTGACGTGTTGCAGAGTTCGCTGCGACTGGGGACGTACGAAAGTCAAAGAGCATCGCTCCGGCGGCGGGGAGGGGGGGGACATGGAGCGCAATCTCCCTATCTCAGGTGAGTGGATGTCGGCCCACCACCGATACGGAAGTCACGCAACCCCCCAATTGCCACGCGCCCCTCAACCTCCCCCTCTCCTTCCACAACAATAGTGTCACTCTCTCGCTCTCTCTCTCTCTCTCCCTTTTTCCTCCTCTCTGCAACTCACGCACAGCGCACAGGACTGTCATCTTCCGGCATCCTGAGACAGCAGCGCCGACGAGCGGGCACCAGTGTCCCTTCCCTCTATCTCTGTCTCTCGCCACTCCTTCCCTCCTGCCGTCGTGAGTGTGTGTGCGCGCGACTGCACTTGTGCGTCACAGTCAGCCACCGCGTGTGTGTGTGTGTGTGTTGTCGCCTCTTTTGTCTTCTTACTTCCCTTTCTCTCCCCTCCCTTTCTCTCTCTCTCACCCCGCGTAACTGCTCTCTCTCTCTCCTGTCGGTACGCGTGTGTCTCTCTGTGTGTGTGTGTGTGTGTGTTTAGTTGTTTTCTTCCACGTGTCTTGCTCCTCCTCCTCCTCCGCTCTCCTCTCTTCATCAGCGCTCCAACCAAGGCGTCGTCGGTGTGGTCGTCGGCGAAGGGACGCCATTGGTGCTGTGCTGGGGGTCGGCGATGGAGCCGTCGCCACCGCCACCGCTGCGAGCGGCCCCGTCCCCGGCCGGGGCGGAGCGCGCGCCGTTCTCCTATGGCCGTCGCCGCTCCGTGTGGGAGTCGGCGCAGAGCGTCGCCGACGCGGCCCGCGCGTCCACCGCCGTGGACATGAGCAGCGCCGCGGCGCATAGGTCGCCGGGCGACGCGCGCCGCGCCACCATGGGAGCGGGCCGCACGCTGGATATGGTCTTCGCCGTGCACGAGCGCGCGCGTCGGCACCCCTGCGCCGAGGCGAACGCGCTCAGTGGCAATCGTGCTCTCTGGCCCCCCTCGCAGCCGGCCGGCGCAGCCTCGGACGTCCCGCATGCGCCACCGTTGCTGGTAGAGCCGGTCCCGAGCTCGCTCCGCCCTTTGCGATACAAGCGCTCTGCCGGTGCGTGGGACGCCATCGCTGCCGGCTGCGCGGCGGAGGCGAAGCAGCTGAGTGAGGAGGAAAACGATGTGGTGGCGTGGGCCGCCAGCTTCATCCTGAGCGGCGACCCTCGGCAGGGCCTGTTGCTGCTGGAGTCCTACGTGATCGCCACCTGCGTGCTGGTCTTCGAGCAGCGCCGGGGGCAACTGAGCCGCGCCTCGTGCGTGGAGCGGCACAACGAGCTGCTGCTCGACTGGCTGCAGTACCGCGCCGCTCCTCGGTCAGGGCAGAGGACGCGTCTGCCACACTGCGATGTGGACCCGACACAGGTGACGGAGGCGGTGGTGCGCCATGTGGTGCTGCAGTCGATGCAGCTGATGGACATGGTCGAGGTGCACCGGTGGTACACGGTGGCGCTTGTCCTGTGCACGTCGGACGAGACGTGCAACGATGTCCCTGACGGCGGCGGGAAGGGCGGAAAGGCGAGGCAAGCGGGCTTCGCAAGAACAGCGTCCTTCCGGCAGGGCAGCCGGAGTGCGACGCAGTCGCCAGTGGCGGTGGAGGAGGAGGAGGAGGGCCGGTCGCAGACGCCGAGCTTCGCCGCACTCCACACCGGCCACCCCGCTGGCACCGCACGTAGCGGTACGCCAACCGGCTCCAATGCCGACGGCGCCGTGTCCGCCAGCGACGGGTACGAGGCGCCGTCCAACATGTGGTTCCGCTACTTCTTCGCCTTGTGTGAGTCGTCGAACGGTGCCGACGCGGCTCCACTGTCGCCAGGGCCGGGGACGCCTGCCACGATAGCGGCAGCCGCGACGCGGTGGACCCCCACGGTGGCGGGGGACCCCAGCGTGGGTAAGGCGTCCGCCTCTCCCACCCCCACCAGCGTGGGGGGAGGACAGCCCAGCAAGCTCGCTCGCACCCTCTCCTGGTTCAAGGACCGCGGCGGCACGCAGGGCAGTGAGCTGCTGGGCCACCGCCACACCAGCGGCTCCTTCAGCGTGCCCATCTCTCCGTCGCCGCTGCTCACCGTCCCGGCGTGGGCGGCCGCTGCGCGACGCCGCCTCGATCAAGAGGAGACCGCCGCGCTCCTCCTCGCGCAGTGCCAGGAGTGGGACGTCTTCTTCATCACCGCCGTGGCCGCGTTTCACACGCAGCACTACCGCACGTGCATGATAGCCGCCTCGCGCTTTCTCCACTGGGCGGAGGCGACCGGGCTGGTGGCGCTGGCGATGCAGAAAGAGCGCTACCCCGACCAAGGCGGGATCGGCGGCAGTCAGGCCCGATCGACGTCGCCGAGGCCGCTCGCCGCGCCGGGTGCGCGCGAGTACCAGTGCCGCCTGGCGCTTCTTGTTCGTGCGTGGGCGAGTCTGCAGCTGGGAGAGCGGCTGCAGTTCAGCAAGGACGTCGTGGCGCTGCTCGAGTATCCAGAGGACTCGCTGTGCCACCATGTCGGCTGCGCGTTCGCGCTCTTCGGGATGCCGCTGCCCGCCGCCAAGGAGACGGTGATGCTGTCCACCACGTATGTGACCGGGGCACTCGCCACCACGACCACCGCCGCCACCAACACCGGGGCGAAGTCCGCGGGACGCTTCTCTCCGACGGTGCAGCGCTACCTCTACGTGCTGACGGAGTCGGTGCACGCGCTGACGCTGCTGCGACTTGGCATGATGAGGCCGGCGATGGGGGTGGCGAAGGCGGCGCTGGCGCGGATGGAGGCGCTGCGGGTGCGCGGCGTCAGTGCCGTGGACAGCGACCGGGACGACGCCATGCTGCTGGGGACGCTGTGCGATGTCGTGGTGATGGCTGCCACGGCGCTCGAGGACGCCGCATCGGTGCTGGACGTGCCGCTGTCGCCGCACCGGCTCGCCTACATCGCCGTGAGCCCTGCCTTCTTCGGTGGGCTGTGCGCCGGCGGCATCCGCGTCAAGCCGCAGTCGGAGACGCATCGGCTGCTGTACCCCGCGAACCTGCCCCTCTACGCCTCCACGCGGCAGGTGATTCCATTTCACATGAACCGCGCCGTCTACCTCTACCACGCCGGCCAACTGCGCGGCGCGTGGGATGATGCGTGCTGCGCTGTCGCCGCGGTGGACGAGGTGGTGGGCTCCGTTGAGTTCGCCTTCACCGACTGCTTCCCGCTGCAGGTCTACCACTTCGCGTGCAATGTCGGCTTCACGCTGCTCGAGTCGCTGCTGCTTGCAGACCTGGAGGTGGCGAAGGCGTGCCTGTCGAAGCCCGACGACGTGTCGGCGACGGAGAAGAAGGACGCTACGCTGCGGGAGGACGAGGTGCTGAGCAAGGAGATCGTGCACCTCTGCCGCGACGTGGTGCGGCGCGTGCAGCACTTCTACCCGCACTCCCGCCTGTCTGAGCTTTGCCAGGTGCAGCTGTCCATCATGTGTGGCGAGAAGCAGTTCTTCAGCCAGGCGGTGCTGCTGGCCGACCGCTACCCGCACTGCCCACCCGCGCAGAACCTCTTGACGCTCGCGCTCTACTTCGACCACCACGTGCCGGAGGCGGTGGACAACGCCGTGAAGAACCTGCAGGCCTTCCCGCACTCCCGCGAGGTCATCCGCATCCACCGCCTGCTGAAGAAGAAGCACGTCGTCTACCGCTTCAACTACCGAGGCGTCCTCCCCACAATCTACAAGCCCGGCTCGGCCAGCCGCGGGATGACGGTGCGAATGGGGGTGCTCATGGTTCTGCTGGCGGCCAACTTGGTGGTGGTGTGCCTCACCGTCTACGTCAACACGCCCACCGTGGCGCACATCCCGGAGGGGATGCGGCCGCTGGCGCTGCGGATGCAGCTTCCATCGCAGATGCCCCTCTTCTTCGCCGCCGTCTTTGCGATCCACGCCATCGTGGCAGCCGCGACGGCGAAGAACCTGATCAGCACGACGCTCTCCGACCTCTTCTTCGTGGACAACGCCCTGAACCGCGCCGTCTTCTGCCTCCGCTGCATCCCGCTGGTGAACGTGGTGAACGCGTTGCTCATCAGCATCGCGGGAAACAACTTTCTCTTCGACAGCGGCTCGGCCACCTTTGTGCTGTACTTCTTCCTCAGCATCCTCTTCGTGCCCTTCACGACGCGTGTGTGGCTCCTGCCCTCCGTGGACGAGCCAGCTGTGGACTTGATGGGATGGCTTGCAATTCTCTGCGTCGACGTCGTTACGGCCTTTGTCGTGGTGCTGCCGCACATCATCCTGGCTGTCTTGGAGCCGTACATGTTTGTGGTCTTCTTCTTCTACGCGCCCACGCCGCGGCCGGTCTCGGAGGCGGGGGCGCTGCAGCCGAGTAGCAGTGTGCGGCGCCGACTGCTTCTGCACGCGCACTACGGCAGGTCGATGCCGCCACGCTTCCGGGTGGGCAGCGGCTCGCGCTTCGTTCACATCCGCTGCCTGTGGTGGCTCTACTACCGCTCCCACTGCTCTCTGGAGACGCGCTACCTCGCCGAGTCGCAGCTCGAGGCAGAGAACTATCGCGTCTTCCCGATGATGGAGGGCGAGGAGGCGCGGGTGCTCTTCACCGACGTGCCGCTCTCGCCGCTGTGCCCGGCGCTGACCAGCACGGAGGCAGAGCCGCCATCGGGGCCGCCACGCCGCTCCTCCGCGCAGGCATGGGCGCCGGACAACGACGCCGCGCAGGCCTACTCGCCCCTGAGCGCTGGCCACCACCGCAGCGCCACCGGTGCGCGCCTGCCCGCGTCCCTTGCCGCGTCGACGTCGCTACTGTCTCCACCACTGGCCCCGTCGGCACCGCCGGGCGAGCCGCCGCAGCGCCGCAGCATGCGTCACGGAGAGGTGGAGCCTGGGAGCCTGGAGCTCCTCCCCGTGTCGCCGTCGCACCACTACTACACCACCGCTGGTGGGCGCCGTGCCACCTCTTCCATCACGCCGACGGAGAGCGACGAGGAGTTGGACGCGACGCTCGCGGCGGGTGTGCGAACTGTGGACGCGCTGCGCGTGCAGCTGAACCGCACCGCCCGGCAGAGGCGGCCGTCGCTGAAGAAGATGGCGTCGTTTGTGCGCGCCACGTCCACACTCACGGACGGCTCCACCGCCGACGACGAGGACGAGGACGAGGACAAGGGCGACGGCGACGGCGACGGCGACAGGGCCCGCGGTTCGAAGCAGACCGACACGGCGGGGACCGCAGCGACACACCGCGGGCACCGGGACATTGCCAGACCCACCTCCTCGACCTCCTCCTCCGCCTCGCTGTCGGATCTCATCAGCCCCGACGCGCTTACGGAGGCGACGCTGTCGCCGAGGCACGCCACATCTTCGCGCCCGATCAGTGCACCCCGCCACCCGACGGCTGAGGTGGCAGGCGAAGAGTCTGACAGCGCCTCGTCCATCGCGTCTGAGCAGGGCGACGGCGACGGTGGCGGCGGTGGCGGCGGCGGAGCAGAGGCGGGGGGACCGCCGCACCAACACAATGCAGCACTGTACGGCGCGGCCGCCTATGGCGCGACTGCGGCACCGCCGGCGGCCGCGTCGTCGCACCCCTACCAGTACACGGAGGACTTCTTCCACTACGCGGGCGGCAACCTGTACAACTGGCAGGGCACCCGACACGACGCCGAGGGGGATGCGTAGTCGCGCAGCAACGGAGTGCGGCACCAGAGGACGGAAAGGCCAAGAAGAGGAGACGTGTATGACGTGTATGTGTGTATATGTGTGTGTTTATGAATGTGCATACATGAAAGAAAAACACACACTGATCTCTCAGTCTCTCTCGGTATTGACGTGTTTTCGTGTTAGTGGCACCACTCTCCTTTTTTTTTCTTTTTATTGAATGCACGTGTGCACGTGTGTGTGTGTGTGTGTGCGTGTTCTGTTTGAAGTGCCTTTGTCGGCCGTGAATGTGCACACCGTGTGTCTCCCGTGTTGTGTCTTGTGTGCTCTCGTTCTTCTCCTCTCTCCACCCTCTCTCTTCCCTTCCTTTTCTGTTTGTGTGATGTTTGCTGGCGGTGGTGTTTGGGGGAAGGTACTGCGTGTGTGTTTGTGTGTGCACGCATTCATGTATCTGTGCTTCTCTGTTCCACGAGTAACTCGTGTTCCTCACTCTTTTGTGCCACTACGACTCCTACTAATGCCGCTGCCGCCGTCCGTCGGACACGGTACAGACAGGCGGACACACAGGCGGTGCTGCACCGAATTCATGCACGTGGATGTACATAGCGTGCCGCACAGTGCTTGACACACACACACACACACACACACACACTTCTACAGCCGTTCTCGCTTCGTGCGCGTACGTTTTTTTTTTTTCTCTGTGTGTCTTTGTTGTGTGTGCGTGTATGCGTTCCTGTGCGCGCGCCTACCCTTCCGCCTCCTCGTCGCGCGTGTCTGCCGGCGCTGGCGAGGAGGTCACTGTGTTTGTCCTTCTTTTCTTTTTGTGTGTTTTCTTTTTTTTTCTTCCTTCTCTGTTCTGTCCTTTTCACTGGAAACTCTGCGCTGTCTGTCACGTGCGTCGAGGCTCCCAACACCCCGTCGTGCGGAGACTACCGCCCCCCTCTGTCGTCCTCTCAGCGTCCACTGCGCTTGTGCCTGCGCTTATGTGTGCGTGCGTGTGTGTGTGTGTGTGCGTCGGTGGATGGATGAAGCCGTGAGCTGCACTGAATGGCGCACACACATACACACACACACGCACATGTACACACGTTCAGGCTCTTGCACGCACGCAAACTCGTCTGCACTGCACTCGTGAAGCCACAAGCACGTCTCATCCCTGTCCCACTCCCCTCTCCCTCCTCCTTGCCGCAGCCAAGGAGGCACGCCACCACGCCGGTGATGGGATGTGGTGGTGCATGCGATGGAGCGGCTGTGCCCACGCTGAAGTTCGACGGTGCTGCGGACGCCGCGTCCTCTGCCAACATATTTATCATTCCCTGATCGTCTACATTTTCATTGCATCGTCGCAGAGCGACACACACACACACACATACACACACCGAGAGCCACACAGACACGACACACACACGTGCCTACACCTACGCGAGTATTCAAGGATTTCCAGTGTCTCACACGCGGGGGGCAGCACATACACGGACGCAACAACGTCGACACTCGTGTGCGCCGTGGCAGTCGAGCCGCTTCTCCGTCATGGCAACGAGGTCCTCGCAGTCCGCCACGGGCACGTCGCTGACCCTCGGCCGAGCCGCATCTGGGGCCGTGCCGGCCACCGCGTCGACCAATGGCACCAAGCCTCGCACATCGTTCACGGTGGTGGGTGGCGGCGTCAGCGATGGCCGGCGCCGCATGCAGATCCCGTGGCGGCAGATCTCGAAGCAGCAACTCGACAGCGTCTGCCGCGCCTTGGTGGACCGCGAGACCGACGCACCGATCCGGGCGATCGACTTCATGGACAACCAGCTGGGTCCGACGGCGGCGCTGAAGATCGCCTCCTGCCTCGAGTCGTCGCCGGTGACGGAGGTGTTCATCTGCTACAATGACATCGGCAAAGAGGGCTGCGACGGGCTGGCGGGGGTGGTGAACCTGTCCCACAGTCTGCAGGTGCTCGACATCCGGGGCAACCACCTCTCCGCAAGCGATGTGCACCGCCTGCTGCGCTCTGTCTCCATGTCCACGGCGCTGATGCGACTCGGACTTGCATCGAACAAGCTCGGCCCGGAAGGGGCGGCGCTGGTGTCGAAGGCGCTGGAGCGCAACACGTATCTCTCCTCCCTGGACCTCTCTGTGAACGAGCTGGGTCCCAGCGGGGCAGAGTGCATCGCTGGCATTCTGCGCAACCCTGTGTCAGCGCTGCAGGTGCTGCAGCTGCACGGCAACTATCTCGGCCCCAGCGGTGTCTCGAGCATCTGCGACGCGGTGAAGGCAAACAAGGAGCTGAAGCGGCTGACGCTGGGCAACAACCACGCGACTGACGAGGCGGCCGGCGCCATCGCCGCGATGCTAGAGCTGAACTACACACTGGAGGAGCTCGACATCCGCCTCAACACCCTCACCGCCGGTGGGGTGAAGCTGATCGCGCAGCAGGGACTCGCCAAGAACACATCGCTGCGTGTGTTGTCGCTCTCGGGGAACGAGGTCGGCCCCATCGGCGCAAACGAGCTCACACACGTCCTCAGTGCCCATCAGCGCAGCGTGCTGGAGCAGCTTGACCTCAGCTCCTGCGGCCTGACCGCCAGCGGCGGCGTGCGCATCGCCAGTCTGCTGAGCACGTCCATCTCTCTCAAGGAGGTGAACCTGAGCGACAACGCCCTCGACGACGAGGCGGCGGTGCGGCTCGCGCAGAACATCACGGACGGCATCGCCATATCTGTCGTTGACGTGTCGTGCAACGACATCGGCGAGGAGGGTGCGTCGCAGCTGATCGACGCCGCGCTGAGGAATGCGCAACTGGTGGCGCTCGTCACCCACGGCAACAACATCTCCCGCGTCGCGCAGAAGAAGATGGACAACTTGCTCGAGGAGCGCCTGACCAAGAACCGTGTGCTGAGCCGGCACACGGCGCTCTACCAGCAGCAGAAGCTCACGCAGCAGCAGCAGCACGCCGCCCGCGGCGCACCCGCGCCATCCGCCACCGCCGCCTAACCAAGCGACGCGCGCCGACAACGCCGTGTGCCCACCTCACACTGCACCCACGTCGAGGCACACGACCTATGTCTACGTCTGTGTGTCTCTGTGCGTGTGTGTGTGTGTGTGGCGCCTGCAACGGCTACGCGAAGACGCACGTGAGGGTCGTTGGTGTAATGGATAATGTACAGACCAGAGAAGAGAGCTCTGTCTCTCTCTCTCCCTCTTTTTTTTTTTCGTTTCCGATTGCTGTGGAGGCGCAGTCGCCGCCGGCGTGCCCCTTCGCCGGGTCTCACCACCTCGAGGCACCACCGGCACCGCATCAGATGTGCATGGGAGGTCGGAGGTGCGAGGATGACGCGTCTCTGACTCCTGACAGCCGCGAAGGTGCCATGTCTTTTGACGGTCCGCGTCTCCCTCTCCTTCTCTGCCCCCCTCCTCCCCCATCTCCTTGCATCGCGTGTCTGCATGTGTGTGTGTGTGTGCGTCTGATCTGGAATGCGCCCTCTCCGTCGCGACGATGTCCGACCAGCAGTCCCTTCCCCTCCCTCCTCCCACTCGCCTTTCGTGGTGAGGCGTGAGAGCCGTGAAGGGCGGCTGCACGCAAGACCGCAACAGGTGCGACAGTCACTTGCATAGCCACCCCCACCCCCCCCCTCCTCAGCCCACCGTGCAAGGCCTGCGCACACGTACAGATGTGTGTGGTGACCCGCACACTTCACCTCCGTCTCGTTTCCCTTCCCTCACTGACGCACGTCCTGCCTTCTTCATCTCCTCCTTCTCTCCGGTGCTCCTCCCCCCCCCTCCACAACCTCACCATACACCTGTGTTCTGTCCATCTCCACAACCACAATGGCCCCACGGATGTGTGTGTGTGTGTGTACGCGTGTGTGTGTGTGTGTGCGTTGGCGTGCACGCCTATGCTCCTCCACCTCCTTCTCCCCCCTTTCGGTTGTCTCTCCCTCTCTCTCTGTTTCTTTGTCGCACGGCGTCATCTGGTGTAGTCCCTCCCCTCCGACTGTCTCTCTCTGCGGCGCGTGTCATCAGTCGGACCAGCGCCACACCGTCACGAGCGGTGTCTGAGCAGACCCGCCTCCCCTCTCTCCCTCTCTCCTCGAGTTGTTCATACAGCACGTTCGCCTCGTCCCGCCGCTCCCACGCTTCTCTGTGCCCCCCCGATCCACGAAACGACATCGCCGCGCATCGGCCCGGCGCCGGTGTGCAGTGGTGACCGCGAGGCGCGGCACCAGTAGTGTTGTTTGTTGCCCTTCAGTATTCCGTGTGCCTCTGCACTGCCCCGCCTTCACAGTTACAACTGCGACTACACAAGCAAAGAAGCAGTCGCAGTCGAGTTCACGTGAGGTGGAGGAGCACTCGTGACGCGCCTGAGCGTGCCCCAGCCCTGCACACACACACACACTCTCTCCTCCGCTCTCGCGTGTATCACGCGGCGTGTTGCGTGGACACGGTAACCCTGACGTCGTGCGAGGCGGTGGAGCCCTCGCTGCGGCCTCGGTTGAGTGGGGAGCGCGGGAGGGGAGGGGCGGTGTGAGTTGTGCATGAATTCAGCGGAGCGTGCGGCGCTCCGTCAAGCTGTGGACGCCACCATCACACACACGCCGAGTCGCACTGCGACACACTGGCGCGACATGAGCGCGGCGCCTCTGCAGCCGCCACCGTCGTCGTCGTCGTCTGGCGGGCCGCCCACGTCGACGCACAGCTACCCGAGCAGCACACCCAGGGGGCATCGCGTGTTTCCCAGGGCGGTGCCCCCGCCCCACAGCCCACGACACGGCGACGCCACCGGCCGGACCTATCCTGCGAGGTCGACTCACCACTCCCACCACGACGGGCACGTCCCGCACCACAGCGCACACCGGCGGGAGGATCACCACTCGAGCCGCCACCGAAGCCGCCACGACGACTCGAGCGATGATGACTCGGACCTCCGCCGCGACGACCGCCGTCGTGAAGTGCGGCGACCACGCCATGAGGCGATGGCACCGCGCACGTTCACCTCGCGCGCCCCTCTCACGCCGGTCCTCTCCTCGGAGAAGGCGATAGCGAGCGTCCGCGACTACCTCCCCCGCTCCTGCGCGGCTACGTGCGTTCACGCCTTCGATGCGAAGCTGATCGAGATCCTCTACTGCCTCTCCCCCACCACGGCAGAGCGCGAGATGAAGCTGCGCGTCATCGATGACATTCGCAATTTGATGATGCGGACCGGCCTGGATGTGCAGATCTACGGCAGCCTCTGCACCGGTCTCGTCATCCCAGCGAGCGATGTGGACTGCGTCCTCATGGGGAGCGCGGACGAGCGCGTCGCCAGCGCCATGGCAGAAACGCTCTTCAGAGCCATGCACTGCATCGCCTCCGCCAGCGTCAGCGGTGCGGCGCCGCGCAACACCAAGGGGGCGCTCACCACCGCCGTCCGCACCGTGGCGGGTCGGCTGCGGAACAGCCCGCACTTCACCGACGTCAACTCGATCGCGCATGCCAAGGTGCCCATCGTCAAGTGCAGGCACCGCAACGAGGGCCTCAAGGTGGACCTCTCCTTCGAGAAGGACGGCTGCGTGTCGTCCAACTACCTCTGCGAGGCATTCTGCGAGCCGGGGAACGAGATGGCGCGGCCGCTCATCGTGCTGGTGAAGGCGCTCCTGAACGCCGCGGCTCTCGACGACCCCAGCATCGGCGGCCTCGGATCCTTCCCCATCTCTGTGCTCGTGCTGTGGTATGTGCGTCACCGCGTCCCCACCCGCGTCCCCCCCGAGCTGCAGCGGAGCGTCGGCACGCTCCTCGGCGGCTTCCTCAAGTACTACTCGTCCGAGTTCGACTTCCGTCGGCAGGGCATCGACTACACGCAGCAGACAACCTTCGCCAAGGCGCCGGCGGACGACCTCTTCGTCATGAACCCCATCCGCCCTGGCACGAACTGCGCCAAGGCCGCCACGTTCTTTGCCACCCGCGTCGTGCCGCTCTTCAAGCGGGCCGCCGCGACGTGTGTCAACATGTTCGACAAGTCAGTCACACCTGAGGTGATGGAGTGGAAGCTCCTGCACTACTTCGCCGCCACGATACCCGGCGGCCGAAGCTGGGAGGACGTGTCGCGCCGCGCCGCGGAGGCGGCACACCTCCCGCAAAACATGTGGGACACAGAGACGAACATGTACGTCGGTGGTGTCCTGTGAGACGGCGGCGGCGTTGATGCTGCTGCGCGGGAGCGGCACGGACGAAGGAGTGTAGATCGGTAAGCGATGGCGGAGCGCGAAGAAGGTGGAAAGGGTGGGAAGGGTGGGAAGAAGGAGAGAGAGAGGTGAGTCACGGACACCGCAGCCACTCCCTTCCCTTCCCTTCTCTTCCCTCGCCTTCCTCTGTGTCTCTCCCCTGATAAGCGCGTGCACCACTCTCTGCCCTGGCGTGAGACAGTCACCCACCCACTCACCATGGTCGCATGTGTGTGTGTGTGTGTGTGTGTGTGTGTGTGGTGTGTGTCTTGCTTTCTCTGTGGCGGCTTACACACACACACGTTCACTGCTCCTGCGAGCCCCCCCACTCCGCGCCATCCTCACAGGAGGAGTCGAGCCGAGTGGAGTAGAGAGAGAGGGGAGGAGATGGTGCTTCACCACGTCTCTCTCTCTCCGTGTGCGTCTCGCGCACTTCTTCCGCTCCACTGCACCGCCGAGGTGCGTGACGCCGACAGTCGGGATCGATAGAGAAGTGGGGATAGGTGCCTCGTTAACGCGTAAACAACAAGAAGAAAAGGTGTTGCACATGATAGGCGTCTCGTGAAGAACTGCAAGAAGGGAAGGTGGAGGGGAGAACATTCACGAGGATGGCAGTGTCCCACCCACATACACACACACACCCACACTCGTGTGGGTGTCACTGCACGAGTGCGTCTGCACTGTTGCCGCCTCGACGGTAGACACTCCTCCCCCCCCGCCTTCCTTCCTGATACGAGTGAAGCCGCTTTGATTGACACACACCAACACAGACAGACACAGGAAGACACACAGGCGTGCGGAGGAGAAGGCGTGTATGGCAGAGGGAAGGAAGGAGGGGGGAGGGCACGGTGCCGCCGCTGTTGATGTGTGACCTCCGCCGCTTCTCTCTCCCTTCCCGTCTGACCATGTCGCGCTACTCCCTCCGCCGTCCCTGGTCAGCCCCGCCTCCCACCTGCCTTTGTCTCGCCATCTCCTCCTCTCTCACACTTGCGCACCTCTGAAGAGTCGCTCCGCGGAGGTGGGTAGACGATGCGCCAACCCGCTCGTGTGTGCGACGTAGTCTCCACACACACACACACACACACACACACACACACTCTCCCACTTCACCCCACTCTCTCCTCCCTCACGGTAGCGGCGACACTGGCAAGGACAGCGCTGCACGTCGGAGAGGTACGAGTGTTCTCTCCCCTCCTCAGCCTGGTGGCCCGAGTGCAGCTGTGAGACTGTTACACACACACGCACATAACATACACGTACGCGGACTCAGTTGACGCCCCGCTCCCTCACCGCTCCTTTTTTTTTTTTTCTTTCCGCTGGCTGTGTTTTCTGCTGCGCATGTTTGGCGAGCTCATCTGCGGGCCGCCGGGCAGCGGCAAGACGACGTACTGCGAGGGCAAGCGGCAGTTCCTGAGCGTCTACGACCCGACGCGACCGGTGGTCTTGCTGAACCTCGACCCGGCGAACGAGGACGTGTTCCCGTACCCGTGCGATGTCGATGTGAGGGAGCTTGTCGATCACGCCACCGTGATGCGCGAGGAAGGACTGGGCCCCAACGGCACCTACCTCTTCTGCGCCGCCGTGATGGAGGCGAACGTGACCTGGGTTGTGGAGAAGGTGGAGGAGGCGGTGGAGCGCCGCCTGCAGGAGGTGTTGGCGACAGAGTTGAGCACCGCAACCGCCGGCCCCGCGCTGCGAGCGCCGTACCTTCTCATCGACTGTCCTGGGCAGGTAGAGTTTTACATCGACGCGCAGGTCATGCAAACACTAACCGGCGCGCTGGCGAAGCGGCTGCAGTGCAGTCTGTGTACAGTGCACCTCGTCGACGCGGGCATCGCAACTCGCGATTTGCCGACGTACGTGGCCTCGTGTGTGCTGTCGCTGACCACGATGATCGACCACGAGCTGCCCCATGTGAATGTGCTCAGCAAGTGGGACACCGTGCCGGCTGAGGTGTTGGAGGATACCGACGACGACGGCGCGGCGTACCTGAACGCGTCCGCGATGCTCTCCGAGAACATGGACCGTCTGTGGCGACGACAGCTGCGGCGACGCCGGTATGAGCATCGCATGGCGCAGCACTTCGTCACCCCAGCCCAGCCGGTGCCTCGGCTAACGCCGCAGGAGCGTGCAGAGGACGCGCAGCTGCTGAATGTGGACCTCGCGAAGGACGGCGGCCGCGTGTACCGCTACACTCGACTGCTAATGGACGTGGTGGAGGGCTATGGCCTCGTCGGCTACGTACCCCTCGACGTGCAGAGCCAGGAGATGATGCTGCGCCTCACTCAGGAGGTGGACAACGCGCTTGGCAACTTCTTCTGAGCTCGTCTGCTGCCGCCATCGCTCGGCTGGCGCGCTCCGTGGTATGAGGACCCGTGCAGGGAGGAGAGAGAGTGAGAGAGGATGTGAGTATGTCCGGACTCGCTTGCATGTCGCACCCGCCGCTGAGTGTCTCTCCCTCCCTCTCTTTCTGCCCTTCCCACCATCACCACCACCGTCTACACACAGTATCGTGATTGCATGATGTCGTGTGCAGCTCTCCAGCGCACGTTGACAGGAGAGTGGGACGCTGGCATTGCACCTGTGCGGGTCCAGGAGAGGTTGTGCCCCCCTTTCCCCCCCTCTCTCGCATCGCACCGCGTCAGTGCTGCACCGCGTCCACAATGAGGCTGTCTCTCTTTGTACTTCTCTTCTTTTGTTTTTCCATTCCTCCTCCTCCTCCTCCTCGCCACTCCGTCTCGAACAGTTCCAAGTCTGTCTCCCCTCCCTCCTCCCCCCAAAGCACACACACACACAGATACACACAGACACAGACAGACACATACATACACGCGGAGTGAGGCGTGCGCGCTAGCGATGGATGGGATTTTTGAGATTCTCCGGAGCTCCACCGACAATGCGGTGCGCAACGAGGCGGCGGCACAGCTGCGCACTCTGCAGGAACGGGAGCCGGAGGCGTTTCTGAAGCACACCTATGACATTATCGCATCGCAGCGCCGGAAGGCCGAGGCGCGCTTCTTCCTTTGTACCGTTGTCTTGAACTTTGTGTCCGAGTCGTGGCGTAGTGCTGTGCCGCGAGAGATGCAGGATCGCTACATCGGCCTCTACGTGAGTCTGCTTCTCAACGGGTCCGAGTCACACGTGATGTTGACACGGAAGGTGAGTCAGGTTGTTGCCGTGATGGCTCGGCGCAGCAGCCGCGTACAGGAGATCGGCTCTCTGCCCCCCTCCATCGAGCAGGTTCTCTCGTCCTACCTAACAGAGCTGACGTCTGCCACAGCGGCGCACGCGTACCCGCGTGCCACCTACATTCTTATGTACCTCCACATCCTGCTGAAGGAGCTGCAGAGCATACACGTCGGTGGCGTCTTCGAGAACGCTTGCCGCAAGTGCGTCACGCCACTTTCTTGTGTCTTCGCATCAGCTTTGGATGTGTCGTGCATCCTGGACACCTACGACATGTT
This sequence comes from Novymonas esmeraldas, assembly GCA_019188245.1. Taxonomy (NCBI): domain Eukaryota; phylum Euglenozoa; class Kinetoplastea; order Trypanosomatida; family Trypanosomatidae; genus Novymonas; species Novymonas esmeraldas. The sequence continues at coordinate 125,416 of JAECZO010000012.1, read as the reverse complement.
CTTGTACCTCTTCAAGTGTACCTTGCGCGTCTTCGGCTGCACCGTCCTCAGCCCGGAGCTCGCGGGCTTCTTCCTGCAGGTGGCATGGCAGCTGGCGGCGGGGCTGGGGCATGATGGTGACGACGCACCGCTCGCGGATCAGCGATTGCGGCTGCTCGAGTACGTGGTCAAGATACTGGAGGCCATGGTGAAGTCCTTCCCCACACAGATGAGCGAGCTCGGGAAGCCGTTCTTCGTCGCGAGCGCCGCCAGCGCGGAGGACCGCTGCCTGTTCGCGTTTCTCTCCTCCGTGATTCGAAGTCCCGTGGCCACTGTGGTGTCGGAGAAGCTCGTGTGTCGGGCGATGCGCACCATGACATTGCTTTTAAGTGCCGAGGACGGCGACGAGTTCATCGCCGACTGCCTGCGGAGCGTGTCGGAGACCGCGTACTTCGCGGAGCTGCTGCGGCACCTCATTGTTGCCTACCTCGCCGACGCAGTCACGCCGGAGGCGCTGAGTGAGTGGTCCACGGCGCCGGAGAAGGTTGCAGCGGAGCTTGCTTTGGACTTTGACGACGAGACGTCCATGTTCAGCTGCGCGGAGCAATTGTTTCTCGGCTTCACCGGGTCTACCGGGTGCGCCGACCGGAGTCTCGCCACGGTTTGGCCCGTGGTGAACGAGTTTCTGCGCGACGGCCACATCGACCACGCCACGGCTGCCCTGCACGCGATCGGCATTGGGTACTACACGATGGCCCTCGGAGACAGCTCGGACTACCTCAGCTTCCTCCGAGGAGAGCTGCTGCCGCTGCTGCAGCCGGAGGCCATCGCGCACACCTCTCCCTTTGTCGTCCGCCGTGTTGTCTGGCTGGTGGGAATGTGGTGTGACTCCGTCACACACACAGGTGATCGGCGCGCCGTCCTCACTGCTCTCGAGTTGGTGCTGAACAAATCGGTGGCAGACCACAACCTGGTCCTGTCGCTCGTCACCCTCCAGTCGATCGAGAGCTTCCTGACTGGCGACAGCTTCGTGCAGTCGGACCTGCCGCCCAACGTCGGGAACTCGGTGCTGAGTGCCGTCCGCTACCTGCTCAAGCGCGTGCTCGACCCACCAACGATCGGGAAGCTGGCGAACGTGGTGCTCGTCCATATGAACAAAGGCGCGCTGGAGGCGGGCAGCGGTACTCTCCTGAACCTCTTCCTCTCCACCACACTGTCGCTGATGGCGGCGCTCGACAGAGAAGCAACGGCGGCCGCCGCCGAGCCCAGGGCCGCGTCGGACAGCAACGACGCCTCACACGAGATCTGCCTAGACAAGTGGGGAGCTCTCGGCAAGCTGCTGACGTGTCTCGCGGAGTGCGCGGCCCACGGCAGCTCGGACGATGTTCTGTGGCTCATGTTGCCGAACATCGTGATGCCGTGCATTGAGCCCGGCCGCCCGGCGGCGGCGTGGGTGGAGGAGGAGGCGTGGGAGCTCCTCCTCGCGATTGTGCGCGGCTCCCACAGCTTCTACGCCCCCGCGGCGGCCGAGTCGTTGAACATGACTCTACAGCACACGTCACGGGACTTCAGCGCGCTGCCGGTAGTGATCCGCGTGTTGTACAGCCTTCTACTGCTGCGGCAGCGGCCGCCGGAGGATGTGATCACCGCGGTGCAGCTGGAGGCGTGGACGCGGATGTTGCACGAGAGCCCCATCGCAGAGCTACGCGAGAGCGTTGCGGCACTGCTGCTTGTCGTGGTGCGCACGAGCACCGGCCCCCTGCGCACTCTGTTGTGTACTCACGCGACGCGGTCGCTCATTGAGTGCACCGACGTGCAGGCGGAGCGGTACACCATTGCACTGGCTCTTCTCTGTGCCGTGAGCGTCGCCTGCACCCCCACCCAGGAGGAGCAGCTGCAGCTCCTCTCGACCGTGCAGGCGGCGGCGCAGCCTAGCGCACAGACTGACGGACCGGCAGCACTGCTCGAACAGCTCGTGTTGTTGCTGGACGTGTCACCGAACCTCCTGGTAAGCCACGCGATCGTCAAATTCATCGAAGGGGTGTCACGCACCACCACCGTCTCTCTGTCCGCCGACACTCTGGCGATGGTGCAGCGGGCCGCTGACGGCGTTCTGGAGGACTGCAACGGCGCCGTGGCGAAGGAGACGACCGCGACAGAGATGCTGTTCGATGTTCTCCAAGACGACGACGTGGCCACATCGATGCCACACTACGCTCGCGTGGTCGCCACATTCTCTTCTGTGCTGCTGCCATGACACGACCGAGTGGCGCGCAGGAAAGGGTCTGTGACAGAGAGAGAGAGAGAGAAAGAGAGGGACGCGTGGGCTGCAGTGGTGGATGGGCTCTCACCCCCCGGCAGCTCCTCTCGCCGTGGTGTCATGCGTGGAAGTTGTTGGACCCGGTTGCGCGGGGGGACGGCGGGGTTGATCCGCGTCTACCACTGAACTCCCTCGCGCGGCCGCCGTCTTTTCTGTAGCCTAACTGTTCCAGACACACACACACACACAGACATACACACACACACATGCACCCATCGATGAGCGCAGTGCCCACCGCTCCTGCACCAGGGCCATCTCTCTTTCTCCCCATCTCGCCCGCACTTCCTCGCTCCCCTCCCTCCTCCCTCCTCCCTCCTCCCCCCTCTTACACACGCACATCGATACTCATCGGAGCCGCAGTACCGCCGACCCTCCACCGCTGCAGTAGCAACACGCACACGCACACACACTCACGCATCCGTGCCCCCTCCCCTTCTCCCTCTCTCTCTCCGCCCTCACCTCGCCAAGATGATGCGCCGTGTTCTTGCTCAGCCGGTGGCCCGCCGCGCCGCCGCCGCGTCCGGCGCGCTCGTGGTGGCGCCTCGCCAGGCCTCCACCGTCGCCATCTCCGTCCAGGGTCTGCACTACGTCGGCACCGGCCTCGCCGCCATCGCGCTCGCTGGTGTCGGCATGGGTATCGGTACGATCTTCGGCTCGCTCCTCATCGCCTGCGCTCGCCAGCCGAACCTCACGAAGATGCTCTTCAACTACGCCATTCTGGGCTTCGCTCTGACGGAGGCCATCGGCCTGTTCGCGCTGATGCTCGCCTTCCTCATGCTCTTCTCGTAGAGCGTTGTCGCTGTGCGCATGGCGGCACCGTACACTCGGCTGTAGCGACTCTAAAAGAGATGAAGAGAGGAAGAGAGCAGGCGGCTGTGTGTGTGTGTGTGCGTGCGTGCGTGTGTGTGTGTGTGTAGTACTCCTCTCCTCTCCTCTCCTCAGTTCTTCTTCGCTTTTGGTCTCCTTCTTCGGCGTCAAGAGCATCGCACTCTTCGCCGGCGAGTCCTCGTGCCGTGTCTGATCCAGCGACACGAGAACACGGCATGTGGTGCACCACACGAAGCACCAAACGCGAGAGTTTTTTTTTTTTCTTTCACGTGGGTGATCGAGCGCCGGCGTCGGTGTAGGCGTCCTCGCGTGGAGTAGACTGGCGACAGGCGGAGGGGAGGGGACAGGCAGCTGCGCCGCCACGTTTTGGCGTGTTTTGTAGAAGGACGCAACGCCGCGTTGGAGGGACTGAGTGGTGGTGGGTGGGACGGGTGTGTCATCCCTCGTCTTGTGCGTGGGGGTGCGAGAGACGCCTACCATTCCCTTTTCTTTCGTCCTCCTCACCTCACCTCACAAGTTGCTCAACTGCATAGGTGTGTGTGAGTGTGTGTGTGTGCGTCGCGTAGGTAACTTAGTGGATTGTCGATGACGTTGAGTTTCTCGGTAAACGTCCCTCGCGCGCCTGAACATGTGCCGCCGTCGTTGATCTTGTGCGTCAACAACGGCAGGCGGAGGGGCACGACTGTGGAGAGGAGGAGCGGAGGTGAGCAGGAAGAGGGGCGGTGGTGATGGTGGTGGAAGATCTGGCAGCGGTCGTGCAGCGATGGTGTGTTGTGCCCCCATCCCATCCCATCCCATCCTCCTCCTCCACACATGCCAGACGCTGCGACCTGTCACTTGGAAGAACGCGGTGACAGGCAGGCGTTGTGTGTGTGTGTGGAGAGGGAGAGGGGAAACGCGCCTGTGCGCGGCTCAAAGAGTTGTCGAGCACGGCCACTCGGGTGCACCCACGCGTTGACGTGAGAGGCACCACGACGCGATTGAGGGTGGGCAGTGTCTTCTCCTCTTCTCTCTCCTCTTGCATCTCATCGTCTGACTCGGGTGGATTGCGTCTGTGGATGATCTCTTGCCCTTTGCCTTTTCCTCCTCTTTCTTTTTCCCCCCATGCATACCAGAGCGTGCTGCGCGTTGTGCATGTTCTTTGTTCAGCACAAACACACACACACACACAAGCTCACACACACACACACACACACACACACACACACACAAGCTCACACACTGTGGCGTCCGGGAAGTGACGTCTAGGCGTGTTGAGAGGACTACTTCCCCCTCCGCCTCCTCCCTTCTACACGTGTAGCTGTCACCTCTGTCCCGTCACTCATCTACTTGCTGTGTGTGTCTCTCTCTCTCTCGTCGCAGACGCCACCATGGCGGTCAATGAAGCGCCGCGCCTCACGACGCGCGTTGTGGTGCTGCTGATGGTCGCTGTTTTCCTACTGTGCCTTCTCGCCGACCGCCTCCAGTGCAGCAACAACGGCTGGCAGGAGATGTGCATCGGCAGGGCTCCCTACAAATGCGATTCTACTTGGTGCTACTCGAGTGTGAACACTCCGAGTGACATGTGGAGATGGTCATGTGGATTCAAGGGTGAGGCGGTGGTCGTGTTTGCGTTTGTGGAAGTGGGCCCGTCCCTTGTTTCGGCGCGAGGCAGGAACTTGTCCGACTACATGGCGGAGGAGCTGCGCGATCACATCCGCTCCGGCAACTTCGCACAGCAGGTCAAGAGTGCGTACACATCAAAAGAAACGGCCCCACGACAGGACTTTGATTCTGACGGTAAGAACAGCTTCTTCTACATGCTCCTTCGGGCCAGAGCCTTACATCAGCTCATAAGCGCTCCGCGCAAGGTCATGCGCTACGTCGTTGTGAACGACGTCGTAGCCCTGCCTGCCGTGAGAGAGGTCGACAACTACACCTACGACACGTGGTCCGACGCTATCAACGATGTCTTGCCCGTTAGTGCGCGAGAGAACGCGTTGCAGCTGTCACGGTACTTCCCGAACCTCTACCGCGAGCTGGAGACGGTGAACAACCAACGTGCCGTCACGCCGGGATCCCCGGCGTCGAAGCGGTGCGACACGGTGATTGTGGTGGTGACAACGCTCACCCACCCCCTAGCGGATGTTCGGGGTGTGTGGCAAACGCCGTGGCACGCCAGCTCAGACCTCCTACAGGGCCACTGGCTCGTCCGTGGCGCCGTCACTCGCTATCTCAGCACGTGTCGTCGAATGCTCAAGCACGTCCACGACGTGTCGTACATAGGACTTCAAAGCAGGCTGCCCGCGTGGACCTTCACCCTAAGAAAGGACTCTTCGACTCTCGCCGATCCGGCGCTGTTGCTCAGGGTTGCGACTGCTGCTGTGCCGGTGACGCAGAGCACAGACGCGTCACTCCCCACCAGCACGCTGTGCACCGCCAGCAGCGCGGCGTCGACGCCTACATCGCTGCAAGCGTGCACTCGCGCCTGCCACCTGTACGGCAAGATTGCACGTGACCTCGCCGTGATCGACGGGCAAAGCTATGAACGCGACTACTGGTCAATGGACCGTGAAACCTGGGCCGAACATGACCGCAACTGCTTCTTTGACGCGCTCTATCGAAACACGACTACACACACCAACGGGACATTCGGCATCGACGTGGCGTCGCGCGTCTTCGATGACTGCTTCCACCTCTCACCAGACGGTGGTCGGGCATACGCACGGTGCATGCTGAACATCCCGTGACGGTGGTGGCGGACTCTTCCCCCAACACGTGGCGGCGTAGAGTAAGGCGTGGGGCGTGCGAGTGATGCTCCACGCCTCGTGTGTGTGTGTGTGTGTGTGTGTGATGCAGTGCGTGAGGTTGTCCACCCGTGTCGCCTCTTCTGTTCTGGTCAAGGCTCCCCACCCCGCGGTTCTTGGTTTCTAGTCTGGGGGCACCTCATCTCCTCTTTACCCGTCGTGTCTTTTGCCGGTCTTCCGTCCGTCCGCGGGACGCGGTGGGAGCGGTATCGGAATGCCTCACCCTCGCTCTGCCTCCTCCCCTCCCCCCCCTGTCACCGCATCTCCCACACCGGTGCGGCTCTGTGCACGAGCTGCGCGCGTGTGCAGTGACGGATACGTTCTGCGGGCTCATGTGTCTCCGCTTCTCTCTCTCTACATGGGATGGATAGACTCGTTATCGACCCCACAACTCCTGCACACGTCGCGGCGATGTGGTGAGGAGGAGGACGCGGGCTCATCACAGCACACAGATGGCGGCGGAGAGAGGCAGTCTTTCCACACACACACACACACACACATATGTATGTAAGCGCTGGCGCACTACTACGATTACGTGTCTCGTGGGGGTTGTGCTGGATGACGACGCCTGCGAGCTTTGGCCCTCATCTGTCTCCCTTCCCTGTACCTCTGCCTTTTTACTTGCCACCCGAAGGCACCTGTGCTTGTGCCGACATTATTCATGCTCAACGTCAAAAAAGAAAAAAAAAAAAGATGCCGAGAGAGAGAGAGAGGAACGAGGTGGACCGTGGAAGTGGGTGTGCACTCACGGGGGGGGGGGGGGGGGGGGGCGAGACATTCTCCGACAGACGCGGCACTGGTCACCGGATGATGTGCTTCTGCTGGGAAGAGAGAGACGGAAGAATGTAGTTCGTCTTGTGTCGCTGTTTCTCTCGACTTTCCGTGTCTCAATGCGGGGTGTGTTGTGGATTGCCTCGTGAGTCTCCCACTGCCTCCCGCCCCCCTCTCGGTTCTCTCTGCCAGCCACAGCGGACAGACATCGTGGGTGGAAAGGTGTGGGGAGGGGGAGGGAGGGAGGGAGGGAGGATGCGCGTTGCACCCTCTCTACCCATGTACACGCCGGCCTCCCCTTCTCTTGGTCGCTGATCCTAAGAGAGCTGCCGGGTGAACCCGCGCGCGAGAGAAGACTACCACAAACGCAGCGGACGCCCTCCTTCTCTTCCTCCTCTCTCTCTCTTTCTATCCTGCTTCATGCATCCGTCTGCTTTCCTGACTGGCAGAGCAGCACCAACATCCACACACACACACACATACACGTACAATACCACTTGCATGCGGTGCCAAGCGTTGCTCTGCAGCTCCGCTGCCGCACCCGCGATGTGCATCGGTGTACGGCGACATACAGCAACGACTCTGGATACTGGCGGTGGTGTCGCACGATCTCTTAGGCGCACACGTGCGGCATGCAGACCTCGTGTGGGTGTGTGGTGTGCTGGAGAGCGGCGCCCCTTCGCCACGTCTCCTGTTCCACCGGGCTCCACGGACGCCGCAGCGCCGTTGCCAGCGCAGAAGGGATTCCGTAGCGGCACCAGGTTTACACTGAGCCCCACGCAGGTGAACGAGACGAACGTGCCGAGTGCGCGAGAGGTGCGTCAGATGATTCCGACGCTGCAGGAGCTGCGGGCGCAGCTGCCGGACGCGCGGGAGCTCGAGCACACCTACATCCAGCCCACGGCGGCGGAGGCGGCAACATGTGGGTCGACGACGCGTGGGGAGCCGACCACGTCTGCGGCAACGCGATCGTCCATCTTCGTCCACACAACGGACCCGCTGGAGGATCTGCTCTTCGGACCGCCAAAGAGGGAGACCGGCGGCGTGCCCGGGGCGGAGGCGGCCACAGATGCGACCCCCGCGTCTTCGTCGGCGCCGCAGCGGCCGCGGCAGACCTTGCTTCTCGCTTACCGGGCTCTTCTGTGGGGCACGTTCTACGCGGTGCTGGGGTGCGCCATCACCGTGGCGCTGGCCATGTACATGTGCGGGTATCGCAGCTGGCAGGACCTACAACGAGGTGTGCGCGACAAGATGACCCGAGACGAGGACCGCCTGCGCGCCGCTGCCGTCGCCCAGTCGCCTGACGCGGTGGTGGAGCACTATGTCATTGACCTGACGCAGCCGGCGGAGGCGTGGCGGCAGGTTCAGCAGGTGTGGAGCGCGGTGCAGCGGATGGCAGAGGAGGAGGCGGCGCGCGATGGGGTGAACAAGGATGCTGCTGGCGGTGGTGCGGCTGCGGCTGCGCACTGACGTGCAGCGAGGGAGAGGGCAGCGGGGCTAGCGGTCCAGGGAAGGGCGGGGGATTGGAGTGGGGGTTCGCACAACGCTCCTCTCGCCCACACACGGTCCCCTCCACCATCTGCCCTCTCTCTCTGCGCCGGTGCGTATGTGCGTGTGTCGAGGGCAGCATCGCAGTCTCTCTGGGAAACGTGGTGATGGACTTTTGGGGGGCGGTGGGCGGTGAGTGAGGGTGAGAGGGAACTGGGGGTTTGTCGAGGCACAGTCTTCACACACACACGGAGATGGCGCACCGGTGCGGTGGAGTTGTGAGATGAGGAGGATGCAGGACGTGGCAGGTTCACATTCACACACACACATAAACACATAAATACAAATACCGACCAAAGACACGCGTGTCTCCTTCTTGCTTACCCGGGCGTACAACAGAGAGCGAGAGACGTAGCATGCAGCTGCAGCGTGGGTGGTGGACTGGGAGATGAGGCGGGAGAGGAGGGTAGAGGAGCGATGCTGTCTCTCTCTCTCTCCCGCTCTCATCGTCTCTGCTCCTCCTCCTCGCTGCGCTGCGCTGCACGGCACGTCATCCTCACACATGTCGACTGTCACACACACACACACACACACACATACACACATGTATGCATGTTCACTGCTGCGCGCTGTCTCCTTTTCCTCAACGGAAATGATACGGATCGTTGAGTTGAGGAGAGGGAGAGGAGAAGTCTGCGGATCACGGATCTGCTGACACAGTCATACAAACAATCACACACACGCACACACAGGGACACACACGCACAAACGCACACAGGCACACGCACACACACAGGGAGAGGCACAGGTGCACGACATGTCTGCCGCCTCTAGTGCAGGTGGTGCGACGACGGGGCTGGCGCAGGTGAAGAACATCGTCCTCGTCCTCAGTGGAAAGGGCGGAGTGGGGAAGTCGACGGTGGCATGCCAGCTGGCCCTCGCCTTGATGCATGTGCACAAGCTGCAGGTGGGGCTCTTGGATGTGGACATCTGCGGCCCCAGCGTGCCCAAGATCTGCGGCCTCGAAGGGTGTGACGTCTACCGAGATGACACCGGGTGGGTTCCGGTGTCGCTGCGGGCGAACATGCGAGACGCCGATGACGCAGGCGTCGCCTCCGTCGACGCGGCGGGAGCGGCGAGTGCGGCGGCGTCGTCGTCGCCGTCGGCAGACCTGAAGGTGATGTCCATTGCCTATCTGCTCCCCAGCGACAAGGACGCCGTGGTGTGGCGCGGGCCGAAGAAGGATGCCATGATCACACAGTTCGTCCGGGACGTGAACTGGGGGCCGCTGGACTACTTGATCATTGACACGCCGCCGGGGACGAGCGATGAACATCTGACGCTGTGCGAGGTGCTGCGCGACTTCAACCCCGCCGGCGCTGTGGTGGTGACGACGCCGCAGGATGTGTCGACGGACGATGTGAAGAAGGAGCTCTCCTTCTGCCACAAGCTGGGGCTGCGGTGTCTCGGGATTGTGGAGAACATGTCTGGCTTTGTCTGCCCATACTGCGCGCACTGCACCGACATCTTCTCGAGGGGCGGCGGGAGGAGGCTGGCGGAGACGTACGAGGTGGCCTTCCTCGGCGCAATTCCAATCGACCCGGGGCTGTCGCTCGCGGAAGATAAGGGGCGCGCCTTCGTGAAGGAGGCGCCGTCGCAGACGGTGGAGGCGGTCACTGCCGTCATCGACGCCGTTGTCCAGCAGGTGGGGCGGACGCACACATGAAGACGTCTTCCCATCTTATTCGTGTCGAGGCGCGAGGGAGGGGAGCGGGGGGAAGGGGTCTGCGGGCTGCGATGGGACGCAGACGGAGTCACTGGCTGACACACCGTGCGCACGCATGTGCGTTTGGCCGTCGTCTTGACTCTTCGTCCCTTCCCTCCCCCCTCTTTCGCTTCCGCTCTGCGCATCGGTGCCGCTGCTCGCCCACATCGCGCCTGGCAGCGAGGGAGCGAGAGAGAGCAAGACTGCAAGAGACACTATTACAGCACACATGCTCCGGTGCACAAATGCACACGTACATTCAGGCACACGTACTCTGTGTAGGCGTTGTGTCCGCGTGAGGTGGCGGCAGCACTGTCCTCGCCGTGGTGTGCGCCGCCCGTGCGGTGGCACTGGCTGCGCACCACCGCACCTCTGTTTGACCTTTATCTCTTCCTCACCGAAACACACACACATACACATGTACTCTCTCTCCTCTCCTCTCCTCTGCCTTCTTTCTCTTCTCTTGCTTGGCTGCGGTTGAGCTGTAGGCACGCAGCACCGGCATTCTTGGGTGAACCTGCTAGCGCAGCTGTCTGTCTCTCTGTCTCTCTCTCTGTGTGAGCCTGCGTACCCTCGTCATCAGCGGTGAAGGACGCGGTCATCTTTCTGCGCAGGACAAGTGGCGTGACGGCTTCACGATTTGTTGAGTGAGGAGGAGCAGGGGAGCAGGAGAGGTCAATGAGGGACAAGGCGGCGCGGCGACGCCCCGACCCGCGGCGCATGACGGTGGGCAAGGCACCAAAGGAACACGTGCACGTGGGGCTGTGTCTCCTCTACAGCGGCAGCGGGTTCCGCGGGCTGCAGTTCCAGGCGCACGCCGCGACGTGTCACACCGTGGAAGGCGTCCTCATCCAGGCGCTGCGGGACGCTGGCGTGATCGCCGAAGTTGTTCGCGGCCGGCCAGCTGGCGAACACCACCACTTCGCGCGGTCCTGCCGCACCGACCGCGGCGTCCACGCAGTGCGCAACATGATCTCCCTCTTCATCCCAACAGCGGTGTTTGAGGCTGTGGGACAGCTCGAGGGCATCTCAGACCGCCTGGCGCGTCAGCTTCCGCCGACGATCCGCGTAGCGCATGTCATGCAGCTCTCCGGCAGCTTCATCCCGCGCCACTGCTGCAACCGACGGGTGTACCGCTACATGCTGCCGCTCTACGCACTTCTGCCCCCGTGCGACACGTGGGCCGCACTCGACAAGTTCTACCCCGGCTGCCTCGCCGACGTTCAGATGCTCGCGGCGGCCGCCGTCGCGTCTCAGCGCACGCTACACGGCATCCCGTACCTCGACGTGCGAGGCGGCGGGACGGCCGCCACGTCCGCCGACGCCGAGGCAGCACCGGCGCCGTCGTGGATGCGTGACGTGCAGGCGAGCGTGGAGCGGTGCAACGAGGTGCTGCGGTCCCACTTCACCGGCTCACGCCGGTATCACAACTTCTCCGTCGACATCGACTCCAACCGCTCCGGCGTGAATGCGAAGGTCATCCAGCCGGACAAGGATGAGGCGCTGCGCGTCATCTACCGCAGCGAGGTGTGCCCGAGGCTGTTCTTCTTCCCCTGCGCCACCGCCGACTCCGCTGGCGGCGCCACGACACAGCGACGGTACGGCGAGAGCAGAAGAGAGTACGACGCACACGTTCGCCTCTATCCCGTGCCACCGGTGTCGCCGCCCACAGGCGTCACGGAGGACACCGGGGGCAGTGGCTGCGCTGCAGCCGCTCCGGCAGCACTCGCACCACCCGCCAGCGGCGGCGGCGGTCTCCGTGATGCGGGACTGCCACCCGATGCCACTGTGCTGCCGTTCCTCTTCTTCCAGATCGAGGGCGGCTCGTTCCTGCTCAACATGATAAGGAAGGTGGTCGGCGCGCTGCTGGCCGTGTGCCGCGGTGCGCGCGAGTCCATCCTCGAGGAGGCCATGTCGCCGGAGCGCCGCGTCACGACCCCGCTGGCGCCCGGGCCGTACCTCTACCTCGCCCACTCCACCTACCACGGCTACGACCGCTCCATCGCCGGCGCCGGCGCACCAGGGCGGCTGAGCACGGTGCAAGACGCGTGGAGCGGCGACGTCGGCGAGGCAGCCGAGGCGTTCGCGCTGCACAACATCGCCGCCGACGTTGTCGACGTGGACCTCCACGCCATGCCGCCGCTGGACGACATACTGGCAGCGCGCGACCGCGCGCTTGCGGTGCGCCGGCCGCACACCGCCACCGAGGACGCTCACTTGGTGGAGATGAAGGAGTACAAGCCAGTGCAGCCGACGCGCATCCCGTGGCCGGCCAGCAGTGAGATGACCGTGTTTCTGCGTCTTCTGCGCGTGCACAACTGGAACGTGCGACCCATCCGACTCGCCCCGGACTCGAAGGCACTGCGTGAGATCAAGAACAGAGAGGAGCGCGCCGCGGCAACGGCGACGGCGACGGTGACGGCGACGGCGATGGCGACTCCCAACGGTGAGAGCGACGGCGGTGACGGTGCGACAGAGGAGTGTGACGCGCGGGCGGCGGTGCCGGAGGGCGGTGAGGACGGCTGGATGTACGTCGCTGCCACTCCTGAGGAGGCCGCGGCGCAGCGCCAGATTCACTTTGCAAGCTGGTGGAGGCGCGCTCGCCCGTGGGAGTACGACGACGCCACCGGCAGGAGCGGCGCAGGCGGCGCCGAGGTTGGCGGCGAGGACAGCGGCGCCGACAGCGATGACGACGGTGCCCCTCCACCGCGGCGGCGTCCGCGAACGTGATCATAAGAGCTTGCAGTCGCGCGCAGGCACGTGCTCTCTCTCTCTCCCCTCCCATCCTCGCCGTTGTGCCTCCCGCATATCCACACATAAAGAGAGGGAGAGAGAAAGACGTGTCTCTCGTCCTGCGGCGACATCGATGACGAGTTACGCACACGCTCACCTGTGTCTGAGTTCGTGCACTTGTCTTTTCCACTTCTCCATCTCTCGCAGATCGCTGCTGCTGGTGTTGCTGGTAGTGGTGGTGGTGGTGGTGGTCTCTCTCCAGTGCTATTGCTGGCATGTTCGCCAAGGCCACCCACGAGCATGGGTGACCTCTCTCTCTCTCTCTTCACACCTCCTCTCGCCACTTCTCACTCTTTCTTTCTCCACAGCGCGAGGGTGCAGACACAGCATACATCCGCGTGGTTGTGCTCGTGTGTGTGTGTGTGTGTGTCATACCCGTTCTCCTCTTTCTCTTCCATCCCTCGCCAGCCTCCTCACATAGCGACATACACACAATCACACGCACGGACACACTGCTGCTCTGCGTCGCGTCCGCTGCCGGCGCCGTCTCTCTTGTCCCCTCCCCCCTTTACACCCCTCTCTCTCTCTGCCCCTTGACTCCAGTTGCGCAGCGGCGCACGGGCAGAGATGACGGACAACATCAGCAAGCATCGCGTAGTCCGTGACTACTACCGAGAGGCACAGCAGGCGGCGAGTCTCCCCATGACGTGCCCCTACTGCAAGCGTCCAGGTCGCTTCGCTGCCAGCACCTACGAAATTGCAAAACGGATTCCTGCCGTGATGGCGGAAGGGATCGCGCGGTGCCATTCGTGTCAGACCTCGATGGGGCGGTCCTCAGATGCAGCGCTGCAGCTGCGCATGTGGTACTGCGGATACTGCGAGGTGTGCATGTGCCACAGCTGCCAGAAGACGAGCACGCGCAGCAGATAAGAAGATACCCTCCTTTGCTGCCTCGCTGTCCACGCGTCCACCACCGGTGCCGCACGGTGCGTGGGGCGGCGCGTAGGTGCAAGCAAGCTGCGGCGTCCTTGACGCGCGTTGTGTGTCTGTCTGCATGCGCGCTCTGGAGCTCCCCCCTTCCGAGGCTGCACGCTTCTCTTCCCCTCTCTCCCTCTCTCTCTCACCGCTGTCTGCCACCTGTCTACTCGCACGTTGCCCTCCCCCCCCCCTCCCCCCCATCTCCGCAGATCTCGCGGAGGGAACGTGCGCCACCGTCTTCACAACACCCATCCCCCTCTTCCCGCAAAGGTATGTGTTGGTGCGCGTCCTTCGGCTCACACCGCACCGACTGACTCACCCCTCCCCTCCCCCTCACACACACACGCACGCACGCTCTCTCTCTTTTTCCCAGCGACCACATGAGGTCTGTCATGCGCATGGCTTCGGTGGAGATGTTGCAGCCCACGTCTCTTCTCTCCCCTGTGCCACCGCTGGCGACACTACGGCGCGGGGCCGCCCTGCTTCATCACGACTCATGCTCCCCCTCCTCTCCCTCTCTCTCTCTCTTTCTCTCTCTCGCTCGGAATGTCCCAGCGCCGCACCAGTCTCTCTCGGTGCACACACACACACACACGCAGGGCATCGGCGCAAGCTCTGCTTCCGCTGCCTGCGTGCACATCGTTGACACCATCACATCGTCCATCAGGTCGGCCCCCTTTCTCCTCCTCCTCACCACTCGATAGCGTGAGGTCTCCCTCTCCCCATGGCCGCCATCAGCGAGCGACAGGAGCGACAGGATGCCCTCCGCAGCCTCCCCCCACTCACGCTGCCACCGCGGCAGCTGAAGAAGGCACGTGTCTCGTGCTGCAAGTGGCTGGCGCGCTTTGTGAGCACCATAGCGGCTCTCCGTGGTGGAGCCTCGAACGCGGGCGGCGATGCGGTGGAGGCGATCGTGGAGCGCCTCCTTCCATCGCACGACCGTGCTACGGGCTTCCTCGCCCTCAACGGTGGCCTCCTCGCCGGCTGCACGCCCTTCGACCTGCGCCACATCTTGGACGCACACGGACTGCTCGACAGCAGCAGCGCCGCCGCCGCCGCGCCGTCACCGCACCACTCTGGCACTCCTCCCACTTGTGAACATATGGCGAAGTCGCCGGCACCGGCGTCGATGCCGAGCCCCGTGCTGCAGTACAGCTCGACACTGCCGTTCGTGCTTGGTGGTGTGCCGCTGCGGGTGCGAGGCGGGGACGCGGGTCTCTCCGTGATGTTCGTCACCCCGACTGAGCTGGCGCGCTTCGCCGCCGCCGCCGCGGTGCTTGATCTGCCGCCGTCGTGCGCCGACGCTGCCCCCGACGCCGACGGGGCAGCTGTGCCAGTGGCTGTGGTGGTGCTCCAGGTGCCGCCGGAGGCCGCGCTGTGGAAGGCTGGGTCGACGGCCACCGCCACCGCCGCCACGTCATCGGCGAAGAGGGGCTGCGGCTTCCTGTACGTCGTGCCCTGCGACGTCGCAGCCGTGCGCTCCTTCGTGGGTCATGCGCTGCAGCGCCCCGTCGTGGGTGTGGAGGCCCTCCTGGGGCCGTCTCGCAGCCTCGCGAGCCTCTACTCGCCCGGCACGGTCGCACACGTGGCTGCCGGTGACGGCGCTGCCGCCGCTGCGCCGTCGCCGCTGCCGCAGGAGGCGCCTCGCCAGCCGGGGCGGACGTGCCGGTCGCGGGCGGTGCCGGAGGTGCCTGGGCTCTTCATGGTCGCTGACTTCGTGTCGGCTGCGGAGGAGGCGGACATCTGGGCTGAGCTCTACGAGGGCCGTCAGCAGCTGCGCCTCGAGTACCTCTCGCGCCGCCGCGTGGCGCACTTCAACCGCCGCTTCTGCTACGGCGTGAATGCGCTGACCGCCGTGGGGGAGGAGGTGAACGCGCGGCCCCGCTTCTACGACTGGATGCAGGCGCGCCTGCGGAACGATGCGGCCGGCGGCGGCGGCCTGCGCATCGACGGCGCCTACCCTGCGCACCCGGGCGACTGCGAGTGCGACCAGCTGACGGTGAACTACTACGACTGCAGCGAGGTGGGGGCGTGCGGTATCGCTGCCCACGTTGACGCCCACAACGCGTTCGACGACTGCATCTTCATCGTGTCGCTCGGCTCCTACACGGTGATGGAGTTCGCGCGGTGGGACACGCCGGCGGAGGTGGCGGCGCCGGTCGGCGTCTACCTCGCGCCGCGCTCTCTCGTCGTGCTGACCGGGGAGGCGCGCTACGGCTGGACGCACTGCATCGCAGAGAAGCGCACGGACACGCTCTCCGAGTTGCTGCCGACTGTGACGCGGGGGGATCGGGTGAGTCTCACGTGGAGACGCGGGCGGACACAGCGCCACGTCAGAGCCGCGTGTCCCTACCCCGCAGTCTGCGACGGCGAATGAGCTGCGGTGCACGCGCGAGCTCCTCTTCGCCCCTCCTTCGCCCCCTCTCCCTTGATTCACACACACACACACACACACAGACACACAGACACACAGACGGATGCACCTCCGTGAAGAGCCGCCGGAGATGTAGGAGAGGGAGGTGGCGCCTCTGCTCTTCTCTTTCATCCCCGTTGCTGCTTGCCTCCCATATGCGCTCGACACGTTGCGGGTCCGCGGCGGGTGCGGCGACTGCGCTGCTCCGGCATCGTGCCGCCCTCTCTCGTACCTCCGTGTGTGTCTCAACTCTCTCTCTTTCTCGCTGTGTCTCTCTCTCTTTCTTTCTTCGCTTTGCCGCGTTGGGCTCGGACACCACCGCAGCGGCGCATGTACGCCTCTACAGCACTCTTGCGCCATTGGGCTGCCGCCACACCGAGGCTGCATTGCAGCGTGGCGGCGGCGGCAAGGAGTGCAGACACCACGTCATCACCGCCGTCGCCGTCCACTGCGCCGTCCACTGCGCCGTCCACCGCCGCGGCGGATGGCATCAGCTACGCTGGGTCGTTGGCGTCGTCAGAGGACCACTATGCACAGTGGGGCCGTGCCGTCCTGGACGAGAACAACAAGCGCATTGGGCCGGAGCAGATGTTCCGCACCGCGACGCGGGCTCAGCAGCAGCTGCAGAGTCTGGCGGACAAGTGGACGCCGGATGCAAAGATCTACTGCTGCGGCTCCATGGTGACGCACGGGCAGATGGAGTGGGGCAGCGACCTCGACCTCGCCTGCGTCTTCGACGACCCGTACCCCGAGCACTCGGTGCAGGCCAAACGGACGGAGAAGCTGTGGTCGGTCATCAAGCGCTACGTCCCCCACTACCTCCGCAACCACCTGCTGGCGCTCACGGAGGCCCGCACCCCCGTCGTGAAGCTGCGCCACATCAACGACGACAAGGTGGCCCGCGCGCGGTACACGATACTCAGCGAGGAGGACGACCGCAAGTCGCGCACGGCGCTGTGGGACGTGCGCACCCGCGTCATCGATGGCAAGGATATGGAGTACATCGCCACCAAGCTGGGTCGGGAGAATGTGGAGGGCATCTGGGTGGAGCGGACCACCTATGGGTGCCGGTGTGCGGTGCAGTGCACCTCGCGTGAGCAGGCCATCGAGGCGCTCGGCTTCTTCCCTGACGGCGTCATCATGACGCGAGGCATGCGTGACAACTACTCGCGCGACCTGCTGGACGTCCGCTTCGTCCCGGAGATGTTCATGTACAGGTGGGACATCTCCTTCGTCGCCTACGGCGTCAAGAACAGCTACCTGCTGCGACACTACCTGCACAGTGGCCCGCCGGCTGCGCGCCACGGTGCCATGGCCGTCAAGGCGTGGGGCAAAGCCTCCGGCGTCGGACTCGGCACAGCCGCCATGCTCACCTCCTACGCGGTGACAGTCATGTTTGTGCACTACCTCATCGCGACTCGTCAGGTGGCGTGGATCGATCCGTGGTCGATCGCCCACCCAGCGCACATGCCGCGCTACCCCGACTACTCTCCGCTGTTCGACTGCGAGCCGGCTGCGCTGGGGAGGCTGCTCCACGGCTTCTTCATCTACTACGCGAACCACTTCGACTATGAGAAGAACATCATCAGTCTCAGTCGGCCCCGCCTCTCGCTCCGCACCGACGTGAACTGGTGCTTCCCGCAGAGCAAGCAGGGCACGTTCAGCTACCTCCTCGGGATCGAGGACCCCTACGAGGACGTCGGGGTGGGAGGGCTGAACTTGGGACGCCACCTGCACGTAGCCAAGTTCAACCAGGTGAAGCAGGAGTTCGCTCGCGCGGCCGCCACGATGGAGCGGTGCATGCCGTCGAACGCGCCGGAGAAGACGATCCTCGGCGTCAGGCGCCACGGTGCGGCCGGCACTCACCACCACCACCACCACAACAACAACAGTCACCACCACCACCGCCATCGGTTCGACTAGCGCAGGCAGGAGAGTCGGGGGTGGGCACAGTCGAGGCCGCTGACTTCGCGCGCGTCCCTCTCTCTGCTTCTCCTGTTTTCTCTCTAACATGTCCCTGGATGGAGTCTCTGTCTCTCTCTCTCTTTGTATGTGTGTTGTTGGGTGGTTGTCTGGTGTGCAAGTACGTTCTCTTCTTCTCTCGTTACAGAGTACCCTTCAACACCTCCGCCCAGAGCACGTCTGACCTCTCCGAAGGGGAGAGAGGAGGAGGACGGGGGAGGGGACCGCACTCACCGCACCTCATCTCAGTCCCCTCCCCTCGCTTCTCTTCCCGCTCTCAACGTGTGTGTGTGTGTGTGTGTGTGTGTCACCCGCCCTCCTATCGAGTGTGTGTGTGCGTCGTCCCTCACCCTCTCTTCTCACCACGACGGCGGCCTGCAGGAGATGGGACTCCGTTACACACACACATACACACACATACACGCACACACAGATGAACGAATGCTGCGTCCGTGAGAGCGTACGATGTGGTTCTGTGCAATGCCGCCTCGCTCGATGGTATCGACGGCACCTTGCTGCCTGCTTCATCTCTCTTTCCTCCTTTTTTTTTTTGTTTCCCTTCCTTCCTCTGTGCACGTACGCACACGCACACCCACACACACATCTACCCCACCGCCGTCTCTGAGCACCGGTAGAGTTCTGAGATTCCATCAAGTTGTTGTTGTCAGCTGATTTGGCCCGTGTTGCGTGCCGTTGCCACAAATTCTCTCTCTCTGTCTGTCTCTGTCATCTTCTCTCAACTTCTTCTCAGCCTCTTCTCCTCTTCTCTTCTCAGTTTTTTTTTTTTTTCTCTTGTGTGCCGTTGTGACGTCGTCCGTCATCGCAGCAGTCGCTGACGTAGGGCAGGATGAAGGGATTCCTCAACAATGTCAAGCCGACCAGTGGCTTTGATCCGACCAAGGTGCGCGCGAACATCCGCATGGCCACCACGCGACTGGGCATGCAGAAGAACAAGCTGCTGAACAGCGTGAAGGTGCAGCGTCGTGGTGTGGCGGAGCTGCTGGCGCTGGAGAAGTACGACTCGGCGCGCATCCGTGTTGAGAACTGCATCCGCGAGGATGTGAACATCGAAGGCTACGAGGTGCTGTCGCTCTTCCTCGACCTGCTCGCGAACCGTGTTCAGCTCATCGCGGAGAGCAAGCCAATGAAGACGGACAAGAACAAGAAGGACCCCGGATCGGCGTGCCCGCCGGAGCTGAAGGAGGCCATCACGTCGGTGCTGTGGGCGAGCGCACGTGTCGGCGACTCGGTGCCGGAGCTGGCGACGCTGCGCAAGGCGTTCGAGTCGAAGTTCGGTCACGAGTTTGTCGAGATGTCCATGTCGAACGCGGAGTTCTCCGTGAACCAGCGGATGATGGAGCGGCTCGGCATGTACACGCCGCCGAATGACAAGTGTGTCGCCTACCTCACCAGTATCGCGAGAGAGTTCCAGCTGGCCAACTACGATGAGGAGCGCCTGCACGACCCCAACGGGCTCGTCGCCTCGGCCGCTGCGGCGAGCGGTGGCGGCATCACCGTCTCCGGCGCAGGGGCAGAGCTGAACAGGCAGGTGCGCGGCTCGGTGCAGACGCCCTCGGGCCTCTACGTGCCGCCGATGCAGGCACCTTACGACGCCATCGACCAGCGCCTGCAGCAGCTCATGTGCGTCTAGGCACTCGGGTGCGCAAGTGCGATCGACGGCGTTGGTGCACGCCGTCCACGCCTCTGTGTGTATGTTTATGTGAGCATCTCTGTTTGTGTCTTTGTGCGGGAGGCGACGGAGTGGCGTAGCGGATGGGCGGGTGTGGTGGGGATGGGAGCCGCTGACCCTGAGGTGCATCGTTCAGTAGAGCGCCGCCGATGCGGCCCGTCCACCCTCCTACCCTACCTCTTCCCCCTACCTCTTCCTCCTCCTCCTCTGCTCGTTGTTGACAGGAGGACGGTGGCGGGGGCGAAGGGGAAGGGCGCTCTGTTGTCACGCCAGATCAACGAGTGTGCGTGCTGGCTCGCGGTGAGCCGCCGCCGATCCCGCCTCGCCTCCTTCGCCGTCGTGTGTTTGTTGCGTGGACTCTTTGTCTCCCTCTCTTGCCTGTCTTCTTCCTCTCTTCTTCCTCTCACCTCCTTGCGTCTTCGTTGTTGCTGCCGAGGGTCATCCAGGCGAAGAGGTGCGGTCGAGCACACCGCCGCCCCGTCGCCGCGGTCTCTCTCTCTCTCTGACTCGATCTCTCTCTTTCCCTCTCTCTCTCTGTGCGCGTGCCCCTGGTGTTGGTGCTTCTCCAGTCCACACCGTGCGTCACCCGTCGACAGAGCATTAGGTGTGCCCTGTGCCTCGCCCCTCGCGTGGCGCGGGGGCAGTGGAGGGGGGTCTCGATGGACGGACGGGCGGGGCGGGGGAGGAGGGGGGAGGAGGGGACACACCGGAGGAGAGACTTCCTCTCCTTCTCTCCTCTCCTGTCCTCCACCTCGTCGCTTGTCCTCCCGCTCTCCTCCCATCACTGTCTTCCTCTCTCTCCCAGTACCACACTCGAGTGACCTCCTCGTCTCAGCCACCGTGACACGCCCACCCGCCATCCGACAGAGACGAAGCGGAGAGGTGCGGGGAGGAGGTGTCCGGTGCGTTGTGTATGTATGAGTGTGTGTGTGTGTGTGTGGGAGAGAGACTCGCCGCTGCGCCACCGCTCCCCTCTTCCTTTCCCCCCTCCTTCCCCTCTCCCTTTGTCTCTCTGTCTCTCTCTCTCTCTGCACACACACCCACACACAGGCTCAGGCACATCCGTGACTGAAGCAGAGACACACGCAGGCGAACCATCACAGACGGACGCGCACGCGTCGGTACCCGTGGCTCAGGCTCCCAAGCGTCTCCTGCGTTTACTTCTCAATCAGCAGCCTTCGCGGCGGACTGGGCATGTCGCTGAAGACGGCGCGCACAACGAAGAGCCTCGTCGAGGCGGCGCGGGCGTGCCTCGCAGAGAGCACATTTGCGCCTGAGAAGGCGGCGGATCTGCTGCAGACGGCGGTCCAGCAAGACCCGACGTATGTGAACGCGCTCGTGCTGCGCTCCACCCTGTCGGCCCGCCTGGGGCACCTCAACTCCGCCCTCGCCGACATGACGCTCGCCGTGGAGGTGGACAAGGGCAACAACGACCCGCGCCGCCTTGCCTCCCTGTACGGGGGCCGCGCCAGCCTGTGCTACCGCATGGGCCGCTACGCCGACGCCGTGTCCGACTTGCGAAGCGCATTGCGGTGGGAGCCAGACAACGGCATGTGGTGTTACGAGCTGGGCCGGGTGCACATGAGGCAGGGATGCGTCAGCCTCGCGCAGTGGTGCCTGCAGCAGGCGCTGCTGGAGCCCATGTGGTCGCGCGTCAACGAGGCGACGCGGCCGAAGGTGTACGCGCTCTACGGCCGCAGCTGCCTCTTCAGCCACGAGTACAAGAAGGCGAAGCTGCTCTTGCACAAGTCCATCGAAGCAGGCGGAGAGGGCCCTGCCGCGGTGCTGCACGACGTGGGTCTGGCGCACTACTTCGACGGCACCTCCCTCATCGCCGCCGTGGAGTACCTGACGCGGGCGACCGAGGTGGACCCCCGCCCGGTGGACTACCCCATGCACCTCAGCCTCGCCCTCGTCCGCAGCGACCGCTACCCGGACGCGCTGCTGAGCATGAATGAGGCGGTGCTGCGCGGCCACGAGGAGCCACATCTGCGCTTCTACCGCGGCTGCATCGAGCTTCAGCTCGGGATGGGACCGCAGGCGCTCATGGACCTGCAGGCCACCACTGCCACGGCAGCAGCGAGGCCAGCGTCGGCAGCCGCGCAGAAGACGGCCGCGCGGGCCTGCCTCGCGATGGGGCTCGTGCACATCTTCTGCGCAGGGGATCTGCCGGCCGCCGCCGCGGCGCTGCAGAGCGAGGCGCTGCTGCAGACGAGGGACGTCTCCAGCCGCCTCTACGCCGGCCTGCTGCTCGGCGTCGTCCACCACGAGATGGGCGACACACATGCTGCGCTCCGCGCGCTGCAGGGGGTGCTGCAGGTCTTGAGAGAGGTGAGCCGCGCGCGCACCGCCGGCGGCGAGGAACCGCCGCCGTGTGCCGCGGACATGGAGCTGCTTGCGCTCACGCACTCGGGGTTGGCCTACGGCGACTGCGGCTACGCCGACCTCGCCGCCCGTCACCTGCGCGAGGCCTGCCAGCGCATCGCTGAGCAGCACCGCCGTGTGAGCCTGTTCCGACTGGCCGTGTCGCAGGTGGAGCTGCGGGACCACCTCGGTGCACTGCACACCCTGCGGACCTGCCCCGCCGGCGCCGCCGAGGCCCCATCGGCCGCGATAAGCTCTCCATCCTCCCCGGCGGCCGCGGGCTCCTCTGCCAGCGTCCTCGGCAGCCCCACCGAGGACACCCCCAAGGACGCGCGCGGCGTCCCCGATACACCGCCGGGGAGTGCGCCGGTGGAGCGGGGCAGCGGCCATGCGGGTCGCGCCATCTCCCACGCCGTGTGCCACAGTGTCTCGCCCGGCGAGGTGGAGCACCTGCACGCCGTTCTCCTCCGACGGCTGGGTCGGCTAGAGGAGGCCCTCTCGTACGCCACCGCGGCGCTCGACGCTCGCGAGCGCGCGGCCGGCCAGACCGCAGGCGCCGCCCCTGCAGAGGTGCCACACGGCGTCCCTGCCTACCTGTACAACCGCGCCCTCATTCTCTTCTCGCTGGCGCGCTACGCGGACGCGCTGGCTGACCTGCGGGACTGCATCCAGGCGTGCGACGAGCACAGACGCGACACGGCGTGTGGCGCGGAGGCGGCGGACCCCCACTACTTGCGCGGACGCATCCACCACGCCCTTGGCGCACACGGCGACGCGCTCGCGAGCCTCACCGAGGCGCTGCGCCACGACCCCGCGCTGCGGCGCACAGCCGAGTTCGCGTATGCGTACGGTGTGTTGCTGGCCATCGCGGGCCGACTCGACGAGGCGCTGGCGGCCTTCACAGCCGCCATCGACGCCCACCGCGGTGGTGGTGCGGCGTCGCCGACGGATGCGCCCATCGCCTATCATCACGAGCGGGCGAAGGTGCATCAGCAGCTGGGGCGCTACGGGGATGCCCTGCGAGACTACACCATTGTGCTGGAGCGTGCGTCGGCGCCGTCGGCGTGGAATGCGTTGGTGAACCGCGCCCTCACCTTGAAGGAGCTCAAGCGCTACGACGAGGCCGCCATGGACTGGGACGTCGCGCTCCGCAGTGACCGCAGCGGTCTCCTGGCGGCGTTCACGAGTCACGACATCTTCGAACTCGCCTACATGCCGCTCTGCTTACCCGGCGAGGAGCTCTGCGCGCTCGTCGGCGAGGAGCGAGTCTAGCACCGGCAGCGGACCCCTTCGCCTCCTCTCCCTCCCTCCCTCTCTCTCTGCTCCACGCGCGCGCGTGTGTGTGTCTGTGAGTTGATGCACGCCTGTGCTCACCGACCGCCTCTCCCCCGCTCCCCTCCGGCGCGCTCCTTCTCATCATGCAGGTTCTCCTCGATCCTCTCCGTGGCTCCTTTGATGTACAGTGCCCGCCTTTCACTCCACATCTCTACGACTCATCTCGCTCCCGCTATCAAACAGCGACGGCGACTATGCACCACGTGCGTGTGTGTGGGTGTGCGTGCGTGTGTGCACGTAGGACTGCGGCTACGTCTCTCTCTCTCTCTCTGGGCCGGCCCGTGTCCCGGAGCTGCACCGCGGCACACCTGCGCTCGCTCCCTTCATGTTGCCCACCTCTCTCCTCCTCCTTTCTCTCTCTCTCTCTCTTGATGAACGCCACACGCCTGCGTGTCCGTGCATACGTGCCTACCTCCATGCCGCGTGTCTGTCTGCTGCAGAACGCATTGGTGTGTCTGTGTGTGTGTGTGTGTGTGTGTGTGTGTACGTGCGTGTGTGTCAAAGCGTGTGCAGGAAGGAGCAGAAGCGGCGAGGTTTAAGCTTGTTCTGTGGTGTGCGTGGTCGGAGTGTGGGGTGCTCGCCGGTGCATCACGGGTGTCCGCGGCGGTACGCGGCGCACCATGCATGCGAGACGGGCGGGTGAGAGTTGGACTCCGGCGCCTTCGCGGCTGGGCGGCTGCGCCGCGGCGCGCCGGTCTCTCGGCCGTGTGGGAGCACCGCCGCTGCTGCCATGGCAGCACTGCTAGCCGCAGCGGCACTGGCTGCAGCGGTGGCGCAGAGGCGGCCTCGCTCTCCTCGCCAGCAGCGGCGCCGCCTGTATCCCTGCCACATCAGGCGGAGCCCGAGACCGTGACGACATCCTCCACCGCCACCCTCTTCGATTACTTCCTTGGCGACGTCGCCAGCACGCTGGATGTTGCGCCGATCAAGCGTCCCCACCTGGTGGGCAGTCTCCTGTGCAGCCTGGACGAGTACCCGGTCAGCATCGTGCTCGTGGAGGACTGCTGCGGTACCTCGACAGAGGCGGTCGTGAGTCGCGTGCGGTTGGACGCCGTCGCGAGCGCGCGTCTGCTGAAGGCAGCATCGCGCAAGTCCGCCAAGGCGTTTCTGCATCACCACTTCTGCACGACACGACCATCGATGATGCGGTTGCTGGACGCGCTGGATCTGTCGCTGCGTGTGCGGCTTCTGCGGCGGGAGACGGGGCCCGATGCTGCTGGTGATACGGCCGAGGACGCCGAGAGGGCGGTGGATGGCACTGGCACTGGCACTGCCGCCACCGCTGCCGGCACGGCAAGGGCACAGGTGTGGCGGTGCTCCGCTGCGCTGTACGACCCGTGGCACACCCAGCCACGGTTCAGCCCCGTTGCCGCGGGCGGCAGCGACGCCGCGAGCGGCGCGAGCGAGGAGGAGGTCGGTGAGCTCGTTGATGTCGTCGCCACCGTCCTCGCCGCGGTGGAGGACCGGCTGCGGCAGCTACGCGCGGAGCACCTGACGGCTGCGGTAGAGGAGGCGTCCCGGTTCCTGCGTGGCGTTGGCGACGACCTGTGCGACACCTCTCTGACGCGGCGCTGCATCGGCGCCGTCGGCGATGACCGTGGCAGCAGCGCTGCTTTGCGGCGGTGTCGGTGGTGGGGCCAGACGCGCGCATCCCCGAGCTGGAGCCTCACGTGCTCGGCCGACGCGGACGACGAGCGTGCCACCGCGGTGGCGCTCCGACTCGGCGTCTCCCACGCCCAGCACGTCACGGCGCCGCCCGGCGTCGGCGACGCCGTCGCGGTTCTTCTGCATGACACTCACGTCCGTCGCGGTCTTGTGAACCTCATCGACGGCGCCACCGCTGATGGGATGGTGCGGCATTACAGAGGCGTATCGGACGTCCGCGATGCACTGCAGGACGTGTACCTCGTCTCTGACCTCGCCAGCAGGATTGCGCGGGGCGACGTCAAACTTGCGACGACGTGGAGGTGCGGTCCGATGGACCTCACCCAGCACCTCCTCGCCACCGTGGCGGCCCTGTCGCCCACCGTGGCCTACGAGTGGATCGGCCGCTCCGCACCCGGCGACGACGCCCCGTGTGCTGGCCTACCGCTCTGTGTGCGGTGGAGCACCTACGCGGGGCGGACAAACCTCGAGGACTACCTCGCGGCCCAAGACGACGACGCGACTGGGCAAGACACGCCACGGAGGGGTTGTGTCTTGCCGCCGCTGTGGCCGCAGGTGGGACTGGTCCGCCTCAACACCGTCGCGGGCCACTACGCCGCCTTCGCTGAGTTGATCAGACACGAGCACGGTGTGCGCGGCGTGCCGCGGGCGACGGTGGCGGTGCCCGCGGGCGACGCACTGCCGCTCGAGTGCGAAGCTGCTGTGGTGGCCGTGCGCCCAGGCGGCAGCGACGGCGCGGCGGCGGCGGCAACTGCGACGACGGCGACTACCGGCTTCGAGGTTCTGTGCGGTCGCGTCTACGCCACCATCGCCGACGCCGCCGGCGCGCACACGCCGTGGGCGACGCCGCTCCTCGCCCTCCGCTGCCCCTCGTCATCGCCGTCGTCCTCCACCGCCGTGCGGGCCAGTGGCACCAGAGGCAGCAGGAGCCACGCGTCCAACATCGCCGCGCCACCGCCGCGCACGTGCGCCGTGTCCATGCTGTCGATCACAGCGTCGCTGTTGGCCAGGAACATCACCGGTGCGATGTGGAACGGACAGACGCTCACGCTCACCGAGCACACCCGCAGCGGCGATGATGTCGCCACGTTCAACCGCTTGGACAGGGTCAGTGGCTGTGATCGACTGCTCCGCTACTGCGCGAGGCGCGGGGTATTCAAGACGGTGCACGTGCACTACGGCCTCACCACGCGGGAGACGCTGCAGCGCCTCCTCACCGCCGTGGCGTCCGGCGCGGCGAGCGATGCAGAGGAGGCCGGCGGCGAGGAGTCGGGGGGTTGCGGCGGCGGTGGCTCGGGTGCATCGGCGGCTGACACACACGCGCCGCGTCAGCGCCGCCTCAACGGTGCCCGTGAGAGCGGCGCTCTCGCTCGTTCTCTCGTGTTCCCGCTGCCGTTCAACGCCGGCGCCGTGCGTCTCACTCTCCTCGGCGGTGCCGAAGCGATGCCCGACCTGCAGCCCGCAGCGAACATGCTTCTACGGCACTGCAAGACGCCTGAGCAGCTGACAGCGTTGCTGGCCGCCGCCGCGTGCGAGAGGGCCGCGCCGGTGACCACCTTCTTCCACACGTGGCCGCTCACGGCGAAGTGGGTGGCGGCCGACGGCGGGGCCCTCCGCGCGTCGCTGACTCGTGTCCTCGCCGAAGACAACGCGGCGGTGCAGTCGACCGGTAGCAGCACCGCGAGCAGAGCCGGCGCCGCCGTGTATGAGTTGCGACTCTCTGCCGTGCCGTCACCGACCTCGGGGCAGCGCAAGTTCCGTGCTGCGGGCGCCGCGTCGACACCTCCGACCACGACGACGACGGTGACGAGACTGCCGACCGGCTCGGCGTGGCTGTCGACCGCCTTCGCGGCAATTCGTGCGGCGCTGATGGAGGCCCGACCGGAGTTGTTTGACAGGCCACCACCACCACCGCTGTCGTCATCATCATCACCGTCTGCATCAGCGCACCGCCGTGTGCGCAAGCCGTCGACGGGGGAGGATGGGGAGGAGGAGGAGGAGGGCAAGGACTATACCGCTGCCGGGAGGCACTGGCTGCTTGTGTACTGCAGCAGCTTTGCGCAGGCGTGCGAGGCCTGCCTCTACTTCGCAGTCCCCGTGAATCAGTTGCAACAGCAGGAGCGGAGGCTCCTCACTCACCTGCTGGGCAGCGGCGCTCGGTTCCAGCGGACAGGCGACTCTCTCGCGCTGGAGCTCGACGTGGCGCCGCTGATGCCGCCGATCCACCTGCTCTCCGCGAGCACCGCAGTGGATGCGGATGGGAGCCCGCACGGGAGCATCTGGGCGGCTCTGCTACAGACCGTCATCGACGCGTGGTGCCCGTCCGCGAGGGCGGCGGTGGAGGCCGCCGCACTGCTGCTGCGCCGGCTGGCCGCTGTGGACGAGAAGCGCGCCAAGGCAGAGCCACTGCTCCGCTGCCGACTGGCGTCGACGTGGGTGCCGCGGCGTGCCACGGCAGCGGGTGGGGGACCGGTGCAGTGGGTGCGGACGGTGTCGGCCGAGCTGCGGCAGAGTGCGGCGGGTGGAGGGGCTGAGCGCCGAGTTCTTCACCGCGAGGAGGGCACCGACGCCTTCGTCGTCCTCTGGCGTCTCCTCCACTGCGCTGCGCTGCATCACCCGTCCACGGCAGGCGCCTCCGCCTCCGCCGCCGCCGCGGTGGGGGCGCTGCAGCCGCCAAGTTGGTCCTTCATTGCGCACCCCCCGCGGAGGTTCGTGGAGGCCGCCTTGGCGTCGCTCGCGCGGCAGCACAAGGTGGCGCGTGCGACGTGCCGGTACGACGGCGCAAAGGGGTGCGTGGTGGTGGAGGGGTGGGAGGCCCCGCTGTGCCACGGCGCCGCTGGCGCCGTGGTCGAGTCCGCCGCCGCGCCGCGCGTGCTGGAAGAGCTGCCGATGCCGCTCGACTGCGTCCCTCGGCGCCTCCTTCGTCGTCTGCACCAGCTGCTGACCGGCGCGAGCGAGGCCCCGCACTTGACGGATGCCCTGTGGAGGGAGATGTCGGCGCAGCGCTGGAACGTCCCCACAAGTGTCCTGGTTGATGCGCTGTGCAAGACGCTGGGGTGCGAGCCTGGCGACCTGCGGGACGTGGAGGTGCGCCTTGGAAAGGTCTGGTCCGCACGCCTCGTGCTGCCGCTGCGCCTCTTCGGCATCACGGTGTCGCCGAGCACCGCCACCGGCGCCGACACCCCCACTGCGGTCTGCCTCTACTGCTATCACGCATCCAAGAAGAGCGCCGCTCGCAGCGTGCACCAGTTGCTGTACGACTGGGTGCTGCACCCGCAGTGCAAGAGCTTCAGCAGCGATGTGCAGTTCTGCGTCGAGGCACACAACCCCACCGCCCTCCGCAACGCAGCGTGGCCGCAGTCGCCGACGACGCTGCCCAGCAAAACACGCGTGGTGCAGCGTGCAGCGAAGGCGCTGCCGGCGCCGCGCGCGCGGACCTCCATCCTCGACGCCGCCCACTCACGGGCGGAGAGTCTGCTGGGTGACCTCGTGGGGGACAAGGGCGGCAGAGTGGTGCTGCGTCTCAGCCAGACGTTTGGATTTGTCATGGAGTACGGTGCGCCAACGGCGCGGCAGCCACAGGTGCAGCTGTGGCGGGAGGGGTGGGTGCCGGAGGTGTGGGCGCCGGCACAGATTCTCAGCGCTGGGGTGGTGGTGCTGCAGCGTCTTCTCTCCGGTGTCGCCAGCGGGGTGGAGTGTGGCGCGGTGTTGGGCGAGCTCTTGACGAGTGGCAGTGCTGCATCGCTGCCGGCGCTGCAGGGTGGACCTGCCGTGCGTGCCAAGGACTTCTGCGTCTCCTTCTTCCGCCGCTACTTCGGCTGGCGCGTGTGCGAGCGTGAAGACCTCGGCGAGATGACCACAGACGCCGCCCACAGCGACGTCGTACTGGTCCAGATCATCTGCGCCGCCCCGCCTTCGCGGGGCCGGGGGCGCGGTCGCCAACCCAGCCGCCACGTGGGTTCGCTTCACAAAGACACGAAGGCACCGGTCTCCTACCAGACCGTGCACGTCACACTTCAGCTGATGCAGCTCTCACCCGGCACGGCGAGTGGTGCGCGGCTCGCGCAGGTTGTCGGGCAGGCACAGGGGCCGACCTCGCAGACGGCGCTGGATGCACTGTGGGTGCAGTGCGCGGACAAGATCAAAAGCGTCTTCGCCGTTTCGCACAAATCATCCACCGCGGACGCCGACGCTCACATGCTCGCGTTCATGCGTTCTCAGATAGAGTAGCAGCGTCGTGGCTCGAGGGAGGAGGAGGAGGAGGATGGGGAGAGGGTGTAGCCACCTCCCCCTGCCGCTGCTGCATCAGCTCCAGCCTGTCTGTTGCCACCATCTCCCCCCCCCCGCACAGACGACACGCGCCGATCAAGTCACAGGAGAAGAAGGAGCGAGCACCTCGTCAGCGCACGCACACCATCAGTATCACGGCCACACTCATACATACACACACACGCACACACACACACACGCACCGATACAGTGGCACACATTCACAGATTCACAGAAGCACGCGTGCTGATACGCATTCCCAGACGTGTACACCCCAGTCTCGTTCAGTATCCACACACACACACACACAAGCACACACGCGCGCACACGTACACGTTTACGTTTGAAGGAGACGGCGGGAGTAAGAAGGAAAGAGGTATACTGACGGTCGTTTGCCCTCCACCCCCCCCCTTCTCTCCTGCCTCCTCTTCAGCTGCACCAACCGCGCCCACGTGGCAGAGGCGGGAATGGTGTGAGTGGAAGACGGACGGACGGACGCGGCGACGAGGACCGGCGCCGATTCCCACACGCCGGGGCGGTAGAGTTGGCGGCCACTCGTCACGCCAGCGAGGGACGGAGGAGAGATGGGGCGGGGGGCAGAGAGGCGACACTCGTCTATCCACGTCGCGCCACTGCTGCTGCTGCTGCTGCCACACTGTGATTCTCCTCTTCTTCGTTCGTCGGTCTCTCTCTCTCTCGCATTTTTTTTTTTTTTCAGCCTCTGTGCACGCGCGCCGCTGTGCTCGACGCTGTGCCAGTGTTGTGCGTTGACCGTCTGTGACGTAGTCTCTCTCTCTCTCTCTCTCGCTGCACGACAACGCGAGAGACTTAGGGGACCTCGTGTAGTCGTCTTCCTCCCTCTCCCATCTTACACACACACACACACACGCACATACATATACAAAAATACACACTCACAAACGGGTGTGTGTCGTGGGTTCGACGATTGGCGGTAGAGCAACGGCGGCGACTACGACGGCGGCACGAGGGGAGAGAGGGGGAGGCGTGAGGTCTGACGGCTGCCGGTGCTGCTGCTGCGCTGATGGACCTGAAGCAGAGTGACCTGGACGACTTGGCGACCATCGACGTGGCGGATGACTTCATCGCGGCCAACGTGAACGTTGAGCGGCGCGCGGATGAGCACGACTCACACGCGACGCTGCAGCATGTCTGCACCGCGTTCGTGCAGTCCTTCCTGGTGGAGAAGGGGGAGTGGGTCTCCTCGCTGCACGCGTCGCTGAAGGAGTGCGTGACGGTGCTGGAGGGGATGGAGACGGTACTGGAGCGGTTCATCGAGCAGCTCGAGCGCATCCAGCGCGACATAGGTGAGGTGCGCGAGACGCTGGCGAAGACGTCGATCGAGCTGAACAACGCCCGCGTGACAGAGCGGGTGCTCTGGACAGCCATCTCACGACTCGTGGTACCGCCTGAGCTGGTGCAGATCGTGACGCAGACAAACGATGGGGAGCTCGGCACGCTGTTCCAGCTCACGCTGCGTGAGCTGCTCAAGTACCTGCACTACCGCAAAGGTGTCACGCAGCACCCACACCGCCAGCATTCGCCCAGCTCGTCGCGACGTGGGTCTGCTGCGCCGACCGACACCCGCAGCGTCGCCGCCACTACCACCGCCTCCTCGGCAGCGACTGCGCCACCACGTGCCACCCGCGAGCTGCGCCTTCCGCTCACCGAGTTCACCATCTACAAGGAGCTGTTGGGTGTGCTCGACAGCCTCACCGTGTTTGCGTGCATCAAGGTACGCGACTTCCTCTCGCGCAAGCTGCAGGTGTTGACGATCCCCAACACGAACGTTTGCATTCAGCAGGAGAACAGTCTCAAGCAGCACGCCGTGTACGTGCACTTCCTTCGCACTGCGCCGCCGCTGCTCCGGCACGCTCACACGCGCGGCGTGGCGGTGAGCCAGCAGCCGACGCTGGTGCCCTACCGCATCGCCCGCGCCATCTACAGCGAGTTCAAGCAGCGCTACAGTCTCGTCATGGCCTCCCTCTACCTCCGCAAGATGCAGGGCTACGTGCTGACCCTGAACGCCATGGAGTACAGCACCGCCGCCAGCCCCGCCTTCGGGGCGGTGGGGAGCACACTCCTGAGCGGCTTCACCCGCGTCGCACCGCCCGCGCCGGAGACTGTGTACACGCTGCCCAGTGTGACGGACCTGCCGGGGAAGGGCGGCGGCAGCGTGTTCCAGCTCGGTCGGCGGGGCGAGATCTTCTCCCGCGTCTTCGCACCACCGCTGATCCCAACGCTGGAGAAGGCGGCGGGTCGCCGACACTCCTACGAGGAGACGCTGCGCTCTGTCTTGCACCTGCTCTGCGACGCCGTCACGCACGAGTACCTCTTCACCTTCGAGTTCTTCGCCGGCGACACCTCCGTCTACGTCGACGTGCTGCAGCCGACGCTGCAGTTTCTGGTGGACTACGTCTCGGAGGCGGTGCTTCTGCAGTCGAGCGGAAGCGTGCGGCAGCTGCTGAACCAACACCCCCACGCGAACGTGAACCTGTGCGCCAAGGACGACACATACGGCCTGCTGACGCTGATCCGACTCTGCCACGAGTACCGCTTCCACATGAAGGCCATCCGCAAGCTCGCATGCCTGGACGCCTTCTTCGACTCGCTGCTGGTGCTTCTCTGGCCCGCCTTCAAGCGCACCTTCGACACACAGCTCGTCGCCCTCCGCTGTGCACAGGTGCCCACGCTGGCGGCGGCGACCGCGCACCTGCGCACCGTGGCGGAGCGCGTCGCCACGGTGCATCCGCTGGTGCGCAACTACACGGCGTTGTCGTCCTCCCTACTCGGCATCGCTCTCGGGACGACGCTGGCCCAGGAGCGCATGGCGGCGGCGGCGGCGCAGGACGACGGGCGATACGCGGCACCGCCGGCCAACCGGTCTACGTCGCGCTCGTCGTCCTCGTCCTCCTCGTCCTCCTCCTCGTTGCGCCACCGAGCGAGCCCAGAGGGCAACGGCGGTGGTGCGGTGGCGGGTGTCGCAGGCTCTGCCGAGCTAGTGGGGCGCGACGACGGCGAGTACGCCGAGGTGCGGCGGCGTGCGATGGCGATGATGGCAGCAGAGGACGAGGCCGACGCCGCGGAGAGTCACACCCGCTTCGCCGCGCTCGTGGGCAACATCGACTTTGTGCGCGTGCAGGTGGTGCACTACGCCGAGGAGGTGGTCAAGTACATTCTGGCGCAGTCCTCGACGAGGGCGGTGTCACGGCCGGCTGACGGCGGTGTGGAGGCGGCGCTGATGCGCGATGCGTACGTGGTGAATCAGCTGCACTACATGTGGACCACCGCGCAGCGGGTCGTGTTTCCGGGGGAGGAGCGGCACGGCACCACGCTGGCGAGCCAGTTCGACTTTGCGCAGCTGCGCGACATGTACGGCACGTACCGCGCGCGGCTGCAGGAGGAGATGCTCGACATGTACTTCTACGAGCTCGTCAACGCTGCTCGAAGCGAGGAGGAGGTGCCACCGGCGGTGCTGCTACGCGTCGCGGACCGGTTCCTCTTGTCGTGGAAGGCGGCGCTGGACGCCATGCGAACTCAGGTGGCGTCGCTCATGTACGACGCACAACTTGCGAATGAGGTGAGTGCGCAGGCGTGCATGGAGTGTCTCGTGTGCAACTCGCGGTTCCTCAAGATGGTCGCCGCCGCGGCTGAGGCTCAGCCAACGGCGTTCGCGCAGCGACCGGTGCGGACGTTGGTGGTGTCGAACCAGAGCATCCTGCAGCACATGCGCAACTACTCCATGCACATCGACGCCGCCAGCCTCTCATGATGCGTCTGCCGACCTCCCCCGCCCTTCACTCTCTCCCGCACATACATCCACACACACACACACACACACACGCTATGGCAGCGTCACAGCAAGTATTTCTGCGTGTGTGTGTGTGTGTGTGTGTGTGTGTGTGTGTGTGTGTGTGTGTGTGTGTGTGTGTGTGTGTGTGGCTCATCGCCTCGCTTGGTTGCCGCGGGCAACTTTTTACTTCGTTCGCCGCTATTGCACGCTGCAGCCGAACTTCACGGTGCCTTCCTCCCTCCTCCTCCTTCTCCTTGGTACGTCTGCTCATGGCCTGGTGATGGCGGTGGTGGTGGTGTTGGGAGAAGAGAGGAGGAGCAAGGATGCAGAGAGGACCCTCTTCTCGACATCGCCTCTGCGCATGATTGTGTCTCCTGTGCGTCAAGCAAACCTTGGCAGCTCTCTCTCTCGCTCTGTGCGGGGCCTTTGCTCTTGCATCGAGCAAAGGGGTCGAGGCGCACAGAGAAGCACAGACACACAGACACACAGACACACAACGTATCTCTCTCTCTCTCTCACGACATCTCTATCTTTGTGTGCGTGTGTGTGTGTGAAGCAAAGATACTGCTTCCATCCGCTGTGTTGTACATCTGGTGAGTGCCGTGTATTCCCGTCGTGTTGGTGTCTCGGGTGCATCTGTTCACCCCCCCCCTCTCTCGCCCCATCCTCCTCCTCCGCTGCCCCCCTCTGCTGTCGTCTCTCCTCGGAAGCGCTGCGCCAACACGCACACGCACACACTACCGTCAGCGTATTCACGCGCACACGGGCAACCCCATCCCCCCCGTCCCGTCCCCTCCGCTCCGGCGTACTTCCACTTCTCTCTCTCTGTCCCGCCTCGGCGCCCACCGAAGGAAGGACGAGGTGCCGCCATGGAGCAGTTGAAGGGCTACTACCAGCAGTGGTGCGATGTGCCGCAGCCACGCAAGATTAAGGCAATCAAACTCATCGCGTTTGTGTGCTTCAGTCTCTTCCTTCTCCTGCTCGTCATCTACGCCTTCGGCCGCACGGGGAAGAAGACTGTGACCATCGTCCCCACGATCCTCTTCACCGACGGCACCCCTTACAACATGGAACTGGTGCGCTACCTCGCCCAGCGACGCGATGTGGTGATCGGCATGATCGTCCTGAACAGCAACACCCTCGCCGTTGGGAAGCTGCGCTCCAGCGCCGGCAACGTCGAGGACATGCTCACCGCCCTCAAGGCGGAGGGCTACACCAGGACTGTGCCGGTGTACGTCGCGCCGGCGAGCCCGTCGGCCGACACCTTCGCCCCGCAGCTGCAGCAGATGATGGCATCGCAGTCCGTCACGTTCGTCATCGCCGGCGCGGCCACCGAGGCGGCGTACTTTCTTCAAACGTTTCCTACGCTCCGCGCACGTGTGACGAACATCTTCATCGCCGGCGGCGCCTTCAACACCGCTGGCAACGCCAACTACTTCGCTATTACGAACACCAAGGCGGAGCGCAACTTCTTCCTGGACGCTGCCGCCGCGGACTACGTGGTGGCGGCATCGCACGGACGGCCCGTGACGGTGTTCCCGATGGACACGACGATGAAGTGGACGGCCGGGGCCTACGCGACGATCGTCTCCAACCCCGGATCGTCCGCCGCCAGTGTGACGGCGGTGTCGCAGGGGCTGGGGTGGTACTACGCCGACGTCGATGGAACGCAGAGGACGACGGTGGGGATCATGGCCGCCGCCTACGCGTCGGACGCGCAGGTGCGGGCGTCCGCCCAGTTCACGTCGATCCCGGTGCGCGTGACGACGACGCCGGCTAGTGTGGAGCTTGGGCGGTCCTTCCGACCGGCGTCTGGCACAGCGGTGCAGGTGGTACTCTCCGTCAGTGCGGATCTCTTCTTCAGTCACCTCCTGGTGGTGAATTCGTTGCCTCTGGTGTAGCGGTGTGTGTGTGTGTGTGTGTGTGTGTGTGTGTGTCTCTGCCGTTCCGTGGATGGCGGGGTGGTTAGCCTAGAATGCCGTTGCTGTCGCCTGTCGACGGTGGGACGACAAGAGAAATAAAAGAAATCAAAAAGATGTGGAGAAGCGCTGAGCCGTTCCAGCGGCAGTGAAGCGCCAAGACAGTTGCCGCCCATTCTCCTCCCCTACACCGTCGTTGCGGTCCAACACACACACACACACACACACACACACACACACATGCAATCACACACACACGCAACCACGCATTCGATGTGCACCCTCCTTTCCCCTCTGTCTGTCTCGCTCTCCTATCATCTACTGTAGACAGTGGAGGAGGAACAGACAGACAGAGGGGAAAGGAGGAGAGGCAGAGTGGAGTGCGTCCGAACAACGTGACGGTGGCATCCTGCACACGCATCCGGCCGGTCCTCTCTCATCGAGTCCTCTTTCTTCCTCTCGTTGTTGTTGTTGTTTTGTTTGTGCGTCGGCACGTCGCCTCAGACGGGCACTGCGCTCCCAGACACATACAGACACACACACACACACACACAGACGCACTCAGAAACACTCAGATACACTCACAGAGAGGCGGGCTCAGCCACGTCCATACATCCCACTTGAGCGTCAGCGCTTCATGTCAGCGGCCGCGAGAGACATGGGCCGTGGCGGCGCCGGTGGTGGGAGGGTAGCCAAA
The DNA here is from genome assembly GCA_019188245.1 of Novymonas esmeraldas. Lineage (NCBI taxonomy): Eukaryota > Euglenozoa > Kinetoplastea > Trypanosomatida > Trypanosomatidae > Novymonas > Novymonas esmeraldas. The sequence goes on along the minus strand of JAECZO010000012.1, from coordinate 89,643 downwards.
GGCACATGTGCCGCCCCGCCTCGGCACACTCTCGCGGCAGTGGCACCGAACCGATCACCGCCGCCGGGGCTGCCGCCGCCGTCGCCGCCGCTGCCGAAGCGCGCGAGCGCTCTCGACTGCTCGCAGGCGGTGCTGCGCGTGCCTGCGTATGTCACGGCGAAGGCAGAGGCGGACAAGGCGCGTGGGGCCGCGCTGACGCCGCTGACGTTCACGATGATACAGCAGCGCATCCGCGATCACTTCGTGCGCGACTTAGACGACGACACGGAGTTGCAGGGCGGCCGGTACGTCCTCACGGCCGCACATGTGGAGCGCTTTCTCTTCCCCCTCTTCCGGCACGCGGATGCGAAGGCGGTGCGCATCCTCGGCGAGGTCTGGAGTCGCTCCCGAGACCCGTCGCGCAAGCTGAGCGACCAGATCGTAGCCGTTCTCACTCGCCGGCAGCACGTGCTGCTGCAGGGGACGGAGCTGACGCTGATGGAGTTGAAGGAGAAGGTGCTCCTCGCGGCGCGGCTGCAGGAGCCGCTGACGGTGGGCGAGCTGCGCCAGCTCGCCATCCAGCTCGGCCCCAACAACCGCCAATGGGTGGAGGAGCGCATGCGGACGCACTCTGCCGAGGACGCCGTCGACTCGCTCGCGCTCTACACGGCGCTGCGGGACGCCGTGCAGCAGCGCTTCGGCGGCTTCACCTTCGCCGGGTCCTACTACGCCACCGTCCTGGACGACTTGATCGACATGGACGAGCGCGCGCAGAGTGGGATGGTGTACCCGCCGAAGCAGGGTGTGCCGGCCCAGTCCGTCCGCGCACGTGCGTGCGAGGAGCTGTTCATCTTCACCCTCTTCTGCGGCGTGCCGCTCTCGCTGGACGCGTACTTCCTCGCCGTGGCCCTCCTCGACCGCTTCCTGGCCCTCCACCACGCCGCCAAGGAGGATCTGCGGCTGTACAGCATGGCGTCGCTGCTGCTCGCCTCCAAGTGCGACCACTCCTGGCCGACACTCGACCCCCGCTTCGTCTCGGCCAAGATGAAGCTCGCGCAGGCGGACGTGGTGTCGGCCGAGGAGACCATGGTGCAGGTGCTCCAGTTCGACACGACCGTCTCGACGCTGCACCACTTCTGCGAGGCGCTGGTGCTCCACCAGGACCCGCCGGCGACGCCAGAGCAACGGCGCATGCTCGAGTACCTGATCGCCTCCCTCTCGATCCACACGTACTACGGGCAGTACCGCCAGTCCTGCCTCGCGGCCGCCGCGCTGCACAGCAGCCGCCACGCCGCCCGGCTCGCGACGGGGGAGCCGAGTGAGTCGGTGCGCGTGCTCCTCCCCGTCGTCTATGCAGCGCTGCAGAAGAACAGCGTAGAGCGCAGTCCAGGGAACCTTCTGAAGCAGATCTACGCCCAGCCGGAGCGCCACGCCGTGAGCCTGACTCCGCCAGCAGTGCTCTTCCCGAGTCTCTCGTGCCGCTCGTCCCTCAGCGCAAGTCAGTGACACACATCGACCCCCCAGCCACATCGCTTTCCCTCAACTGCATAGACGCACAACCACCACCCTCCCTCCCCCCGCCTCCTATCATCGGCACACACACACACACACACAGACACACACCTCCTCTGCCATCGATCACGTCTCCATAGAGTTACCGATGCACGGATAGACGCACTTTTCCTTTTTTTTTTCTTTTTTACCTTCGTCCCCCGCCCCCCTTTCCTCCCCTTCGTCCCGGTGGCCGTACACAGAACATGAACACTCACCACAACAAAGGGAGGAGATGCTGTGGATCTACAAGTCGATGACCACCGTTGAAGGGCCTGCAACATGCGAGTGCTGCCCTCCTCCTCCTCCTCTTCCTCCTCTCACTACGTCCCTTCCTTTCTCCGTACCGTGCCGATGGTAGCGCGCCACTGGTTCTGCACAACTCCATCATCGTCATCACCTCCTCCTCTTTGTGCTCCCTTTTTTTTTTTCTTGTTGTTGTTGTTTGCTTCAATGTGCTGATGTGTCGTGACATCCCCCACACACAATCGTTTGTATCGGTCCACCCTGCCAACACACATGCACATGGGCGCTTAGACACAAGCACAAACGACAACGAGTCTTCTTCACTCTGCCGCGTCTCGCCCTCCACCTTCCTCTTCTCAGGCTCTCGCACTCCCTGTCACGGAGCATACCAGCGGCTCTGTTGATCTGTGCGTGTGTGTGTGTGTGCTTCCGTGCGTGTCACACCGCCGCCGTCTTCAGCGAGTGCCGTAGCTCGCCTCCGCTGTTCTGCCACTCTTCCCCCATCCCCACCCGCCTCCATCGTTTCCCGCTCCCACACTCCACACGATACCCCCGCCGTCGGCGAGGCGTCCGTGACGAGACGTCGACTGGCGCACCCGGCTACAGCACAAGGACGAGCCACCGGGCAGCAGTGCTGTGCGTGGCGTTCAGAGCATCCCGCCAGGGCAGCGACACGCGAGCGCGGCTCAGGCAGCCGCGTACGTGGATGTCGTGGTGTGCGTGTACGCGCGCTTGTGTGTCCTGTGCTTGCATCGGGGGGCTGCCGCCGTCTGTGGTGAGGAAGAATGCCATCAGCGCAAGTCATCGACGGCAAGGCGATCGCGGCATCCATTCGTGCTGAGCTGAAGGAAGAAGTGGTGGTCTTGAAGGCGCGGTATGGCGGTCGAGCGCCGGGGCTCGCGTCCATCGTTGTTGGGCAGCGGAAGGAGTCGCAGAAGTACGTGGAGCTGAAGCACAGGGCGGCAGCGGAGGTGGGGATCGTCAGTATCGATGTGCAGCTGCCGGACGACGTCACGCAGGAAGCGCTGGAGGCTTGCGTGCTGGAGCTCAACAGCAACCCCGACTGCCACGGCATCATTGTCCAACTGCCGCTGCCGACGCACCTGGTCGAGGCTCGGGCCCTTGCGATGATCCACCCCGGCAAGGACGTGGATGCGCTGCTGCCCGTCAACGTCGGGCTGCTCCACTGCAGGGGCCAGGAGCCGCTCTTCACCCCATGCACTGCTAAAGGTGTCCTGGCGCTCCTGCGCCGGTGCGGCATCGTCGTGGCCGGCAAGCGCGCAGTTGTCCTGGGCCGCAGCAACATCGTCGGCGCCCCTGTCGCGGCGCTGCTCCTGCGCGAGAACGCCACCGTCACGGTCGTCCACTCCGGCACGCCGGAGGCCGACGTGGCCGACTACCTGCGCTCCGCCGACATCGTCGTGGCGGCGATGGGGCGGCCCGGCTACGTCAAGGGCGAGTGGATACAGCGCGGCGCTGTCGTGGTGGATGTGGGTACGACACCGGTGGCGGACGCAACCAAGAAAGCGGGCTATCGACTCGTCGGCGACGTCTGCTTCGCCGAGGCGGCAGCGCGGGCGTCGTGGATCTCGCCTGTGCCAGGCGGCGTTGGCCCCATGACGATCGCGATGCTGCTGGGCAACACGATCGAGAGCTTCCGCGCCACCATCGGCGCCGTCTAGCCCGTCCAGCGCCTTTTCTTTTCTCTCCCCTCCCTCCCTGCATTCACCGTCCTCCACCTCCGAAGGAGGTTGTGTGTGCGTGTATGCGTGTGTGCATGTCTGTGTGCATGTGTGAATGTCTCGAGGACTGGATTGCATCTGTAAGGATGCGTCCCTCCTCTTCTCATCCTCTGCGGCCACGTGCCGCTGTCGATCACAGTCTCTCCCTCTGCTCTCCTTCTCCTTGTCCACGACGTCGTCTCTCTCGCGCATTCCTCTGGCACGCATGAGGTACACGCAGTGGCCATGGCTGCCGGTGTGTCCCTCACGTCTCCATCGCGTGCAGTGCGTGGGTCGGCTTGCTCTCTCTCTCTGTCTCTCTGTCTGTCTCTCTATCCCCTCTCCAAACGCACACCATCGTCAGCGCCAGTTTGTTGTCGAGAGTGATGCGGGTGTGGAGGAGGAGAGGACTTGGGGGGAAGGGTGGGAGAGAGGTGGACTGGCCCACGCACACTCTTTCCCTCTCTCTCTCTCGCTCATGTAGACGTCCGCCTCCCCCTACTGTGTCGCCGCCACTCTCTGTTCTCCTTCTCTGTCCTTCTCTCCTCTGTCTGTCTGTCTGTGTGTTTGTGTGTGTGTGCGTGTCTTGGGCCCTTCTCTTCCTTTGTGGGGCAGAGTTGGAGTAGCTTCTCTGCTCTCTTTCTCCCTCTCTCGCTGCTGCTTCTGCTGCTGCTGCTGTCACCGTTACCCATCTCTCTTTCTCTTCTCATCCACACACACACACATACACACCGAGGTGAGGTGTGCCGTCACTGCCATGGCGGAGTCGGCGGCGGGGCACACGAGCCCGTCGCTGTCGCCGCACGCGTTCGGCGGTGGCGACGCGTCGAGGAAGCGGCGGCAGAAGCCGATCTCCTTCCAGCGAATGGCCATGATCCAGGAGGAGATCGCGCGTATCGACAAGCACCTGGAGGCGCTGGAGGCGAGCGAGAGCAAGCTCGCCGACCCCGCTGTCGCGGTGGAGCAGAGCCACCACACCGCCGACGACGCGGTCGACCCTGTTGTACTGCACATGCTCACGGTGGAGCTGTGTCAAATCGCCGCCTCGGGCGACTCCGTCGGCGCGCGCATTCTTCTGAGCGGCGGCGCCGACCCGAACAGCCGCGACTACGACGGCAGCACGCTGCTGCACATCGCCTGCATGAACGGGCGCCTCTCTGTCGTGGCGGTGCTGCTCGAGTTCGGCGCTGATGTGGCCCTGGTGGACCGCGACGGCAACACGCCTCTGGAGGTGGCGGAGGAGAACGGCTTCGGGGATGTGGTGCAGGTGCTCTCCGGCTACGTGGGCTCCGAGACGAATGTCATGCCCGACTCCTTCGCCGGCCAGCCGTCGTCCTTCGAGTCATCGCCGGTGTCGATGCACCAGCCGGACTTCTCCGCCGTCCCGCAGCCGATGCTCGGCTCTCTCATCGTCGTCATGGTGGGGCTGCCCGGCCGGGGCAAGACCTACGTGGCGGAGCAGATCCGGCGGTACTTCCAGTGGAACGGGCTGACGTGCGCCATCTTCTCCCACCAGGCGTGCCGCCGCCGCGTGGAGCGGGCGATGGCGGAGCGGGCGGACGGCGACGACGCCGCCGCCGCCATGGACGCGTCGTCGCCGAGCGGCGTGGCCGAGCTCGAGTACCGCGTGTCGAAGGAGCTGGCGCACGACCTCACCAAGTTCATCTGGAAGACGAGCGGCGTCGCCATCCTCGATGGAACACAGACGACACACGCGCGGCGGCAGTCGCTGCTGCGCGCTATCCGCGATACCCGCCGCATCAACATGCGCCGCGTGGTCTTCGTGGAGGTGGTGATCACGGACGCGGAGGCGATCCACCGCAACATCCTGCGCGTCAAGGAGATGTTCCCCAAGGTGCCGGAGGACTTCGTGGAGCGGTACTACGAGGTGATGGCGCAGCACGAGGCGGTGTACAAGACGCTGAACCCCATCACAGACTGTGACATGTCCTACATCCGCATCGAGGACGCGCAGTCGTACTCGCTCAACATGATCACGGGGTGGATGCCGAGCCGGCTGGCCTTCATGCTGCACAACCTCAGCCAGTGCCCCATGAACCTCTACCTGACTCGCGCCGGGGAGTACGTGGACATGCTGAGCGGCCGCATCGGCGGCAACTCCCGCCTCACCGCGCGCGGTCGCGCCTACAGCCGCGCGGTCTTCACCTTCTTTCAACGCGAGCTGCCCCCGACGACGGCGCTGACGGTGATGACCAGCTGCGCGAAGCGCTGCACGCAGACGGTGCACTACTTCGCAGAGGAGTCCATCAAGCGCCAGACGACACCGCCCGCGACGTCGCCGCCGCCGGACGGCGAGCCTGCGCTGCACTGCCGCGTCTCCTACTTCCCCACGCTGGACGACATCAACCACGGCGACTGCGAGGGCCAGCTGCTGTCTGATGTGCTACGGACGATGCCCAACACGCTGCAGTCCATGAAGGCGGACCCGTACTACACGGCGTGGCCCAACGGTGAGTGCATCCACCAAGTCTTCAACTCCCGCCTGGAGCCGCACATCCACGACATCCAGGCAAGCACCACGCCGGTGCTCGTCGCCTCCCACCTCAACCTGCTGCAGGGGCTCTACTCGTACTTCGTGACGGACGGCGAGAGCCTCGTGGCCCCGCAGAACTCGTTCCAGATCGACATCCCATTCGAGCACGTCATTCGCATTCGCATGGTCGGCGTCAACCGCGTCGCCGAGCTCATCAACCTCTCCGACGCCGTCGATGCCATCATGCGGGACGAAGTGCTGAAGTCCGCGTAACACCGCCGATGACGTAGGCGCCTCCCACAGTCCCCGGCTCTGCTGCTTCCTTTCTTCTACACGTCTGTCTCTCACTGTGCGTGTCTTGATGTCTCCGTCTCTCGTTGCATGTTTGCGTGTGTGTGTGTGTGTCGTTGTGTGTGTCGTTGTGCGTGTGTGTGTGTGTGACGGCGGGTGAGAAGAGTCTGGGGGAGGGGGAGGGAAGGCGTTGTCCCTCCCTCCTTCTGCCTTTCTTTTCAAATTGCAGCGGAAGGTGCAGTCGAGCCCATCCGCGAAGGAGTTCCTCGGATGAGCTGCAGTCACGTTCATCACGACGGCGCCGGTGGAGAGGATGCGTCGGCTGGTGCGTGCGGATGGCCAGGCTACCCTGTCCACACGTCGCCTCCTCCTCCTCGCGCCTTCATCTTCTCCTCCACCGCCTCCCTGGTCATTCAGAGGAATCACCCTCGTTCACACACACACACACGGACAGACAGAGACACGCACATGACAGCTACGCGCCACGTGCTGCCGAGCGGCGTTCGGCCGACGCACTACCACATCGCCATCGCCCCAGATCTCGAGGAGGCCACCTTCACGGCGGTGGTGACGATCGACGTGCGCATCGCAGAGCCGACGGATGCGTTCGTCCTCAACGCGGTGGGGCTCGTCTTCGCCGAGGTGACCGTGCAGCTCATCGGCGGCGACGACAGCGGCTTGGTCAGGTCGGTGGCTGTTCAGCGCGTCGAGGAGTCCGCGGACGATCAGCGCATCGTGGTGCATGTGGAACGCGCCGTGGCCGAGGCGGCCCGGCTACGCTTCTGCTACTCCGCCACCATCAGCGACAACCTCTTTGCCTTCTACCGCTGCCACTACATGCATCACGGCGAGCGCCTCTACATCGGGGCGACGCAGATGTGCCCGGCTGAAGCGCGCCGCGTCTTCCCTTGCTGGGACGAGCCCGCGATCAAGGCCACCTTTGCCCTCGACGTCACCGTCGCGGCGGCGCTGCAGGTGTGGAGCAACGACGCGCCGCAGGCCGTGGTGGCGCTGCCCGATGGGCTGGCGCGCTGGGAGTTCCGCCCCGCGACGGCCATGTCCACGTACCTCGTTGCCTGGGTGGTGGGCTCGATGGAGACCGCCGAGGTGACCGTACCACGTCGCGTCGACGCGGCCGCGACATCGTCGGCAGGATCCTCGTCGTCGACGTCGTCTATCGTAGTGCGCGCCGTCACCCCGCGCGGCAAGGTGGAGCAGGCGCGCTTTGCCCTCTCCGTTGCTGCGGCGGTGCTGCCGCTCTACGAGGAGTACTTTCAGTGCTCGTATGTCTTCCCGAAGTTGGACCTCATCGCGCTGCCGAACTTCGCCTTCGGCGCGATGGAGAACTGGGGCTGCATCACCTTTCGCGAGCAGACGCTGCTCGCCTCGGCGACGGCGAGCGCTGCGCAGCGGGAGCGGGTGGCGATGGTGGTGGCGCACGAGCTGGCGCACCAGTGGTTCGGCAACTTGGTGACGATGGACTGGTGGTCGGACCTGTGGCTGAACGAGTCCTTCGCGACCTACATGGCCACGTGGGCCGTGCACGCGCTGTTCCCCGACTGGTCCGTGGATCGCCAGTTTGTGTATGACGAGGGCAGCCGCGCCTTCCAGCTGGACGCGCTCCGCTCCTCGCACCCCATCGAGCTGCCGGTGCCCGACGTGCGTGCGGTGGACGGCATCTTCGACGCGATCAGCTACGCCAAAGGAGCGATGGTGCTGCGCATGACGGCCAAGTTCATCGGCGAGACGCACTTCCGGCAGGGGCTCGTCGACTACCTCTCGCGCCACGCTCACGCGGCGGCGACGTCGCTGCAGCTGTGGGAGGCGCTCTCCTGCCCAGCCAGGCCGCATCTGACGGAGGTGCTGCACGGCTGGACCCGGGAGCAGGGCTACCCGTACTTGCTGGTCACACACGACACGGCAGCCGGCACACTCACCCTCACGCAGCGGCGCTTCCTGGTGGTCAACGACGCAGCCCCTGCCGAGGACGCCGTGTTGTGGCACGTCCCACTCGCCTACACAGTCGGTACTGCTGCCGGAGAGGTCAAGACGGCCGCGGTGGTGCTCTCCGACCGCACGACGGTCATCGCCGTCGCCGATGCGGTGTGGGTGAAGGTGAACAGCGAGCAGATCGCCTTCTGCCGGGTGCAGTACACCGAGGCGATGCTGGGCTGTCTGGTGCACCCGCTCTGCAGCATGGCCCTCCACGGCACAGACCGCCTCTCCCTCCTCGCGGACTACGCCGCCTTCGCACGCGGCGGCTACTGTGCGACGGTGCAGGCGATGGAGCTGCTGGCCCACTACCACGGCGAGGAGGACTACACCGTCTGGTGCGAGGCGGTGGGGTTCGAGAAGAAGCTGCGCAGTCTCCTCGCCAACGCCGCACCAGCGGTGCGCACCGCGTTCGACGGCTACTGTGAACGGCTCTACCGGCCGGCGATGGAGCGACTCGGCTTCGAGCGGCGCGCGGACGACGGTCACCGCACCCAACAGGCCCGCGTCCTGCTGTTCTCGCGACTGCTCGCGTGCGGCAACGCCGCCGCCATCGACGCGGCGCGTGAGCTGCACAGCCGCCGCACGACGCACGCCGTTCCACCGGATATGCTGGGGTGCGTCTACGCCGCGCACATCCGCGCACACGGTGAGGCGGCCGTGGCGGAGGTGCAGTCGCTCATCGCCGCGACGAGCTCCGCCGAGGAGCGGACGCAGTATCTCGGTGCTCTTGCGGCCGTGACAGAGCCGGACACGGCGGTGCCGCATCTGATGGAGTTCCTCCTGTCAGACGCCGTGAACAGTCAGGACATGTCGACCGTGCTGCTCGGCCTCGCGGAGGGCGCACGGACGCAGCGCTACTTCGTGGAGCAGGTGATGGCCAAGTGGCCACGCCTCGTGCAGAAGGCGCCGTCCGTGCTGCTCGCGAGGATGCTCAAGATGATCGAGCACGGCAGCGACGCCACACTCGCCGACCCACTCCGACAGTTCTTCGACGGCATGTCGAGTGATATGCAGTCGCGGACACGGATGACGTTCCAGCAAGGCGTGGAGGGGCTGCTGTGCAACGCGGCGTGGGCAGCACGCGACGTGCCCCACATCTCGAGCTACCTTCTCCACGCATGAGTGCCGGGGATCGGAAGGTCTGCGGCCACCGAGGCGCTTTACCGCCTCCCCTCCCCCCCTCCAGCGGGACATCACGCGGGGTGACAGCACTGCAGCTCAGTCCGTGCCTCTGCCGTTGTCGAACACACGCAGACACATACACACACACACACGCACACACGCACGCAGATACTTCCTCTTTTCTCGTGTGACTCTCTTGTCGGACACCGCGGACGTGAAGGCGCCTCCGCCTCTTCCGGCGAACGATGAACGTCACGGTGCTCGCCGGTGAGTTTGTCTTGCACCACCACCACCACCACCAGCACCACCCTCCTCCTCCGCCCCTGCGCCTCTCTCACGCTTGTCCTCCCTCCCTCTCTCCCTCCCGACGGTGCGTGTCCTGCAAGTGTGTCTGTGAGGGACCTCTCGCGTCTTCTCGCGGGTCCCCTTCCCCCCCTCCCCCTTCCTCCTCCTTCTCCCTCGCGTCGCCTCGCGTATCGAGTGTGCACCCGGCCGAGGGACGCCGCCATGTCACTCAAGGCAAAGTTGGATGTGTACCCGCTGGAGAACTACACGCAGACCTCGGTCGACATCTCCGCCGGCAACGGCGGCGGCGGCGGTGGTGTCCGCGGCAACGAGGTCAACCTCGGCGGAGGCGGCGGCGGCGGTTCGGCGTCGTCGCGCCCCAAGACGGCGGTGGAGAAGCTGCTGAGCCTCAAGACGCGCTGCGAGGAAGAGCCGTGTGTGCGCTCTGTCGAGGGGGTGCTGCTCGTCCACCTTCACCGCCACCCCCACATCGTTGTGATGAAGCAGACGAACATGCGCACGCGCGACGCGGACGGCATGCGGACCGTGCCGCCGTCCAACACGAATGCCGAGGTAGCATACCGACTGCCCGGCGGCCGCTGCCGGCGTGGTGAGGCGGAGGAGAGTTGCCTCCTGCGCAAGTTGGGCCGCCACTTGCTCAACGAGGCGAAGGCGCCGGCGGCGGCGGCGGCGGCGGCGAACGCCGGAAGCTCAGACACCGTAGTCGATGTTGGCATGTCCCACAACACCTCCAAGGCGGGCAGCTGCTTCCGCGTAGGCGAGGTGCTCGCCACGTGGTACCGGCCGCACTTCACCCCGCACATGTACCCCTACGTGCCGGCGCACATCGCCGCCAACAGCGTTCGTGAGCTGCGCACCATCTTCCTCGTGCACCTGGAGCCGACGGTGTACTTCAACATGGTGCAGGACGGCGTGCAGCTGGTCGCGGCCCCACTCTTCGACCTCTACGAGAACACGAGCAAGTACGGCCCAATCGTGGCGAGTCTGCCGGTGCTCCTGTCACGCGTCCTCATCAACTACTGCAGCACAGAGTACTGAGCCGTCTCCAACTCTCCCCTCCTCCTCCTCCGATGCCGCGTCGGCTCTCTGTATCTGTGTGCGCACGTTTGTGTGTGTGTGTGTGTGTGTTTGTGTGTTGGAACAGTAGCGTCGAGGGCACGATGGGGCAGCCGTGCAACACACATGTGGTGAGGGACGGAGAGGGCAAACACACTTGTCCCTCTCTCCCATGACACAGAGAGAGAGAGATGCACTGATGTCGGTCACAGATACCCAGGATACCGTGCGAGGCGCACCAAGAGTAAAGAGTGGCAGTCGCTGCAACTGCCTTCCCCACCCCACCCCCCTACCCTCACACACACACACGGACTGTCTATCCTCTTCTCCACCTCTCTATCTTTCTCTCTCTCGATCCTCGACCTCGTCGATGGGATGGAGTAGTGACGAAGAAGGTGGGTGAGCGGGTGCCGTCACAGCCACGTTCTCGTCCCTCCTCCGTGCCGTCGTCGCTGCCTCTCTTTCTCTTCTCTTTCCTGCTGTCGCCATCACACTGCCAGCGGCACCCGTCGGTCTCACTCACTCACTCTCTCTCACACGCCCCGCCCCGCGCGCACCACTTCATCTTCATCTTCTTCCTTCTCTCCCCCCTTACTCTCTTTCTCTCTCTCTCTTCCCCCCTGTAGTCACCCGCATCACCTTCCCCGCTCCTTCCGCTCTCCCCACGACGCGATGGGTCAGCGGCAGTCCTTCGAGGCGCGGCTGCACGAGTGCCTGTGCAACAACAACGCGGAGCAGATGAAGCAGCTCGTCCAGCAGCCCGAGTTCGTCGGGGCGAACCTGAACGACGTCATGTTCGTCGACCTCGTCGAGCGCCGCTGGGACCCCGCGACGACGATGGCGTTCGCCTCGCACGCCAGCGACCGACAGCTTGCGATTCTCGTGAGCACCGCTATCATGCACAGCAGCGTGCTCCCACTTGGCCCCTTGTTTGGGCTGATGAAGGATGCCCCAGGTACAATACGGCGGGAGCACCTCGACGAGCTCTTCACCACGGCGTGCGACCACGTGGACGCGGAGGCGGTGACGGCGATGGTGGCCGCCGGCTGCTACGACGCCGCCGATGGACGCCCTATCGTAGCGGTGGTGCGGCGTGAGCTCGTCAAGGCGGCCCCTGACGAGGAGATCGTGCAACGCGTTCTCGATGCGCTGCCCGGGCACGCGGAATCGGTCCGGTATCTGCTCGACACGTGTGTCCCTGCGGCCAAGAGCGCCACGACCAAGGCGATGCTCACCGCGAAGTTGACCGCTTACTTGTCCTAGACACGGGCTGTATGGCCCGACACGGCACACACACACACACACGGCGTCACCTGGCCCCCCCCCCCCACCCACCCAACCCTTCTCCTCCTCCTCACCCTCTCTCTCTTTCTCTCCCTTACGCCCCCACCACACGTTGCCTGGACGTACAAGTATCCACGTGTGCTCCTCGTTCGTCTGCCTGCGACCCACGCACACACACAAAAGAGAAAGAGCTCTCTCCTCTGGGGATCTGGCGCGTGTGCACGTGTGTCTGTGTGTGTGCTCGCTGCTTGTGAGGAGACAACCGGTCCGAGCGGAAGGGAAGACGCGCCGGTGCAGAAGGCGTGTTGCAGCCACATGGGTAGCGGAACAGAGCGGGCCATCCACGAGGCGGTCGCACCCGCACCCACCCCAGGTATACTCTCCCACACTCACACACAGGCGTGCACATTCCGCGTCCCTCCTGTCCTGCACTCGTCGCTCCCCTCTCGTCCCTCTTCAACGCACCTTGTCAGCCGCAGTGCTGGACTGTGAGCCTCTCACTCCTCTTCCTCTTCCTTCATCCTTCTGCAGCCGAGGACGTGCATCTTCACAAGCGCAGGACAACCGCCATTACCACCACCACCGCGTGGTCTCACTCCTGTGTCCGACAGAGAGGACCACACACAGAGGTACAGAGACGTTTACACACACACACGCACGTTTCTTTTTTTTTTGGAGGGAGGCATTATGCGGTGCACAGGACTGGGGAGCATCGCCGGTGGTGGTACGTTATGGGGAGCAGCACGGGCACGGCGGCCTCACTGCAGCTCCGGTGTCGCCGCCGCGCTCTTCGGCTCGTCCCGCCCGCTCACCACCACCGCCGCTACGCCGGTCACTCGAGCGTCCACGTCGTCATCCTCCTCCTCCTCCTCGCGCGCCGCCGCCGCCTCCGCCGCCACTCGTGCGACTCTGGTGAACGCGCTGCCGCGGCGCAAGCAGATCCGCAGCGGGCTGCACTTCGACTGGCGGGAGGAGGTGCGGAGGTCCGGCAGCCGACTGAACGACATCTCCCCCGCCATGGAGGACACCACGCGCACCGACGAGCAGCGTCGACGCGTCGCTGGCTGGACGCCGGTGGTGAAGACGCTGGGCGACCAGCGACTTCGCGTGGCGATCGTGGGCCGCATGAACAGCGGCAAGTCGTCTCTCTTCAACCTGCTCTGCAGCGACCCCACGATGCCGGCGAAGAAGAACATCGTCAAGGACTTTGACGGCATCACGCGCGACTGCGTGGAGGCGCACGCGGTGCTGGGCGACCTGCACTTCACCGTCATCGACACCCCGGGCCTCGTCGGCGGCCGCCTCGTCGAGGAGGCGTTCCGCACCGTCGAGACCGCCGACGTCGCCCTCTTCGTCGCCGCGGTGGACGCGGACGTGTCGGCCGAGGAGCATGACCTTATCCAGTACCTGGCCGCGAAGAAGATGCCGACGTGCCTGCTCGTGAACAAGATGGACCTCGTGCAGGAGGAGGAGGAGGCGCTTGTGCTGGACGTGTACAACCGCCTCGGCCTCGGCAACGCCGTCCCCTTCTCGGCACGTCGGCGGGAGGGGCTGGACATGCTGTCGGCGCTCCTCGAGCCGCTGCACCACATCCACGCGATGCGCAAGCTCGAGAACGACTGGGACATCGAGGACCTGGCGATGAGCGGCGACGAGGCCGCCATGGAGGAGATCCGCGACCGCAACTGCACCGACCGCTACATACGCGTCGCCATCGTTGGCCGCACCAACAGCGGCAAGACGAGCCTTCTCAACCGCCTCGTCGGCTACGAGCGCAACCGCGCCGCGGACGAGGCGAACACGACGCGGGACCCGATCGAGATCGCGTGCACCTACAAAGGGAAGAAGCTGAAGCTGATCGACACGGCCGGGCTGGCGCGGCAGCGGTACCGCACCGACCGCGAGTTCCTCAGCCGCATCCACGACCTGTCCCTCAACGAGATCCGCTACGCACACGTGGTCGTCGTCGTCTTCGACGCGACGGAGGGCCACCCGAACAAGTACGACATGTCGATCCTCCACAAGGTGGCGCAGGAGGGCCGTCCCTTCGTCCTGTGTGCGAACAAGTGGGACGCGGTGCTCGACCAGAGCGCCACCGCGGAGGCGATCGACTTCAAGATCAAGCGTCAGGTGCAGGAGGTGAAGTACAGCAACGCCGTCGTCGTCTCCGCCCACACGGGCATGAACATGACGCTGCTCATGGATCAGGTGCTGGAGCTGTACGACACGTGGAACAAGCGGGTGCGGCGCTCTGAGCTGACCAAGTTCTGGCGGAAGCTGGAGAAGTCCGTCATCATCCCCTACCACGTTGCGCGGGTGGGCCGCATCACGCAGATCAATACACGTCCGCCAACGTTCCTGCTGCAGCTGCAGACGAAGAAGGAGGAGAGCCAGCTCCCCAAGGCGCTGCAGGAGATGATGAAGAACGCCATCGTCGAGGAGTTCGGCTTCCGCGGCGTCCCGCTGCGACTGGTGCAGGAGGTGAGGGACTCCAACCCAGACTACATCTGAGCCGACCCCGTGCACCGATGTGCGTCTTTGCGGGGAGGAGGGGAGGCAAGGGCAACCGACAGGAGCACTGCACACGCACGCGCACTCTGGCTAGTTGCCCAATCGCCCCTCTCCACCTTCGCCTCAGAACTCTTCTTCTCTGTCTGTCTCTCTCTCTGTGTGGGTGTGTTTGTGCGTGTGTGTTTCTCTTGTTTTGTGTGTGGCAGCTCTTCACTGCCTCTCCTCACGGCGTCTAACCGCTAACACAGTGCGTGCAGTATCTTCTCCACCTCCACCTCCACCTCCACCTCATCGCCTGCCGCATCGGCGCGCGGTCACTGTGCAGCGTCACCCCCTCCGTCCCTCCTTCTTCCGACGCCCCTCCGTACTCCTCACAACCCTCTCTTTACTCCCCATCACCACGACCACCTCACACCTTGTCCAACCGCGGTGGTGCAGCGCCGTCCTCCGTGCCCTCCATTGCGCTGAGCGGGGAGCACACACACGCGCATGCACGCGTAGTACGAGAGGAAGAGAGAGAGAGCGACACACACACACACACACGCACACACACACGCACACACACATCTGTGCGCAAGCAGCCCGGTCACCGCCTTCTCCCACTCACCATGTCGCGCAAGCGCGAGCGTGAAACCGCCGCCGTGCCGCTGGCGGACGACGCCGCACAGACGAGTGTGGCCGCCGCACCACCGCCGCCGCCGTCATCGTCTCCGACGCCGTCCTCGCAGGGCTCCGACAGCGCCGTCAGCTTCGGCACGTTCCTCTGGAACGACGTCAGCATCCTCCTCTTCTACCGACTCATGCACGAGGTACACGGCGTCTGCCTCGCACTCGCCAAGGCGGCACCGGCGGAGCGGCCGACGACGCTGGCGAGCTTTGCTGCCGCCGTGGACGTCATCTGGACTGTCGCGCAGCGCCACCTCGCCGAGGAGGAGCGCGCGCACGCCGCCACGCGCTTTCGTGCGCACGCCGCCACCTTCAAGGCGGGGCTGCAGCGGTGCGTGGCGGACGCGGCCGGCAGCGGGACCGTGGCCCTCCTTCGCTCGCTGCAGCGGCTCCTGGAGGAGCAGGGGTTCCCTGACGGTGAGTTCGGGCCGCTGTCGGGCTACACGGCGGAGCTGGTCCTCCAGGAGGACGTGCTGGGCTACTCCTACAGCGAGCGAGCGTCGCGCACGATGCCGATGCCGGTGCGCTACGATGGCGACAAGAAGTCTGAAGAGGAGCACTCCCGCAAGCGCGCCGGCTTCGCAGTGGAGCTGCCGGTGCAGCACGCGCACGCCGAGGTGAACACGCTCGTGCAGCTGTCGGAGCCGAGGAAGCGCAAGCCCGCGCTGGACGAGTATCGCATCTTCTCATTGCCCAAGAGGGCGGCCACCTTCGCTGCGGACGACTTTGTCGTGGATGACGAACTCCTGCACCGCGCCTACGTGGTGCTCACCACGCATCTGGACGCGTACGGCTCTCTCAAGGACCTCTCACCGTACGCGCGCCTGCTGCTGTGGAACTTGCTCGACCGCAACGACGTTCTCTTCAGCACTCTGTACGACCAACACGTCGCGTCAGAGTCGACGCGGCAGCAGCTGCTGAAGCTGCGAGAGCTGCTGGCGGTGCACAAGCAAGCGTTTGAGGAGACGCGCGCGGCGGCGCGCCGCGCTGCCTCCTTGTTAGGCTGGTACGCCGCCAGCGCGCAGTGGCGTGACCAGGCGCTGAACAAGCTGGACGAGCTCGAGGAGTCCGACTGGTACCTCCTCGCGGATGTCTACCGCAGCGGCGGCAAGGCCATCTTCCCCAACTACGCGCAGGCGAAGGCCGTCACCTACCTGGCTCTGGGAGTGGTGCGGAAGCTGGACCGGGTGCACAGCCGGGAGCTGGACGGCGCGCCGCCGATGCACACGCTGGTCTCCCAGCTACTCCTCCCCCTTCTGCAGGGCACCGTGCCGGAGCTGGGTGACTACGCCTTCGCCCACGGCGCCTTCGCGGCCGACAGCCCGCACTGGCAACGCCGTCGCCGCAAGCTCAAGATGGCGATGGACGAGGCCGTGCATAGGTCAGCGCTGGCGGCGCAGACGACGCGAGCGCGACGCTCGCACGTGTGCGTCTACGTCTGCGCATCACTCATCTTCCCACTCCAGTGCCTCGGCGAGCTGCTGGAGCTGTGCTCTCTCGTTCTCTTCTCCGCGATGAGTTTCGAGGCCTTCACGCGCAGCTTCCTGGCGACCAGCTGGGCGGAGGAGGACGCCATCCTGACATACCTGCTGCGGCGCGAACCGACGAACCAGGCGCTCGTGCCGCTAGTGGGGCTTCCGCGCGTGTACAAGGACCTCGTGACCGCCGTTCAACTCCTCAGCGCTGACAAGATGGTGCCATACGTCGTGGAGGCGCGGCGACTCGCCGGCGAGCATGCGGGCGTGTCTGTGCGAGCGCGGTCCTTCAGCTACTGGAAGGCGCTGGCCACAATGTTCGTCGAAGAGGACCGGTTCGACGACCTGTGCGCACTGCACGTGTGCACCACGGAGGACACAACGTGCCTCTACACCCACGCCACGCTCGAGCGGACAGCGAAGGTGTGGCCAGAGGACCTCCTAGAGCTGCAGGCGGAGGAGCAGGCGTGCCGCGCGGCATCAGCGCCATGACAGCCCTCCATCCTCCCTCCCCAAAGAACAGGATCTGTGCGACGCACCCGCCGCAGCACTTGTTTTTGTATCGCTGTCTGTCGCTCTCCTTCTCTCAGTGTGTGTGTTTGTGTGTATACGCTTGTGTACAGCTGCTGCCGGCTCAACACATACCCACACACACAGATCGACACGCACGCACCTGCAGCGCCTTGTTGGGAGAGGACATGTCTCCTAACGCCATGTTGCCCATCACCCTCACCCCTCCTCCCTCCTCCCCGTGCCGACGCATGACCGCCGTGGTGCTGCACGTCTCCGCCCTTCCATTCGCTGTTGACGCCGCCGCTCCCCTTCTCTCTCTCTCTCCCGTCTCTCTTGCGCCGCACATGTGTGTGTGTGTGTGTGTGTGTGTGTGTGTGTGTGTACCGTCGGGAACACCGGCTGCCAGTGGCACCGCCTCCTGTCTCACTTCTCGCAGATGGACACGTCGGGTGCCGCAGGGGCGCCGGCGGAGACGATGTCTGTTGTGGCCCTCAGTCGCCTGCAGGAGAGAGTGCTGCAGCTGCGGGGGCACCTCCGCTCCGCCCTGCTCGCCGACAGCCCGCAGACGGAGATGATCGTGTACACACACTTTCTGCAGCTCTACTCGGACTTCTACCTGCCCTTCTACGGCGCAACGTCGCTGGCCCAGTCCGCCTCGCCGTCGCGCGCCGGTGCCTCCGCGGAGGTGCGGTTTGCACTGAGCGCCTACACGCAGGACATGCTGGCAGCGTGTGTGTTCCTGCTGGACCCTGCCGCCCTGCCCACCACCTTCGCCGTCCCCACCACGCCGCCACAGTGCGAGGCGGCGCGAAACGAGGCGAACGCGTCGCACGCGTACGTGAGCGCGGCGCAGCGGCGCTTCTGCGGGCTGGTCTTCCTCCACACATGCTGGTGCGCCACGGCACTCCCGCTGCACGACGTTCTGCACGCACTGTACCCGCTTCTCGAGCCAGGCACCGCAGGCAGCACGCAGACGTCGGCTGCTGCGCCGTCCAGCGCGCCAGACGAGCCACCACATCGCCAGAGCGCGGCGGAGAACCGCATCGCTGCGGACCTCTTCGCGCAGCAGCGGTTCGCCAGTCGCAAGTGCCTTCTGCGGGACACCCTGAACGGTCTCGTGCTGACGCGCAGCAACGGCCTCCTGGCGCTGCTGCGCGTGCTTCTGCTGAGCGACAGGGTAGAGACGGGTGCGACGAGCGAGGCGGCGCAGCTGGTCGTGCGGCTGCTGACGGCGCCAGTCGCTGCACTGTGGCGGCAGCGCTCGGCTGTAGGGGAGACCGGCGCGGGTGTCGTGTCGTACGTGTCTGCGCCGCTGTCCGCCGAGGACCAGGTCCAGCTCCTCGCCCCACAGCTGCTGCCACTGCTGGAGGAGCACGCCGAGGTCACGGAGGCCGCCCCGGCGGCGGCGGGAGCAGCAGCGCGGCCCCGCTTCCTTGCGCGACTCGACTCCGCACATCTGCGCCTGCCACCCGAGACGCTGGAGCAGCGCCTGCACCTCGGCGTGACGATGCTGCTGAACGCGCTGGTGCGTGTGCCGCCGCGCACGTCGCCGACGTTCGCGCGCTGCTACCGCCTTCTCTTCTACACGAACAAGTACGTGCTCTCGCCAGGGTTCGGCAGCCTCTCGCTGCGCCGCGACGCCGCCGCCGCGGGGGAGGACGAAGTCATCGCTGCACTGCGGCGCCTCACCTCCATCGTGAAGGGCGTCTCGCTTGGCGCGGGAGGCGGCGCGCTGGCGCAGCTGCTGCCACCCACCGCCGCGGGAGTTCTGAACCTCTGCGCGCTCGTGTCCCGCGGCGGCACTGCGGGGGGTGCGGCCGCGTCGGCTGTGTCACCCCCACTGCGGACGGCCTTGAGGGGGTACCTCTCGGAGCTGCTCTCCAACCCCTCTCTGCACGAACTAAGTGCCCGCGCCTTGGTCGGCTCCTGCGTCGAGACTCGTGCGCACAGCTACGCGACCGGGGACGCCGTGGTGCCGCACCTGCGTTACACAGGGGAGCTCTTCAGCTGCGAGATGGCTGTGGCGGGGCTGCGCTGGGTGCTGCTGGACGTGGCGGCCGCATCGCCTGCATTCGTCAGCGTGTGCGTGGATGTGATGGCCGAGGCGTGCGCGACGGAGATGTTCGCTGCGGGTGTGGAGAGCGTGTCGCCCGGCGCCACCCGGCCCTCTGCCGCTCTCGCGGTGGCGGCGGCGGTGGTGGAGACTCCGCCGCTCGTGTTGCTGCTCGAGCACCTCTCGCTGGAGGCTGCACCGGAGGCCCTCTTCGGCCCCGGCGACGTCTCCCTCGCCGCCACGCTCGAGCTTCTGGCTCGCCTCCTCGGGCTGTCGGCGATGCTGCACCGGTGGGTGCTGGGGCTGCTCGAGCACCTCCTCTCGCCGGCGAACGTGGAGGCGCACATCGGCAGCGGCGGCACTCCCGTGGAGCGCAGGGTCGTGCTGGCGCGCCTGCAACGCTGCGCACGCACCCTGCTCGCATCGCTCACCGTGCTAAGCGACCCCGCCCAGCACGCGAGTGCCGTGCACGCCGTGGTGGCGGCGGACGGCGAGGCGGAGGAGGCGCTGCGGGCCGTCCGGGACCGCGTGTGTGGCGCTCTGAAGGCATGCCTCGACACGGTGGAGACGCTCCTCGCCAAGACAGAGGCCGCGCCGCTGCTGCCGCCGTCAGCGGGCAGCGGCGGCGACTTGGACGAGCGGGCCACTGCTGTGTGCGCTGAGCTGCAGCAGCTAACAGTGCAGCTGCTGTCGGCGCTCGACAGTCACGCCGCCGTGAACGTTGCCGTCACGCTCGCCGCACTCGCGCGCCGCGTCGACGACGCCGTGATCGAGGTCAGCGACCCGCTACCGCTACGCACCGCAGCGCAGTCTTTACTTTATGCCCTTGCTCGCGTCCTGCACGAGACAGACGATGTCGGCGCCGCGGTGCGCGCGGTGCACTGCGTCGCGTGGCTCGGCATGTACCGCTTCGACTCGGCGGACTCGTCCTTCGTGGCGGGTCTGCTGTGGGAGGCGCTGGCTGTGGCTGCTCGCCCTCCGTGGTGGATGTCTGCAGCAACACGCCAAAGCGCCGCCGCGCCGTCGGCGGCCGCGTCACGACTCTGCCGACTGCGTGTGCGGATGCTGGACGTGCTTCTGTCGTGGATCGACTACGACGAGGACGGCCGCACGCTGCGCAACGTGGACGACTCGCTGCGGCGGACACGCGGCACCGCCCTCTACGACCTTCTCGTGACTCTCTGCCACGGCTCACAGGACGCGTTGGTGCAGGTCGCGGCGGTGCACCTCGTCGGCGCCTACGCGCTCGCAGTGCAGCCGCGAGTCCCGATCTCCACCCTCTGCGACCTCTGCCGCGATGTGTTCCGCCTCTCCCCACATGCCATGGCCAAGGCGGCGGGTGCAGCTGCGCTTGGTAAGCTGGTCGCCGTGCTGTGCCAGCCGTCCTCTGATGCCGCCCTGCACGTGCTCACGGAGCTGGACCTGGGCACGCTGCAGACGCTCGCAGCGGCCATGTCGTCGTACCGCGGGCGACCGACGGCGCCTGGCGCCGCGGCGGAGGTGGACATGCACGACATTGTCATCCAGCAACACGGTCGTGACATGATGGCACTGCTGCGTGCTCACCCTCCCTGCCTCGCACCGAGTCGCAGCTGACCAAAGCGAAGACCTGCAACACACACACACTGGGAGAGAGACAGACGATAGCGGCATCGGTGAGAGATGGTCTCTCCCCGCCTCCTCCCGACAGCCACGCCAACATCCGCTGTGTGTGGGGGAGCCGGCACCTGAACGCGCTAACACGAGCGCTTCCGCACAGTCCACAACCACAAAAAAAAAAGGAAAAGTGCCACCGCGCACGCCCACACACACACGTGAGCTCGCTTCATCTCGCAGTGCACCGCGTCGTCTCCTCTTCCCCGTCTTCCTCCTCTTCCTCCTCCGCTTCTCGCGTTCCTCACCTCTGGCCTTCTCTCTCTCTCTGTTCTCTGAAGGTATCGTAGTGCACACGTTTCACTCATCCACAGTTGCACGACTGCCCTCCCCTCCCTCCCCCGCCTCTCTCTCTCTCTCTCGTGCACCTGCTCCATCCGTCCTCGTCGTCGCGACACGTGGCTGCTCTCACACTTCCTGCAACGCACACTCGCACACGCACACACACGTGTTGGCGCAGAACTTTGTGTGAGCGATCATGGCGGACAGCAGCAGCACCACCACCACCGCCGTCGAAGAGAGCAGCACGACGACCCCGCTGCACCCGCTGAAGGACAAGTGGTTTGTCTTTTACATTCCCGCCTCCAAAGCGGGCGAGTACGAGCACGAGACGAAGGAACTCGGCTACGTCTCCAGCATCGAAGAGGTCTACGGCACCATCAACACGCTGCCGCCCATCACACTGCTGCCGAACGATGACAACATCGTCTTTGCGCGCAACAAGATCGAGCCGCAGTACGAGAGCTTCCCCAACGGCATGCGCTTCTCCATCTTCTGCAAGACCAAGGCGCAGTGTCGGGAGGCGACCACGTACGTGGTTGCTGTCGTGCTTGGCGAGTCCATGAGTCGCGAGGTGTGCAAGGGGGAGTCCCCGTGCGACATCGTCCGCATCGGACACAAGGGCAGCGCCATGTACAAGGACTCGGTGCGCATTGAGATCTGGGCGCACCAGAGCCCGCACACCGCCGCTATGGAGAAGCACCTCACCTCCATCATCTCGTCCATCCCCGGCATCAGCATGTCCGTCCGCCCCTTCAAGTAGGCGCACCACACGGCGGACCAGCGAGAGCGCGTGCTCGCATGCGGCGAAGCGGCAGCGACAGCTGGGGGAGGGCAGTGAGAGGCAAGAGAAGGTGGGAGGCTGAGGGACTCGTGGGGCACACGCACGCACACACACCTGCATGGTCGTGCGTGTGTACGTGCGTGTGCGTGCGAGCGAGAAGATGAGACGGGGTGTGTGTGGCCCCGACACGCATTGCTGTGTGTGTGCTCACGGGAGTGTTGCTCAGCTCATGTGTGTGTGTGTGTGTATAGCGGTGTGCTTGTCCATGCGTGGATGTGTGGATGTGTTTGTGTGGTTTGGGTGGACACACGTTGTCGAGTTGCTGCGTTGTGTGTGTTTGCGCGCCGGCGTGCATGCTCTTCCCATCCTCTAGCTCCATCTGCGGCGCTGTCTCGGCCCACCTCGTCGGGGGACGTCTCTCTTCCTTTTTTATCTCTGCCCTTGTTCCACCGTCGTCCTTCCCGGGTGTGCACGTGTGTGTCGACCTACTCCCCGTCGAGAGGCACAGCGAGGGGGGGGGGAAGGGGAGGTGGTGGTGGCGGTGGTGCGGAGGAAGACGAAGGGGAAGGACAGGGGAGACACGGACACCAGACAGTCTGCAAGCAAGCAAGCAAGCACACACACACACATACTCACGCACAGTCTGCCTCGACAGCGGTGTAGGAGTGCGTATGTGTGTGTGTATGCTGAGCGCACCTCTTCAGCATGAACTCACGTGCCTCTCTCTCTTTCTCTCGAATGGGTTTCGTGTCACCACATCGACAACGTGTTATGTGGAGCCCGTCACGGTCCACTGCAGGCCACGCAGAAGAACGAGGTAAGGAGGGGGGTAGGAGTCACCGTCCGCCACCTTCTATCACACACCGTGCATCATAGACACACATACACACATACACGTACATACACAGATAGAAAACAAGTATACACATTGTGCAAATGGAGGCAACGAGGTCGAGGGCGAGGGCGGGTGAGTGGACGACGGCCACTACACACGCACGCATGCATTCGGAATCTGCCGATCGCCTTCCCATCACGGAGGACGCGTGTCGTGCGCTGGTCGAGACGTACGAGCGGCAGTGGTGTGAGACGCGGCGCGTGTGCGAGGAGCAGCGGGCACTGGGGCGTGACGACGGCGTCGCCGCCGCAGCGCACGGCGCTGCCCTTCGCATGCGGCGGCTGTGGGCGGAGGCATCGCGGCTACACGAGCGCCTCTGCGACGCGGCCGCAGACGGCACCCCGTCCTTCACCCCGGAGGAGCGCCGGTCGTTGCGTCTTCTCGGCTTCCGCTCGCCTCCGCCGTCGCCGCCGCCGCCGTCTGACGCCGCACCGCCACCGCTGGCGCCTCAGCCTCCTCTGCGCCCGTACGATGTGGCTCAGCTAGCGGCGTTGAGAGCTGACTGCACGCAGCTGCGGCAGCGCAACGCGGAGCTGCTCGGCCGGCTGGCCTGGTACGAGCTCCGTGACGCGCACGCAGCTGGAGGCGAGGAGGAGAAGGAGAAGGCCGGCACGACTGCCCTGTCCGCGCGCTCAGCACCGGCGCACGCCTCCGACGCGTACCGCCAGCTTGCAGAGGTGCAGCACCACTACAAGCGACTGTTCTCCTCGCGTGCGGCGCAGCCCTCACGCACACCATCACCGTACGCCCGACAGGCGGAGGACACGGCGATCGACGCTCTAGTCCGCGAGTGCGCCTTCCCCTGCTCCGTTCGCGTGGAGCGCGTGGGGCCTGACGGCCTCTTCCTCATTGACCGGCCGGTGTGGATCGAGTTCGCCTCTCCGCAGAGCAGCGTGCTGATCGTGCGCGACCCCGACGCTGTCGAGCCCGCGTGCACGCTGGAGTCCTACCTCACGGCTCTGTACGCGCCGCTCCTTCAGGCTGTCGGCCGGCGCGGATCTGCGGCAAGGGCACCCGAAGTAGAGACAAGCGTCGCGGCGTCCATCCCATCCGCGGTCCACACACCCGAGGCAGCTGCGATAGCGCTGCCCACACCAGCGCTCTCAACGCCGGCGCTGTCGCAGCTCACATACGCGGAGCTCGTGGAGCTCAAGCGCGCAGCGCTGCTGCGGCTCCAGCGTTCCGGGGAGAGGACGACACGTAGCGACAGCGTCGCAGTACCGTAGTCTCGCACTGGAGTGTCGGGTGCGTGCTCGCGTGTGCCCAACACCAAATCTGTCTGTGTGTGCAGTACACACACACACATACAGATGAACGCAAGGAATGCCTGTAGCACCTGTGCGTTGCGTGCGTGCTCGCGTTGGCAAGAGCGCCCACACGAGTGTCTGTCCTCCTTCTTCTCCTCCGCGGCCGATCCCCTCTCAAAAAGAGGGCTGTGAGAGAGAGAGACGTGCATGTCTCGCCGCCGCATCTCCGCCTCCTCCATCTCTTCCACAACTTCTCCCACCCCCCTTTCTCCTCCTCCCACACACACACACACACAAACACACACACACTCGAGCAGTCGAGCACAGGAGCACATCGTCCGCCGCCGCCGTACCTGCAGTGCCCGAGACAGCTCTTCTTGGCCTGTCCGACTGTTCGGTGTCGTTCCACCGCTCTGCCTGCGCTGCGTGAGGGGGGAGTAGTGCCTCGGTGGACACGTTGTCCATGTCCTCCCCGAACGCCATCGTCGCCTGGAGGGCGCCGGTGGCCGGCGGGGCCGTCGTCGATGTTCTGCAGAGCTCCTGCAATCTCCTTCAGTATCTCACCAACGTGGGGGACGCGAACGACGGCCGCCGACCGCCGAGCTCGCACCGCAGGCTGCTCATCTTCTTCACCGGCAACCCGGGGCTCGTGCAGTTCTACGAGACGTTCTGCGCCTCTCTCGAGCTGAGCAAGTTCGACGTGCTCGTCATGGGCTACGCTGGCCACAGTCTCACCGAGCTGAACGGCGGCCGCGTCTTCTCGCTGGCGGACCAGATCGACATCGCTGACAGCCTCGTCGGCATCCTCGTGAACAAGAACACGGAGCGCAAGTACAATGGCAGCATCTACGTTGGCGGCCACAGCATCGGCGGCTTCGTCGCGCTGCAGATGGTGGCGCGCTACCCTGCCATCAAGAAGTGCTTCGGTCTGTGCCCGGTCCTCTCACACATTCGCAACTCCCCGAACGGCCGGCGGCTCTTCTATCTCAGCAGCGCCGTGGCGCAATGGTGCCTCGCCGTCGCCGCGGCGCTGCTGGGACTGCTGCCCTACAGGCTGCGGCTCCGTGCGATCACCATGGCAGAGTCGAAGCTGCCTCGCACACTGGCCGAGACGCTTGCACACCACTTCCATCGCTGGTGCGTCATGAACGCGTTCTACATGTCGATGACGGAGTACGAGATGCTGCTGCACCCCGATGCGGCGCTGCTGCGCCACGTGCAGGAGCGCCTGGTCTTGTACTACGTCAAGGAGGATGGCTGGGCACCGCTCTCCTACGCAGAGGAGGTCCGGCAGCTCTGCCCGCGCCTCGGCGCCTACGTGGTGGAGGAGGACGCGGCCGTCCCACACGCCTGGTGTCTCGCCCACAGCGAGTCCGTGGCCCGCAACGCTGTTCTGAAGCACTGCTAGAAGGCCACCGCGTGGCGGAGGAGGAGGAGTTGGTGGTGGCGTAAGAGCGGACGGAGTCTCGTGGGAGCGCGATCACGACAGGAGGAGACACATACACACACACACCGCCTCGCCACCGCCGTCTCGATGCACGCCACACTCCACGCAAAAAAAAAAAAAAAAACAGGTCCCACCGGCCGACGGTGCTCTCCTGTGGTAGAAGATCGTGGAGGGGAAGGGAGGAGAGTGGGGTGGGGCACACGTCAACGCCCACGCTGCTCCGTCTGCTGATGAGACTCGCACATCTGATAGAACCTCATCACACCTCCAACACCCACATTCACACCAACGCCGAATACCGATGCCTATCGCGCTACTTCACCAACAGCTCCCTCATCTCTCTCTCTCCCTCTCTCGCCCCTCCGCCAGGCTCAGGGGGAGAGAGAGAAGGGGCAGAGACGCCGCCGTGCGCGTCTGCGCGTCATCGACGTCATGTCTGCGGCCCTCCCGCGTGTGGGTTGCACGACAGCCTCCCCGCCACCATCTCCTCCTCCTTTTCCTCCTTCTCTCCTCTCCCCTTCCCGCACCTCTCCGCCGCCACCGCTGCTGTCTGCGAGTGGTGGACTGGCCTCGTCAGCAGCTGAACTCCATCCCTCCCCACCCACCCCATCCCCCTAATCGTCTCGGCCTCTCTGTCGACGTGTTCGCGGGTGGCATGGCTGCGTCCTCGACGGAGCCCCCGCCGCCGCCGCTGGGCGAGCACGTCCTCGGCGACCCGACGTTGGAGGGCCTCGCACGCTACATCGAGACGCGAGATGTGCGGCGCATCCTCGTCCTCGTCGGCGCCGGCGCCAGCGTGGCGGCCGGCATACCAGACTTCCGCTCGCCCGAGACAGGGATCTACGCCAACCTCGACAAGTACCAACTGGACGACCCCACCGACGCCTTCTCGCTGCCGCTGCTGCGTGAGAGGCCGGAGATCTTCTACACCATCGCGCAGGAGATGAACCTGTGGCCCGGAAGCTTCCGCCCCACCGCCGTGCATCACTTCATTCGCCTTCTGCAGGAGGAGGGGCGCCTGCTGCGCTGCTGCACACAGAACATCGACGGCCTGGAGAAGGCGGCCGGCGTGTCGCCGGAGCTTCTCGTGGAGGCGCACGGCTCCTTCGCTGCGGCGTCCTGCATCGACTGCCGTTTGCCGTTCAGCATCGAGCAGAACAGACTCGAGGCGATGCAGGGCCGCGTCTCCCGCTGCCCCAGCTGCGCTGGCATTGTGAAGCCGAACGTCGTCTTCTTCGGCGAGAGTCTGCCGGACGCGTTCTTCGACGCGCTGCAGCACGACGCCCCGGTGGCGGAGCTCGTCATCATCGTGGGCACGTCGCTTCAGGTGCACCCCTTTGCATCCCTGCCGTGCTTCGTGCCCAAGACGGTGCCGCGCATCGTCATCAACCGCGAGCGGGTCGGCGGCTTCCTCTTCCGCTTCCCTGACGACACCTTTTACACTGTCCACGACGGCGACGGGGACGGCCGCCGGGTGGGACAGGCAGCGCGCGTGGCCGACGCGGCGGCCGACGCCGAGTCGTCGTCGACGGCAACCAGCAGCTCGAGCGATGGGTACGGGCAGTACGGCGACTACGACGCCCACCCCGCCGTGTGCCGCGACGTTCTCTTCCGCGGCGACTGCCAGGCAAACGTGCGGAGACTGGCGGAGCTCCTCGGCCTCGGTGCTGCGTTGGAGGCGCTGCAGCGGCGCTCCCCCGACTCAGCAGCCACGGATCACAAGGTGCAGCAGCAGCGGCAGTGAAGGTGGGTGAAGAGTGAGGAGGGGAGAGTGACGTCGCAGAGTCCTCGCACATGTCGGTGCTACCCTCTGTGTGTGTCGCGTCATCGTCACCACCATCACCACTACTCCTACTACTCTGTCTCCGTCCTTCTCACGCACACACACACACACACACACACACACACACGCGAGCTCGCACGCAGCGTGTGTGAGATCGAATAAGTTAATGACGGAGAAGGGCAGATGGAACGAGAGAGAAGGGATCGCCGTCTACAGCAACGGTGTAGCTGCACAGCGACGACGATGACGCAACGCACCCACATCCCGTCTCCCCCGCCCTTCTCGCGTGCTTGCATCGCTGAGCCTCTCGGGCGGCGCGTGCCGATGCTGCCCACGTGGAAGCTCCGTCTCACACCCAACGCCATCTCTCCCGCCTCCCCTCCCTCCTCTGCTCGTGTGAGGTGAGCCACACAAACACACATACACACACGCACATGGAGGGGTCCAACGCCGTGGCGGTAGCAGCCCGTGTCTGACCCCACCACCCCAGCAGCGATCCTGCATGTCCCTCTCCGGCGTCAACGGTGCCTCCATTGTCTCGTTCCCCTCCCCTCCTCTCCCCTCCTCGATGTGTAACGACATGTGCGCTACCATCGCACCACGTGGAGAGCGAGGCGGAGGCGGAGCGTGGGACGACACCTGCAACGCTGGCACCGCTGTCTCTCTCTCTCCCCCGCCCCTCCCGCTCCTTCATCGCTGTGAGCAACTCCCCTCACGCAACTCAGCAAGAGAGAAGCAAGGCTTCACACACAAGCACACACACACGCACTCGTACACTCATACGCGCACGTAGCTCTCTCCCCAGCACGGTTCTGCGTGCAGTGCAGACGCGATCACGCTCTGCTCCCCCCCTCCTCTTCCTCCCTTCCCTCCCTTCACTCCTCTCTCTCCCTCCCGCCTTCACCGGGCCGGTGCGAGACGGTGTGCGTGTGCGCATCAGCGCCTTCAAACCGAGGGCAAATGCGACTGCTGCGCAAGGCGGCGCACCCGGATGGGTCTGTGGAGGTGCGCGTGTCGGTGTCCACCTCGGAGGACCTGTGGCACCTGTACAACTTCATCCTCGTAGGCGATCTCGTGCTCACCAAGACGCGACGCAAGGTTCCGCGCGAGAACTCGCTGGGCACACTCGCGGCGGAGATGAAGACGCTCACGCTCGAGGTGGAGGTGAAGCAGATCGCCTTCACCCCGGACGAGCTGCGCATTCAAGGCGTCAACAAGAAGGAGAACAACTTTGTGAA
Organism: Novymonas esmeraldas; assembly: GCA_019188245.1. Classification (NCBI taxonomy): domain Eukaryota; phylum Euglenozoa; class Kinetoplastea; order Trypanosomatida; family Trypanosomatidae; genus Novymonas; species Novymonas esmeraldas. Next base: position 61,054 of record JAECZO010000012.1, on the reverse strand, counting down.
GATGGGTGCCCATCACACCCTGACGATCCACGCGAACCCACCGCAGGAGGTGGCCATCACGAAGCGGGAGTGGGACTCGATCTGCGAGGACCGGCTGAAGGACGCGTGTGATGAGGCGGGCAAGGCGGACACGGCGGCGGTGCTCATGTCCTTCGGCGAGGCGCAGGTGATCCTCGTGACCGCGTCCTTCATGCACATCAAGGCCAAGGTGGAGGTGACCATCTCGAAGAAACACAAGAGCGACGGGAAGGCGCGAGACAAGAGCATCGAGCGCTTCTTCAAGCAGTCCCTCGACGCGCTGGTCACGCACGTCGACTTCGAAAAGACGAAGCTGGTGCTGCTCTGCTCGCCAGGCCACGTCCGCGAGGAGTTTCACGCCTACGTGAAGGAGGTCACCCAGCGCGCCGACCACGGCCCGCTGCGGGAGGTCTACGTGAACCTCGCGAAGTTTCTGCTGGTGAAGGTGTCCTCCACCACGATCAGCGGTCTCAAGGAGGCGTTCAGCGACCCGGGCGTGGCGCAGCGGATGGAGTCCACCAAGTGCGTGGATGACATACGAATCTGGGAGCGGTTCCAGGACACGATGAACAAGGACCCCGACAAGTGCGTCTACACACCACAGTGCGTCTTCCACGCCGCCCTCGCCGGGGCCATTGGCGGTCTCATGGTGAGCGACGACGTCTTCCGCTCCGAGGACCCGACGGAGCGGCGCTTCTTCCTGTCGCTCATCCACTTTGTGCGGCAGAGCGGCGCATCCACCGTGAACGTCTTCTCCAGCAAGCACGTGACGGGGGAGCAGCTGACACAGCTCGGCAGCGTCGCAGCGCTGCTGCAGTTCAGCTGCCCTGAGATCGATGAGATGGAAGTGGTGCCATCGTTTCTCGCGACCAAGGAGGTGGAGGAGTTCATCCGCGAGAACGCCGCGGCGCGGGTCACGGCGTGAGGCGGGGGGGAGGGGAGGAGGAGGAAGGAGGGGTCTACTCTGCACAGCAAATGGCTTGATCACCGTCCACACACACACATACACATATATGTGTTCACATTCAGAAAAGTACACCACAACGTGGGGTAAGATGTGCACCGAACTGCGCTCCGCTCGCGTCCTGTCGCGTCTGTAGGGCATAGAAGACAGTCGCTCGCTCGCATCCTCTCCACCCCGCTCGTCTCTCTCTCTCTTTCGCTTTGCTTTGTCTCACGCCCAACAACTTCTGCCAATACACACACACACACACACGCACACACACACACGAGCACCTCCATCGACTTCTCTCCCCACGGCTGCTGCGTCGTTCGCCGTGGACACGCAGCAACGTCGTCGACGACACACACATACACACACATACATATATATTTATACACGTGTACACGCGCAGTGGGCCGCCGGGCCGAGGGACGTGGGTGCCACATCGCATCCGTCACCAAACAGTTGTCACTGTGTGTTTTGTCGTTTTGTGTGTTTGCTCTCGTCGCCTCCTTCTGCGGTGGACGGTGTCTCTCTCTCTCTCTCTCTGTCTCCCTCGGTGGACCTGCTCACGCGTTTCTCCTCCTTGACTTGTGCTGGCGGCACACGCACGTCTGACGTCTCTCCGGCACCGATGTGGCGACGCTCCGGTGTGCGACTGGCGCTGTGGACCGCCCACGCGATCGCCGGCGCATCGCTGCGCACGCCCGTCTCTCACAGCTCCGCTCTCCGCCGCTCTATCGCCGGGGCATCGCTGCCGGCCGTGGTCGGCGCCACCGCCGGCTCCTCGGTCGGCCTCTGCGGTGTGCCGCGGCGCTCCATTGTTGTGGAGTCGAGCGAGACGCCGAACCCAGACTGTCTGCGGCTCTTCTCGATGGACATCTCCTTCCTGAAGCCAGACTTCTCGATGGACATCCCCTCGCCGGCGCACGCCTACAAGTCCCCGCTCGCCGAGGCGCTCTTCGGCGTAGCAGGGGTGCAGGCACTCTTCCTCGCAGACGAGTACGTGACGGTGCGCAAGCACGCACAGGCTGACTGGGCGGTGCTGCTCCCCACGGTGAAGGAGGTGATCATCGAGTTCGCCGAGAGCAAGGAGAATGTGCTCTCCGAGGCGGGGGAGCAGGAGTTGACGGGGTACAACGATGACACGGAGCCGGAGGCGGAGGATGACGAGGTGGTGCTGGCGGTGAAGGAGCTGCTGGCGACGCGCATCCGACCGATGCTGCGCGCGGACGGCGGCAACGTCCGCTTCATTGACATGGACGACGGCACTGTGTTCCTCCTCCTCGAAGGGGCGTGCAAGTCCTGCCCGTCGTCGCACATTACGCTCAAGAGTGGGATCGAGCGGATGCTGATGCATTGGATTCCAGAGGTGGTGGAGGCGCAGGAGGTGAGCGACGAGGTCGCTGCTGATATTCTGGCCGAAAAGCGGCTGCGCAAGGAGATGAAGGAGAGAGGGGAGGTGGTGGAGGCCAAGTAGTCCACTGCAGCACCACCTCTTCAACTCCTACACACACACACGCGCACATGCCCACACAGACAGACAGTAAACATGGAGGAGCGCACCCTTGCACGCAGTGCAGGCTGGTGCGAGGTCGGCAGAGGCGGGGGGGGGAGCACCAGTCCTCTTCACCACTTCATTGGGGAGGCGTCCTCTCGTCCTGTCCTCCCATGATGACGACAACGATGATAGCTGCTTTGCACAGGTGCGTGCGACGGTGCGACGAGCGTGGCGTAGCGGGTATCACGTGTCGCATCCGTCGCACTGCTGGTAACACTGTTGTACGCCGTCTGTGCAGCGCCTCTCCCAATATCGTTCACTCTCTTCTCCGTGTTGCCTCTCGCTCCCTGCCCCTGGCCCCCTCCCTCCCTACACATCGCCAGCACTTCACAGACAGGTTACTCACCAACTCTTCTGTGTCGTGTTTGTTTAATTGCTTCTGTGTGTGTGTGTGTGTAAATCTATCTGTGTGTGTGTGTGTGTGCTGGCTGCCCCCGTAGCAGCGTCAACGCACACACACGCAAACACACACACACACCTGTTACGCAGCGGAATAGACGCTGTGCTGCTTGTCACCATTACCGCACTCAGGCAGCCCTTCTTCACTCCAGCTCCTCGTCTCCACGGCATCACGACGGAGCTGAGGAACGCGTGGCGGTCACGGAGGCGTTGTGTGTGTGTGTGTGTGCGGTGAGAGGCTGCGCCCCGTGCCCTTTCCTTCTCGCCCTTCTCCGATGCACTTGAATCGCTTCGTTCACGGCGCATCGCAGGTGCTACGCGAGCGCCTTCTCCTGCCACTCCGCCAGCTGTCTTGGGAGGAGGTGCTGGTCGCGATCGCTGTCGGCGTACTGGGCGGCATCTTCCCAGTGCCCCTCGTGACGTCCCTCGTCACACTTGCGATCGGGTACTACGTGCGGTGCTCGGCGGCCGAGCTCGTGCTCGGGTCCACGGCGAACTTCTTCTGCACACCACTGCAGTTCGCGCTGCTGCCTCTGCTCGCGCGCTTCATGGGCAACGTAGCGCGCGTGAACGTGGACGCGTTCACGGCCGCCGCCCTGCGCGAGTCTCTCTCTGCGGGCTACACCACCTTCCTCACCTCCACCGGGCGCATGCTCTGTTACGCAACGATGGGGTGGTTCCTCTTCGCCATCCCGGCCGTGGTGGTCCTCCGCTTTGCCCAGAACGGCATCACACGGCGGCAGCTGCACAAGACAGTGTCCGCGTGAAGCTGCCGGCCGCCTCCATGTAGACAGCCGGCGTGCGAGTGCGAGTGCAAGTGCGAGGGGGTGTCTATGAACTCGGCTTGACTGCCACGCTTTGGAACGCGCGTGTGCACGCGCGCCCACACCAGTGGGCTGCTCTCTCTCTCTCTCCACCACGATGTGCTCACTCTTATCAACAGTGCTTCTAAAAGCGACTCCTCGATGCTCTCTGCGTCTCCTTCCTTCCTCGTGGAGCACGTCCACCCCCCCCCCGTGCCCCGCCCGTCACACTCGCCACACCCGCCAGCTCCCTCCCGCTGGGGGGGGGGGAGGGAGGGAGGAGAGTAAGGGACTCGAGCAGACGCAGATACGGCTGCCTCGTGCATGCATGCATGTGTGTGTGTGTGTGTGTGTGCACCGGCCTCGGACGAGAAGAGTGGCGGCGTTCGTGTCTCCTCTCCCTTCCACTTCTTCCACTTCTTCCACTCTCTCTCTCTCTGCTACACTTCTTCCCAATGCATCCCTCATTTCCATCGCTGTGGTCGGGGCACGTGCGCAGCTTACGGCAACGCTCTCGACAATGCCCGCTGTTCCCGCCCCCGAGTCCGCGATCAAGCGCGCTGCCTTCAAGCAGCAGCAGACGGAGAGCTTCAAGAAGGCCGCGGCGGCTGGCAAGACCGCCCGCGCTGCGCTGAAGAAGATCGCCTACACCCGCGGCCGCAAGTACTCCCGCGAGTACCGCGGTGCGGAGAAGAAGCTGGTGACGCTGCGCCGTCAGGCCGCGTCGCACGGCAACTTCTACCTGGAGGCGAAGCCGAAGGTGGCCGTGGTGACCCGCATCCGTGGTATCGCCAAGGTGAACCCGAAGCAGCGCAAGATTCTGCAGCTGCTGCGCCTGCGCCAGATCTTCAACACCGTGTTCGTGAAGATGAACAAGCCGATCGAGAACATGCTGCGTTCGGTGGAGCCCTACATCGCGTACGGCTACCCGTCCCTGGCCACGGTGCGCGCCTTGGTGTACAAGCGCGGCCACCTCAAGGTCAACGGCCAGCGCGTGAAGATCACGGACAACCAGATGATCAAGGACAAGTACAACAACGCCGACGTCGTGTGCGCCGAGGACGTGGTGAACCAGATCTACACCTGCGGCAAGCACTTCCGCACCGTGACGCACGGCCTGTGGCCCTTCAAGCTCGCGCCCCCCGCCGGCGGCATGCGCCAGAAGCGCCGCCACTTCGTGGAGGGCGGCGACTTCGGTAACCGCGACACGCTGATCAACCGCTTCCTCGCTCGCATGATCTAGGCGCCACCACCGCCCCGCATCCGCAGCGCACCGAGCACGCTCACGCACGCGCAGTCACACACATGCGTACACACACGTGGAGGTTGTGGACTGTGACCCACCGGCGGCGCTCCGATATCTGCCCTCTTTTTCTTTTTTCTTGTTGTTGTTGTCTCCTCAGCGGGACTTCTTTCTGATTTCAACTCGTTTTGTTTTGTTTCTCACACCACTGCAAACACACACACACACACATGAAAGAGAGAGAGAGAGCACGTAGAGCTCTCGAATAGCCCGCGGCCCCACTCGATGAGCTCTCCGGCGCTCTCGTGATCCCCACGCCTCGCTTGTCTGCACACGACGCAACAGCGGTGCGGCGTGTTGACGAGGAGGGAGAGAGGGTGAGAGAGGGACGCCGGGGGGAGGTTGTTGCACGGCACTGTGATGAGGCGGGCTGCTGGAAGCAGTACAAAACGCCTGCAGTGCATCGCCTGAGAGTATCGTCGATCTGCAGTGGATGGAGAATGCGGAGGACATACAGACACACACACACACTCGCTGCAGTACAAGCCGTCTCTCTCCCTTCACATCTCTACCCCATATTGACCTCACCCACACCGTCTCCGTCACCAACCCACCCACACCCACATACACACACGCACACACACGCGCTGTCACACACACGCTGTCACGCAGCTCAGCGTTGCGTGCTCCCAACCGCCCTCACTTCCTTTCTTCCACTTTACCTCTCCCCCTCCCCCCATACACAGTCCACGCAACGGACTCGGACGTGCAAGACGATTCTCTCACACACACACACACTACGACACATACTTGATACCCCTTTCTCTCTCTCTCTCCTTCCCCTCCCCCCCCCCACACTCGTCTTTTCTTTCACTGCTTTGTGTGTCTTCCTCTTGATTCCACCGCTCTCTCTCTCTCTTTTCTTCGCTGCCTATATCTTTCCCTCCTCCATCCGCCGCTGAAGCGTCTCTCTCTCTCTCCACACACACACACACACATATACGCGCACATACGGACACACCTCCTCGTCTCTGCGGCCTTGTCTGCTCTCCTCGCTCACATAACTCCTCGCCTTCTTCCGCGCGCTGCCGCTCTCCCACACCGGGTGGTGCTACCAAAGCACCCACAACGTACAGACAACCTGGAGCACGGCTGTGTCACACATACATCCACACACACACACACACATACAGACGTAGTGCGTGTCTCGTTGTCGAGCTGTGCGCTGTCTTTTCTGATATCTTGCCCAGTAGACAAGCAGTGCGTCCCGTGAGAGGTAAAGAGAGAGGTCCCATCATCTTCCTCGATTACGTCTGCCTCTGCAGTGCGCGAAGCATCTTTGCACTTGTGCGCGTGCATCCCGTGTGTACGTGGTCGCGACAGAGTCTTTAGGAGGAGCGTGGTCTCACGCTGATCCACCGCTCCCCACTCCCCCCCCCTCCTCCTCTCCTTCCCCTCCCTCGCTTTCCATTGTGCACGTCTGTGTCTGTTCCTCCTCGTTGAACCCGTCGGCCCCGCGTCTCTCGCGTCTCCTCATTCGTCCAGGTACACTCCTCCGAGTGAAGGGCCCCCGAGCGTGAGTGAGTCCGCGATCGTCCTAGAACACGTGCAGAGGGGGGTCCACATCCTTATCTCCTTTCTCTCTCTCTCTCTCTTTGCCGCCTCCATTGCTTGTGTGCGTGTGTCTCCGTGTTTGTAGCTTGGCTCAGGTCCATCTCCCTCCTTTCCCTCTCTCTCTCTCTGTGAGTGTGTCTGTGTGTGCATCTTCGTGCTCGCTGCCATCCATCGCACCTCCTTTTGGTTGTCCTCCACAGTCATCTGCATCGTTGGCGTGTGTGCGTGTGTGTGTGTGTGTGTGTGTGTGTGTGCTTCGCTTTTTTTTTCTTTTTCTTTTTCTTTCGCCCCGGCGACTAGTGCCGCTGCACGGGGCGCAGGGTTGGTCTTTTTATGTATCTCTCCCTCCTCCTGTCTCTCTCACCATCTGCCACCACCATCACCACCCATCCATCCATCCATCCATCCATCCATCGGCTCTGCTGACTCGTGTTGCGAAGTGTACCTTACTCGCTCCTGCACGCGTCCGTGACACACCAGCGCATCGCTCTCGTGTCTCCTCCACACTCTCCCACCCCCCCCCTCCTCCCTTCCACCGTCCTCTTGTGTCAGCGCGTGCTGCTGCTGCTGCTGCTGCTGCTGCTGCCGAGCGCCTGAGCTCAGCCCTGTGTGGCACTGTTGGTGTTGTTGTCGTTTCGCGGTCGCTGCCGTGAGAGCACATCGGCATCGGCGAGCCTGTCTACGTACCACCGCCGCCACGGCCAGTGTAGATCTCTGTTCCACTTTTTTTTTTCTTTTCTTTTCTTTTCTCTCTCTTTTCACTTCCTCGCCTTGTTCTTGTCGTGAGTGTTCTCTATAGAGAGAGAGGTGGGAGAGAACACGGAGGAAGAACGAGGAGAGCCAGAGCAGCGGCACGCGTACCTCTGAACAGCAGCGGTAGACGGTGTCCACACACACACACACACACACACAACACGGAGTCGCTCTCCTCTCTCCTCATTCCTCCTCCCAAAAAAAAAAAAAACCAACACGCACACAAACGCAGTGCGATCGATTCTCAGAGGCACATTTTTTTCCCTCCAATTCCTTTGTGTTTCTGTTCTGCATTGCTGGGCTGCTGTACTGTGATTTGATATCTTGGCGCTCTTCATCCTCTCACACCTGCTGACATTCATATCCACCATATATCTCCCACCGCCTCTTCGTTTTACGTTTTCTCTCTCTCTCTCTCTTGACACTCTTTTTTTTTTGTTGTTTGCTTTGCTTTGTCTTTCTTCAGTGTGTGTGTGTGTGTTTGTGGGTCTGTGTGTGTGACCTCAGCGAGGTTTAGAGAGGAGGAAGAGATTAAGAGAGAGGAGGCACACCCGCGGCGCTCTACCCGTGACGGCCACCGTGTAGGCGGTGCTCCCCGTCCAGTCGGAGACCACAGTGCCTCTCTCTCTCGCCCTCCTCCCTCTCTGCGGGCACATCTCTGCCCTCTTCTGCGTCTCCGCCGTCAGTCGTGGCGCCAGTGTATCCTCAACGGAGTGGGTGAGCGTGGGGACGCGCGCATCTCTTCCTCGTCCTGAGCCTCCCTCCTCCCGACATCGCCACTCCTTGGCCGGTGCACTTTTCAGATCTGCCGGATCGTGCGGGTGAGTCGCGCATAACCGGGTGCCTACACGCGTCGAAGGACGAGCGCGACGTGGAGAGTCTCTCTCTCTCCCTCCTCCCCGCCTCACCGCACCTTTCCGCAGGCTGCAACACGAGCTGGTTTTACACGCCCGCCAGACAGCTGCAGTTGGACACCTCTATACTTGGATAGACGTGTGGGACGACACACGGGGGTGGGAGACAACGGCCGACACCGCATCCTCGATCATCAGCGGCGCCTCCTCTGCTTGCGAGAGTTGCCTCGCCCCTGTTGGTGAGAAGAAGGGAGGTAGGCAGACGATATCGTGCTCGTCGCTGCGTCACGTGTCTCGGACGGCAGCGAAACGCTCCACCTCAGCATCGGTCTCACTTTTTTTTTTTTCTTTGACGTTTCTTTCTTTCTTTGTCGTTTCGTGTCACCTCTCACGTGTGTGCGTGTCTGCCTGTCCGTGTTTGTTTGTTTTTGGTGTCCGTCTTCTTCTTCTTTACTTTGTCGCCTCGTCGCCGTTGCGTTTCACAGACATCGCGGGTACCTCAGCGTGTTGTTTCCATCTTTCACCTCTTTCTGTTTTGCGTGTGTGTTTTCTTTCGTTTAGTACCTGTCGACAGGTATCTCACTGCGCGCCGGTGTCCTGGGTTGTGTGTGTATCTGAGTTCGTGTGTGTAGGACTAGCGGTGGTGGGTTACTGCTTCTGCGCGGGTGTTGTTGATCTCGTTGTTGCTCCTCCCCTCCCCTCCCCTCTAGCATTCTCTCTTTCTGACATTCACGCACGTACATACACACGCACACCCACACCCACGCCTGATCGTCTCTCACGTGTGTCTCCCAGCACGGTGTGAACTTGTCTTTTTTTTTTTGTGTGTGTGTGCGTGTGTCGTTGCGCTGCTGCCGTCGCGGCACTGGTGCATCTTTGCTACCTTTTTCTCACCTCTTCTGCCCACCCGCCCGTTGTCCGTTTGCGTGTGTTTGTGTGTGTGTGTGCGTCACTCTTTCTCTCTCTCTGTGCGTGTGCGTTTGGTAGTCTTTTTTTGTATCACGCATCTTCTCCCACCAACCTCACCCTCCGCCCTTCCTCCGCCCTTCCTCCCTCCCTTCCTCTGTGCATCCGCAGCTCGTCTTGGGAAGCTCAGGCACGTGCCCCCCTCTCACTTTCCGACTGCTGTCCTCGTGTTCGTCTCTCTCTCTCTCAGCTTTATACACGCTGTCTGCGACTACCTTCGCTGCCGCGTGTCTTTTTTTTTTTTTTACACGGACGCACGCCACCACATCAGGCCGAACCACGGCGAGTCCCACGCCTCCCCCAGACACCCATTCACGTCACGTCGTCAGAAGGTGTGGGAACCGTGAGGACGCCAGCGCCGCTGCCGCAGGAGTGCACGAGTGTGCGTGGGTCTGGCCGCAACACACTTTCACCCTCCCCCCCCTCCCCCTCCCCCGCCTCCTCGGCGTTTTAGCAAAGTGCGAGTGCGCGCGTGGGTGTACAACCTGTGGAGTGGGAGACAGACCCCCACACTCCTCGCACGGCCGCAGCATCGATCAACCCTTCTCCTCCTCTTCCCCCCCCCCCCCCCCAGTGTCGCGTCCCTCTCTCCCCATCGTTCTGTCTCTTTTTCTGGTGGTGCCTCTTCACGTGTGCCGTCGTCTCCCCCTCCCCCTTCCCCTTCCCTCCCCTCCTTCTCCACCTCTTTGCCTCTCTGTCTTTCTTTCTTTCTTTCTGTGTGTGTGTGTGTCACTTTCAGCTGTTGTGCTGGTGTCCACGTGTTTGCTTGTCTAGTTGCCCGCGCTGACACATTCCTCTGCCGCTCTCCCTCCCCCTGTCCTGTCTCTCTCCTCTCCTTTTTTTTTTTTTTTTGCCGGTGTAGTTTATCATCTCTCTCCCTCTCCTTCTACCTCCCTGTCTGTTCTTGTATCTGTCCGTGGGTGCACTACGCGCTGTCTCTCTCTTTCTCTCTTTTCTCTTCATCTCCGTCTTTTGCACTTCTTTGGATTCTCCATACTCATCTGTGGGGGCGGCGCGTCGCCTGCACAGTTGCGCGCGAACAACGAGCGACCGCAGTTTTGGGCATTGCACAGGTGCAGCTCACAGGTCTGTGCCAGCCCCATCTCCCTTCCCCTCCCCCTCCCCCCCATCATCTCTTTCGCTGCTCCACCGGGTGCTCCTTCACACAGCGACTCCTGCGTCCGGCATGTCCTCCCTCCACAAGCCGACGACGCAGGAGGCGATCAACTTCTTTAAGCAGTACCGTGAACGTTTCCAGTCGAGCGGCAGCGAGGGCAACTCGCCCAGTCAGAACAGCGTGAATGCCTCGCCACCGCCAAACATCGTGACGCAGGTGCAGCAGGTAGGCGTGGTGGCGGACACGACGGCGCGCAGCATCGTGCCGATGAACCGCCGCAACGGGACGACGAACTCTCGGCTGGATCTGCTGCGCAAGTCCCCCACGAACTGCTCGCCGTGCCTCGTACAGGAAGTGGCGGTGAAGCCGCTGCTGCCACCGCTGCCGCTCTCCTCAGTGCCGAAGGTGACGCTCGTCCTGGACGTGGACGAGACGCTCGTCCACTCCACCTTCCAGCCCAGCCCCGACGTCGTGTACGACAAGGTGCTGCTCGTGCCGTCCGAAGGCAAGACCTACACCGTCAGCGTCAAGTACCGCCCCTACCTGGAGGACTTCCTCCGCTTTGTGAGTCGCCGCTTCGAGGTGGTCATCTTCACCGCGAGCATGCGCGCCTACTGCGACAAGCTCATGGACGAGGTAGACCCACAAGGGATCCTTGGAAACCTGCGGCTCTTCCGCGAGCACTGCACCCTGTGCGACCGCTCCTACGTGAAGGACCTTCACCGCCTCGGTCGTGATCTTCGCCGCGTCGCCATTGTGGACAACAGCCCCGCCGCTTACTCCTTTCAGCAGCGTAACGCAATCCCCATCAAGACGTGGATCAGCGACCCCAAAGACCGCGAGCTCTTTTCACTGCTTCCTTTGCTGGACAGCCTCGCCACGTGTGAGTCCGTGTACACAGAGCTGGACCTGTTCAACGCACGAGGATGTGACTACCTTTGACACACAAACGCTCTCTCTCCCTCTCCCTCTTTCTGCCGCCCCCCTCCTTCCCCTCTTTCGTCTTCGCATGTCTCCGACCTTCTTTCTCTTGTGTTGTTGTTGTTATTGTTGTTGTTGTGTGAGGTCGCTGGACTACCTCGGCCGCTCCGTGTGTTTTTGGCGTGTGTACGAGTACGGGTGTTGGAGGAGCCACGCCGCATCCCCCCCCCACCCCCAACTTCTTCCCTTCCCTCTCCCCTCATGTCTTGTGGCCCCCGTGTGTCTCTTTCTCTCTTCCTCTATCTCTATCTCTCTCTCTCTCTCTTTCTGTGTGTGTGAGCGTGTGTGGTACTCTATTCCTCTGTGTGGTGCTCTGGCCGCTCTTCTTAGCACGCGTGTACCTATACGTGTACGTGTGTATGTGTGCGTGTGCGTCTTTGCTTGTCCAGTCCTCGACGTGTGCAACAGACCGAGAGGGGAGGGGAAGAGACGGAAGTGGTACGCTGGACTATACAACCGCCTCGCCGCCACCTCTCCTCTCCACGACTCCACTCCTGTCGTGCTCTGAATGGATGCCAGCGTGTCTCCAACGCTATATGGAGCAGCTGACCCCCTCCCTCCCTCTCTCTCTCTCTCCGCACCCCCCTCCCTCCCCCTCCACTCTCTGTCTATGTGTGTCTGCGTGTGTGTGTGTGTGTTCGTGTTTGTGTGTGTGTGTGTGTGTATGTGTGCAGGCGCGGCAGCGGGCTATCGCTGCTTTCCGCCTTTTGCTTGTGCGCGTCTGCAGTTTCTCTGTACCTCTCTCTCTCTATCACGGTGTATCATTCGCCCCGGAAGTCCTTCTCCATCTCCCATACCTCTCTGTCCTATGTGTTAGTGTGCGCGTGTATGTGTGTGTGTCTTTGTGTGTGTGTGTGTGTATGCTTCTCTCTCTCTCGCCTCTCCCCGTCCTCCTCCCCCGCCCCCCCTTCTTCACTTTGCTGTTTGTGTGCCGTATGTGTTGCGTGGATGAACTCTGTGTGTGGCGCCGTCATAGTTCGTAGGTGACGATGCGACCCCCCCCCCTTCTCCCTTTTTGCGTGTGTATGTCTGTGCTCCCGTCCACCTGGCGCTCACGTCGTGGAGGCCCGCTCTCCTCTCCTCTTTCCTTTTTTGTCCTGTTCCGGCAGTCTATACCCCCGCATGTGCGTGTCGGCCCTCTTCTGTTCCACCGCCACCTCTCCCACCCTCCCACCCTCTCTCTCTCTCCGCTCACCTGAGTCCTTTTACGAGCCTCTCTGTTTTCAAAAAGCGCCGGCTCCCATATATGTGGACGTGTGGACGCGCGCGTGTGTGTGTGTGTGTTCTGAGGCAAGTTGTACCTGCACTGTCTCTTTGGCGCACGCCACCTTCTCCACCTCTCTCTCCTTCTCCCTCACTCGATGGCCATCTCCGTTCGCTGCGCCTTGTGTCCCCCCCCCCTCGGTGGAGCGGCGCCTGCGGTAGAGGCGTTGGCGTGCGTCGTCCTCTCCGTCTCGGCCTCCTTGGGGTACAAGCCATTGTGTACGCTTGCGTGTGTGCGTGTGCCTCTCGGTGCTGTGCACCGGTGCCACCGCACGCGCCTAGTCCTGTGTTCAGGCGAATACGTTTGACCCTCTTGTTCTCTGTGTCCCCACACCCGCCGCCAGTCGGCAGAACGTCCGCACGTCTCCCGGCATCCTCCCCTCGCCTCTTCACCATCCACGTGTGTCTGGTACCTTTGTGTCAGTCAGCTCTTTCCCTATCTCAGTTTCTCTTGTGATTCGATCGCCCTCCAGTTCTGTGTGCGTCTGCGTCTGCATGTGTGTGTGTGTGTGTGTGTATGTGTGTGTATGTGTTTGTCTCTGGTGTTCGCGTCTCTCTCTCTCTCACTAACGTCTCCACGTGTCCGGTGCGCCGTGTGCGGCCACTCGAGGGAATGTCCGTCCACTGAACTCCAACCGCTGCGTCCCCCCCACTTCTGTCTAGTCCGTACATCCCGCCCCCCTTTCCACCACACCCACTCCTCCTCCTTCTTCCCCTGTGTGACCCTGGAGCACCGCCACCAGCCGGTGCACAGTACTCGCATGCTGACTGCGCATAACCTCACCCAGCAGCAGGCAGCGGTAGGCGTCCAGGGGAGAAGGGGGGAAGGAAGGCGCCAGCTGCTGCTCCTGCTGCTGCTGCGCTATGGCCACGTTGCTGCACAAAAAAAAAAAAAAGAAAGTTATGGCCAAGGTGCCTCGGAGGATGCGCACCCACGCCGTCGTTGCGCGCGCCTGCTTCAACTCTGAATTGTCACTCGCCCCCTATCCTCCACCTCCGCCATGTCGCTCCTCTTGCGCGCATCTCGTGTTCGGTGTGGCTGCAGCTTCGGCCGCGGGGAGTTGTCCCACTCCCCCACTACTCACCAACCACTACCCACCGCCACCACAGCTGGTGTCCACGTGCACGAGGCTCCTCCACCCGGAGCGCAGCTTCTTCCTCTCTCTCCTCTTCCCTCACCCGTCCAGTGGTCATGGCGACGCAGTTGGAGATGGAGGCGTTTCTGCGCCACAGCAGCGGCGACGTTCGCACCGCCGGCTCGATGGCGGCGGCCATTCGCGCCGCTCACACACACCTGCAGTCCCCCGCGCTGCAGTCAGCCGCCGTGGACGTTTTCCCAGCCACGCAGCTGGCGCGCTCCGTCGAGCGTCTGTGCCGCTGCCGTGGGATGATACAAGAGGTGCAGCCTGAGCTGCAGCTCTTCTGTGCCTCCCGCCACAACTTCTTTTCCCGCCTCGGTGCGGATGGCGCAGCGGACGAGGACGCGGTGGAGTACATGGACGCCGTCTCCCTCTACGTCATCCCAGTTCCTGGCAACCACCACTTCTACCCCGCCACCGAACAGCCGCGCCACTCCGGCGCCGCCCACGCGGAGACGCACAGGAAGCGCACCGAACGTGACGACGACGGCTCCGTAGCGGCACCAGCGAGAGAGGGAGAGGACGACCCCGCTCGCAAGCTGGTGAGGCACGCAGCCGCAGCCGCAGCCGCGGCCACCGCGCCAGCGCCGTCGTGTGCGTCTGCCGCGAGCGGTGCGTCGCTGAACCTCCCGCACCCCGCCTGTGGCCCCCACCTGAACACTGCCTGCGTTGTCACAGTGCTACTGCCAGCCAACAGCGGGCTGCGGCACAGCTCCTTTCGCACGAACGACGTGATGGACTTCTACGGCTACCAGCACTTCCCTGACGACCAGCTGCCGGTCAACGTCGCCGATGACTTCGAGCGCTTCAGTGCGTGGAACGCGACGGAGCTGTCTCGCGGCCTCGTCAGCCGACTACTGTGCCTCTCCCACGTGCCTGTGAGCTCCCTGCAGCTGCGGCGACCCATCTCAGCTGCCGCCCCCGTCCTCTCGTCCATGGCGGATGCCCGGCAGGACGCCATCGCCTACCTGGCCGACACGCTCACGCAGGGGGACGCGCTCGCCGCGGAGTACCTCCTTCTCCACCTGTGCGCTCGGGTGACTACGCACAGCGCGACGATGCCGGTGGGCGACCTGCCGCTGCTCATCAGCTCTCCCGTGCTGGTCGCGGCGGACTGGTCGGCACGGCTGCGCGATGTCGTGCCGATCGGCGAGATTCTGCTAGACGGGGCCACGCTGCTGACGTCTCCGGCGAGGCCTCTCGTTCCCACGTACAACAACGAGCTCAACTACCTTCAGGCCGGCGTCCTGCAGGTGGCGAACGGCGCTCACGTCACGATCGACTGCCGGTCGCTGGGGTCGTCCGATGCGGCGTGGTACGAGGGCCTGTTCGCGCTCATACACAAGCAGCAGCTGCTGCTCGAGTACCCCTTTCACACGATGGAGCTGCCCGTAGACGTCTCGACGCTCGCCCTCACCGACGCCGACACACCCAACGCGGTGCACCATCTCTTCCACCACGCACTTCACGTGCCCATCAAGTGCGACGTCCACGCACCGCCGCGCGCCGCGGCGTGCACGCATCGCGTAAGCAGCGCTGGCGTGAGAGTCTACCTCGACACCGTGCGATGCCTTGACGCGCCTGCTCTGGTCGACGACTCCGTGACTGAGATGGCGTCACGCGCGCTGCAGGAGATGGCGGCTCGCTTGCCTGGCTGGAACAACCGCGATCCACTACTGCACAACAACTCCTTCTCCGCCGCCACGGCGCTGATGCGGGCACACGCGGCAAGCCACGGGCGAGGCGGCTTCGCTGCCGACGACATCACAGCCGTCTACGCCCTTGAGGCAGCGCGCATGCAGCGTCTGTCGGGCAGCGCGGCCATCTAGGGCCCCTGTCGCGGTTGCGAAGGCAGCGCACAGTCGCCTGGAAGGCGTTGCGCAGACGTGCCTCTCCCTCCCTCTCTCCTTCTCCTCTCTCTGTCCGGTGCGCCATTCACGATGTGGCACGTCACTGCTCGAGGACGGGTGCGCCGGCGTCTCGGTGCACCGCAGACGAGGGTACGCGGAGGGGGGAAGGAGGAGAGATGAGAGGCGTGAGTGATATAGAGAGAATGCAGAACCATAGAGAGAGCATCCACGTACTACTTGTACATTGCACCATATAGAAGCTCAAGTGCGGCAGAGCGTGGCGTACCAGAGAGGAGGCGCCCTCAACCCTCTGCCTACCCCATCCACACACACACACACAAACACGGGTGTGTCGGCGCCTCAACGCGCACCCCCCACCCCCTCTTCCCCGCTTCCCACACTGACGGGCCGCTTCACTTCTGAGCGGGCAGACCTCATGGAGCGGGGACTTGTGGTCTCTCTCTCTCTCTGTGTTCTCTCCCACACATCCTTCTTCACTCATCGTGCACGTGTGCTCTCTCTCTCTCTGAACATCACACCCGCGGTCACGTTTTTTGCTGTCGTCCACCGCGTGTCACGCCGGGGGGGATTGCGCGGAGGTAGCTTCTCTCCCCACCGCGACGCACCGCCCCCCCGCCTTCGACCTCACCACGCGCTGCTCCACCTCGCCGCTTCGATCCTGTTTGCTCCTCACATATCAGCATCCACATATCTACATATCTACCATGTCCCTCCAAGAGGTTGGGCCGCACTCGTACGTGCTGGATGAAGCGCACCCGCTCTCGCAGTTGCTCAAGCGCGACTACCGCTGGTACTCTCCCACCTTCTCCCCCCGCGACGTGCCGCGCTTCGCCGATGTCAGCAGCCTCACCGAGTCGCCAGAGCTGATGAAGGCGCTTCGCGACTTCCTGGTGGCGCGGTACCGCGCCATGTCGCCCGCGCCGACGCACGTCCTCGGCTTCGACGCTCGCGGTTTCCTCTTCGGCCCGATGATCGCCGTCGAGCTCGGCATTCCCTTTGTTCTCATGCGCAAGGCGGAGAAGAACGCCGGGATGCTCATCAAGAGCGAGCCGTACGATAAGGAGTACAAGGAGGCAGCGCCTGAGGTGATGACGATCCGCTACGGCAGCATTGGCAAGGGCTCGCGCGTGGTGCTCATCGACGACGTGCTGGCGACGGGTGGCACGGCGCTGTCGGGCCTGCAGCTCGTGGAGGCCTCCGGCGCGTCGGTGGTGGAGATGATCTGCGTCTTGTCCATTCCGTTCCTGAAGGGAGTGGAGAAGATCCACTCCACCGGGAACGGCCGCTACAAGGACGTGAAGTTCGTCAGTCTTCTCTCGGAGGACGCACTCACAGAGGAGAACTGTGGAGACACGAAGGGCTACACGGGTCCCCGTGTGACGAGCTGTGGTGATGTCCTTTCCCACAGCGCCCACTAACCCAGCCTCTCTCTCTACTCCTCCACCGACGCTTCTTCACACGGAGAGGACGCACGTGGTGACGGCACGTGCAGCACCGTTGACCCGACGCGCGCCTCGTGTGCTCCTGTCAAGTGCGATTCGGAGAGTGTGACGTTATACAGCATCCGGCGTGCGTGTATGTGTATGTGTGTGTGTGAGTGAGTGCACACAGCTGTTTCACTGCGGATAGGCGATCGCTCCGCCCAGCATGACACATACATACACACCCACGCACCCGCCCACACACACACGCGTGGTCGTGTCCCGCCCGACATCGCTCTCTAACGCCGGTCACGAACTTCTTTTGGATTGCTCTGACCGCTGGTCCTCCCTGCCCGTGGCCCGCCCCCCCATTCAGATCCTCCTTGAAGCGGTCTGCTTGGGTCGGCTACTCCACCAGCCCGCGCGACTCGTCCCACGTCTCCAAGGAAACACACGCATACGCACAAACACAGCAACTTACTCACTTGTCGCCACCCTCTGCCAGACGTGACCGGTGGCGGCCACCTTCTCTTCGCCTCTTCCCCTCAGTATCTCCCCTTCCTTTCTTCACCTTCTCTTCCTTTTCCATCGGTGACGTGAACTAACGTGGATGAGCCGTGTCGCATGTGCGTGTGCATACGCGTCTGCGGCGTGCGAGTTTGTGTCTGTGTGTGTGTGTGTATGTCCACAACTGTGCACACCTTCGCCACGTGTCATGTGTGTAGCGCTTCCTCTGCCATGCAGCACGTTGACAGTTGCATGGCAGTGGCGGGTACTGTGAGGAATGTGCTGCTGCAGCGGTCACGACCACGTCGCGGGGTGAGCGCGGCCGGATGCGCCTGTCGGGCTCGTCCGTCGCTGCGGGCGCTCCGCCATCCGCGAGGGGCACCCACCTCTGCCCTCTCCGTCTCCTGTTGCCCGACGCCTCCCCGCACGCGTCCGTCTGCCTCTCTCTCTCTCCCGCTCTCCGCTGTCCACGCCCTCCTCCTCTCTCCTCTCTCCTCTCTTCATCTCTTCATCTCCGTGGGACGCGCGCGTCCGCCAACGGCCTGCGCTCAGCGACGCCGCCCTTCCGTGCCACCGGTGTGCCACCTCTCTCTCTCTCCCACCCCTCTGTCTCTCTCTCTCTTGCCCACCCGGCGCACTCGCGCGGCCCCCCCCCCTCCGCAGCAGCGCCATGCCCCGCGGCGACGGCCTCGTGGAGGTGGCCCCGCACCACTACATGCTGGACCCCGCGCACCCGCTGTCGAAGGCGCTGGTGGAGGCGGCGCAGTTCACGACGTCCGTGTCCGCGCCGCAGACAAAGATCCCGCGCCTGTACGACGTGACGAGCATCACGGAGAGCCCCGCGCTGTTCAAGGGCGTGCTGCACTTCCTGGCGGACCGCTACCGCGCGATGGGTGCGCAGGGGCCGACGCACGTGCTGGCGATCGAGACGCGCGGCTGCATCCTCGGCGCGCCGCTGGCGCTGCTGCTGGGGCTGCCGTTCGTGCCGATGCGGCGCGACGACATCACGGAGAACGCCTTCGTGCGGGACGGCGGCGACGCGCCGCCAGCGCAGCCGATCGCGGTGCGCCACAACAGCATCAGCGCGACGTCGCGCGTGGTGATCGTGGACGACTTCATCTCGTCCGGCCGCACGATGGACGCGGCGATGGACTGCGCGGCGGTGGCGGGGTCGACGATCGTGGAGGCGGTGGCGGTGTGCGACATGTCCGCGTCTGGCGGCGTGGAGCACATCCGCAAGGAGAAGCACTTCCGGCAGATCAGCGTGGTGACGCTGTTCCGGCTGCGCAACAACCTCGACGTGCTGTCCTACAAGCGCATCATCAAGTCGCGCATGTGAGCGCCCCACCCCTCCCCCCGCCTCCTCTTCTCCTCTGCCCCACCCTGCCCACTCCCCGATGCTGTGGCCGGTGTCGGCACTCGCTATCGACTGCGTGACGCTGCACCCCTGCGCGTGTGCGTGTGTGCGTTCTGTGTGTTTTCTGTGTGTGTGTGTCTCCGCCTCGCCTCCTCTGCCGTCTGTGCTGTTGCTGTCGCCGCGCCTCGCCATCAACCCGTGAACGGACCCCGCGCACCACTGCCGCTCCCTGCGTCCCCCCCCCCCCTCACCGGGTCGCACCGTGCGGCGACTGCTGCGCGCCGCTGCTGCGCTGTGTCGCTCCCCCTCTCCTCCTCTCCCACCTCTCTCTCTCTCTGTGGCTGCACACGCACAGCCGCCGCCGAGGAAGCCCCCCCCCCCCCCCCCTCCCTTCACGCACACGCACACACGCAGACAGACAGACAGACACACCTGGGCACGCACGGCGGCGAGGAGCTGCGTGCACGCCGGGCATGCCGTCGTACGCGGAGATCACGGGGTCCGTCGTGGCGATGGTGCTGACGACGGACCAGACGCTGTTCACGCTGTACCACCACAACAGCTACGCGGCGAACCCCGTGATGCTGCGCAGCTCGAAGCCCATGGTGATGCGCGACGTGTTCCTGACGCGCAGCAGCTGCGTCTACCCGAACCCGCTGTCGTGCCTGTACGTGACGAACGGCCGGGACTGCGTGACCAACTGCGTGATGGCGTGGGCGGTGGCGAAGCCGCTGACGGAGGCGCTGGGGTGGCGCCACGCGGCCGCCGTGTACGTTGGCGCGGGGCTCTTCTCCAGCTTCGCCTACGTGTTCGCGGCACAGGTGAGCAGCACCAAGACGAACTCGCGCTTCGACTGCAACGCGACGAGCAACGGCGCCTACGCCGGCTACGCGACGCTGTCGCTGATGATGCGCGGGTGCTACATCCCGTACCTGAAGCGCGTGCCCGTCATGTGGGCCGGCGCGCCGTACCTGCTCAAGTGCGCCTACGACGAGTACGTGTCGCCGCGGTTCGTGGAGCGGCGGCGCCGCGGCGACATCGAGCTGCGCAACTGGGGCTTCGTCGGCGGCGTCTTCTTCACGCTCATGTACAGCTCGCTGCTGCTGCGCACGCGCGCCGACCTTGGCCTGGCGCAGACGTTCTTCCAGAACCTGCAGCGGCGTGCGGTGGCGTCGCCGAAGTAGCGGCGGTGGTGCGTGTGTGCCTGTGTGTGTGTGTGTGTTTCGCTGTTGTCTGCACCGACGTGGTGCCCCTCACAGAAGGAGACGCGCCGATGATGTGCGGCGAGCCTGTTGCGTGCGCGACGGCCTGCACGGGCGGACGCCGCGCCGCTGGTGCCGCAGCCGTGGCTGCCCTGCCTCCCCCGCCTGTGTGTGTGTGTGTGTCCACCCTCTGCCTCCGCTCTCCGCTCTCCGCCTCCGCTCTCGCAGGACGCGCACACGCGCCGACAGCTGCACTGCCACGCACACACACACACACACACACACACGCACGCGCTGGTCTGCACTGCCGCCTCCTCCGCCACCCGCCTTCGCTGTCGCCCCCTCCTCTCTCCCTCCCTCACGCGCACGCGCACCCTCCCCTAACCCTCCTCCCCCCGCACATCGGCTGCTGCTGGCGCTGCCGCCACATGGGGAGGCGAGACGCGCCACCGCACGCGCCCCTGTCGCGCCCCGACGCGCTGGCGGTGGTGGACCTGCGGATCAACGGCGCGGTGGTGCGGCTGCGCATGGCGACGCGGTGCCTGCCGTGCGCGTACACGATCGCGGTGCCCGCGGAGGCGGTGCGCGCCGGTGCGCGGCGCTACAACGGTCTCGTGGAGCTGCGCTTCCGTGTGGACGTGCGGCAGCGCAGCGCGCGCAGCCGCGGCCTGTTCCTCGCGGCGCGCCTGCCGTGGGGGACGGCGCACTACCTGGGGCCGCTGACGCACGACACCGCGGTGCTGTCGGCGCGGCTGGTGCGCGAGGTGCCGGCGACGCTGACGCTGGTGGTGGACGTGGACTGGTGCGCGCCGGCGGACGTGGGTGCGCCGCTGCCGTGCGAGATGCTGCTGAAGGAGCACGTGCGCACGGTGATCGAGAACGACGAGTTCTGCGGGTCGATTGCGGCGGCGCACGTGCAGAACCTCGTGCGCGAGCTGCCCTTCTACGACGCGGCGATGCGGCGCTTCCGCAACTGGTCCGAGTTCGTGGCGTACTTCGCGGCGGTGTACCGCAGCTGGGCGGTGGTGCAGTACGAGCCGGACGAGCACGCCGCGCTGGGGCTGAGCAGCCGCACGCCGTCGGGGGAGCAGCGCATGGTGGCCAACTGCTACGCGGCGGGCTACGAGGACGCGGACGTGCACCGCGACCGCGTGAAGCGGCGCGCGCTGCAGGAGTTCCGCGACTGCCTCGCGGCGCGGAGCGTGGACCTGAGCTGGTCTCCGCGGAAGGACGGCCGCGCGGAGCCGTCGTTCAGCGTGTCGCGCAAGGCGCTGCGGCGGCTGGGTGGCGAGCGCAGCTTCCGCACACTGAACAGCGTCAACTACCTGCACGTGCTGGAGGGGCTGCTGGCGTCGCACTGCGTGCTCTTCGCGGCGCAGCACCCTGTGCAGGTGGACGTGGCGGTGGACGCGTCGCCGGAGCTGCTGTTGCGGCGCGCACCCGCCGACGCGCAGCTCGTCCCCCCGCTCCAGGGGTGACCCGCTGCCCCCCGCACCCCTTCGCTCTTCTCTTCTCCTATCGCTTCCCTCTCCCCGTCGCAGACGTCCTCTCTCTCGCTCTCACTGCCTTTGTGTGTGTGTGTGTGTGTGTGTGTGTGTGCCGACGCACTCACTCGCCCCCTCCCCCGTGTGCGGTGTCCCTCTCACCGTGCCACCGCGGCGGAGGGGTCTGGCAGCCTCCCCGCCTCTGCCGCTGCTGCATGACTCGCGCCGCGCTCCCCCGACTCGCTCTCTCACCGCCTCTCCGCCTCTCCGCCTCTCCCTTCCCCCCCCCCCACCTCCTCCACGGGAAGAGCGCAGCTCAGACACAGCCGCGCCTTGTGTGTGTGTCAGCGAGTGCAGTAGCAGCAGCACCGCACCTCTTCTCTCATCGCCTCTCCTCCTCTCACTCCCACCAGTCGATCGCACACGCCGCGATGCCCGGGCGCCACGGGAAGCAGCGCGTGAAGCGCAAGAAGTCGAAGCGGCAGCCCGTGACGGACATGGAGCGCACGCTGAAGGACAGCATCCACGGGCGGAAGCGCAAGGAGCGCAGCATCCTCAAGAGCCTGATCCCGCCAAAGGTGGCGCCCAAGATGAACAAGGTCGCCGTGTCCAGCACGCTGCCCATGTTTCAGCCCCGCGACGCGAAGCGGAAGACGAAGTCGTGACGCAGCGCCACCGCGCACAGCGGCGGCGGCGGTGTGGCAGATGTTGCGGGTCGCGTGTTGAGGAAGCGCATCTGCGCCATCTTGGGGGAACTGTTGTTGCGGTGGTGGGACAGTGGCTTTGCATCTTTGTGTGTAGACGTCTGTATTTGTGTGCTGAAGCGACGCGGACGAGTTGCTCTCTGCTGAGTCGCGTTCGTGAATGGTGGGTGACGGCGGAAGGGTTGAACGGAAGGTCGCTACCGGGTCTCCAACTGCAGGCGCGTGGGGCGAAGGCGGGGACCTCTCCGTCTCGATGCCTGCGCACGTAGGCGTACCGGCGCCGTCAGCAGTTGTCGGGTGCCGGCTGCTGTGGTTGTGGCAAGTGACATCTCAAAGGAGTGCACTCGAGTTGGTGGAGAAGAACTCGGGCATGACGCGCAGTCTACACTCGCTGCAGCCGACTCTCGCTCTGCTTCCCTCCTCCTCTCTCTTCCTCCCCTCCTCCGATTCTGCGTCTCTCAGCAGTGAAGGGGCGAGACAGCTCGTGTCGCTCCCCCCCCTTTTTTTTTATGCGCTGGAGTGCATCTCGCTGATTGCACAGCAGACGCGAAGATACTCCACACCGCCGCGGTGCCTTCCCTCACGCCGCTCCGCAAGGACGCCAGCCCCAGCTCCTGACAGCGGGTCTGCGGTGGCCTCCACGCGGCAGCACGTGCGGCGGGAAGTGACGTGCACTGCGCTCCGCCTCTGTCGTCCTTCAGTGTGCAGTGGATCCTGGCTGCTGCGCTCGTCGCGGTGAGCAGCCGACACGTGGTGTTCGTGGCAAAGAGAGTGCACGGGGTAACGAGAGACGGAGGTCGTTAGAGAAATGAGCGCAGGCGAGCCGGTCTGCTTCATCGATGCTGGCCACACAGTGGTGACCATCACCGTGCTCGCCGCCGCCGACACGCAGCAGTGGCAGATCGACGTGCCACGCGATGCTGCGCATGCGATGGCCGACACAGTGGGGCTCCTAGCCGGTGGAGCGCGCTCCGCTGCACTGGATCGACTTCTTTTCTCTGCGGCGAAGACTGCTCGCCTGGCAACGATGGCAGGTGTTGTGCTCCTGTCGCGTAGTTGGGTCCAGCCGCTACTCTACACCTACATGACGCGGTGGCTGCGTGCGGCGCTGCCGGAGTCGACGGCTGTCAGCGTCCTTCCGCGTGCATGCTACGCGACGCGGTGTGCTGGTGTGAGGAGTGCGCTCGTCGTGCAGTGCGACGATGGCGTGCTGCGCTCCGTCCCCGTGCTGGATGGCGTGGTGGCGGATGAGCTGGATGTCGTGTGGGGAGATGTGCAGCGCCTCACCTCGCCGACCTCCCCATGTCTTCGTGACTGGTTCTGCAGGGCCGGAGCCGGAGTGTGTGCACTGCTGCGGCAGCCGGCGCAAGAGGCACTGTCGCCGCCACCTCCGCCGCCTCGCACACCCGATAAGACTTCCCCCACCTCCGCTGCTCTCGATCTGCTGTGCGCGGCTGACCTTCTATCAGCGGTGGAGGAGCAGGTGGCGGCGTGCCGGAAGCGTGAGCTACGCGCCTGTCTTGCTACCATCGTCCTGTGCGGCACCGCGGCTGCGACACCGAGTGTTCGCTCTTGTGTAGCGGTGTTGCTCAGTGAGCAGCTTCCCAGCAGCGTCCTCACGTGGGTGTAGTCCATTCTCTCTCTCTGTGTGCGCAGGCCTCAGCGGCTCGCACTTGACGTGGTGCAGATCACCACACCTCGTGAGACCAACAGTGCGCTGCGGTGACTCTCTCCCCTCCCCTCTCTCCCCTCTCCCCCCCCTCCTTTGAAAGTGGCGCAGTGTTGCTCTCACGGTGACCCTCCGCAGAGGATTGGGGGGAGAGGGTGGAGAGAGGGGCCACTGTGCATGTGCCTCCACTGCATCTCATTCTTCTGCCGCGTCTCGCCTCTGCGCTACACATACGCTCTTCTCGCCTCTCTGCCGTGTTCAGTCACACTCTTGATGCTCCGCGGTGACGATGGCTGGGGCGGCGTCCGCCACGATGACGCCTCCTCCTCTGCACAGGAGCTGCAGGAACGCCTCCGCTACCATCGCGAGGCTGCTCGCGTCGGGTCCTCTGCACGGCGGCGCGTCGGTGCGCCGACGCCGACCGACGCTGAGATCCAAGCGGTGTACGCCGCCCGCGAGGCGGCAGCAACGCGCTTGCGTGAAGAGGCGCTGCACGGCGACCGACACCGCCGCGGGGTGGTGTCTGTGCGCTACTACGACGCGCTGATGGCGGCGGGGACAGACGCTGCTGGTTTGCAGGAGGCACCGCCGCAGAGCGACGTCGAGGCGCGCCGCGATGTCGTCCGCCCGGTGCGGAAGCTCGTCGCCGTCCTCGCCACCCGTCAACGCCTGGCACGTCTGCTCCGTACCGTCGCCGGATCGACGTCGATGGAGGCCGTGCGCAGCGAGGGACCCGCCATGAACTCCATCTCCTCACCAACTGCCATGCCCCTGCCCGCGGCACTGCCGGCCGTCAGTACGCTGCTGCGGAGCATCGCGCTGCCCGACGTGGCAGCGCTCCGGAGCCTCGCTGGCGGCGGCGAGGCGGATGCCTCGTGCGACCTCGTGGAGGTGCCGCGGCACCGGCCGTGCCACGAGCCGTTCGCCTTCCGCCTCCACCACTTCACACCGGTGCGCACACCCGACTTTGTCCTCGACGTCTCGCCGCAGGCGGACAAGGAGGTGCGGCGCGGCGACGGCGACGGCGCCTCCGGTAGAGATGGCGAGGACGTGCCGGTGCTTGCGCCTCCGGTGACGGGTGTGACCGATGTGGGCGGCTCGCGCTTCACATCGCGCTCTGCAAGCGTCCGTGCTGTGAAGGCGGCGCCGGTGTCCTCAAGAGCGCCGGTGGGTGCTGCTCCCGCCGCCGGCTAGAGCCGCTCCGTCACGTGGGCGGTGGGCAGGCGCGATGTACAGAAGGGGGGCTCCTGTGCCCCTGGCGACGCCTGGTAGCAAATGTGGCTACCGACGCGTGCGCACGTGTGTGTGAAGGCGCCTCCGTAGAGAGCCGCGTGGTGGTGGCGCAGGCCCGCTGCCACAGCGGTCCGGTGCTGCCGTATGTCAGCCACGCCGCCTCTCTGCCACTCCTCTCTAGCCTCTCCTCCTCTCCTTGCGTTCACAGCAGACGCCGCTGGCGATCGTCGCCTGGCAGCGCCACAGAGAGGTATTGGGACTGTGCAAGCTCAGAGACGAGGTGCCCCTGTGTGGCCGCGTCACCGTAGCGCCAGCCGTCACACATGTGAGTGTGAGTGTGTGTGTGTGTGCAATGATGTACTCAGGACTCTCCCCTAACCCTCTCCCTCGTCACACTCCACAACACGCTTCCACTGTGCCTTGTCTCTCTCTCTCTCTCTGTAAGTCTCTCTGTGTTTGAATGTGCCCCCCTCCCCCCCCCCTCCTCCTCCTCCCTTCTCCAACCGCTGCGCTCCACAGCGTTTGCCCTTGTCACAGAGGCGCACACGTTCACACACACACACACACACATAGCTAAACGTGTTGGTGCTTCCCTCCACGAGACCTTCACCGTCTCACCTTCCCTCTCCCCTCCCTTCCCTCCCTCTCCCCTCCTCCTCTCGTCCCCTCCCCTGCCGCCGCCGCGCCACGTGAGATCTACTTGGTGGATATGTCGTTGAACGTGTCTCTCGGCCCGTGGAAGGCCGACAGTGCCGTCACCCATTGCGAGCTGTGCGACGTTGCCTTCAATGTCTTCCGGCGTCGACACCACTGCCGATGCTGCGGCGCAGTCTTCTGCTCCGCGTGCACGAACCAGTCGTGCACCATACCCACCTTTCCCTCCTTCATCCCCCAGCGTGTGTGTCGTGAGTGCCACACGCTGCTCACCACTCGTGAGGCAGGTCGGAGTCAGCGCCGCGACCGTGCCCTGCTGAAGCCGGCGCAGCGCCTGCCCGTGCTGATGTCCGTGGGGCATCGGTGCACGCCGTCGGTCTCTCTGGCTGCGCGGCAGGAGGGCTGGGATCGTGCGGAGTGCGGCACGGACAGTCAAGCGCCGTGCACATCGCAGCGCGAGTCGCCGACCATCTTCAACGGCAGCGTCGGTGGCAACATGGAGTGCTCTGACGTCATGCTTGACAGCGACGACGACGACGAAGACGAAGATGGCGTCGCGACTGCCGTGGCGGGCGTCCTCACGTCCTCTGCGACGCAAGAGACCATGAGTGTGTCGTTCCTCCCTGTGCTGAAGGACAGCATCGTGCAGAGCGGCGACCTCGCCTTGCTGAACGTGCTCCTCTTCCCCTCCCCGCGGTGCTGCACCGTCACCGTGGTGGCCGCGTCCGAGGAGGACACCATGGCGGAGCTTGTGACCCGTCTCACAGCGACGTACTTCAACCTCGCGAGTGGGCCCTTCAAGCGCATGACCGACTCGGCGAAGGAGGAGCTGCGCTGCTCCCTTCACTTCTACTCCGAAATGCAGCGCATCCCGTCGGAGCTGCCGGCGGCGCACGTCGCGCGTAATTGCTCGCACGTGGTGCTGACGACGCTCTCGCCGGAGCAGTTTGAAAAGGAGCGCGACACCGCGTCGTGCGTGTCATCGCTGCGGCAGTTCTTCAATCACGAGCGTGCCGTTGCGGTGGAGGCGGCTGACTGATCAGCCAGCGGCGAGGGAAAGTGGGAGGACTATGTCGGCGACCCTGTAGAGACTGGACGGGCGGCGTGATGGAAGCCACTTCACCGTCGCGTCTGCACGTCATGGTGTCCCGGACGCGCAACAGTACTTCTCTCCCAAGCGCCTGGCCGACTTGGAGAGGGACGAACGTACACTGCGCTGCGGTCTCGGTGTATCCTCCACGGTCTCCACAACCTCCTTCCCTCCTTCCCTCGCCAACGTCCCCTATGTTCATTGCGTCGTATATCTCCACCTCTTTACAAACAAACACACACACACACACACACACACACTCGTACACACACACACACACACACACACACACACACTCAGCCCCGCTGCTCTGATGTGTGATGTGTGTGTGTGTGTGTGTGTGTGTGTGTGTGTTTGTGTGTATGTTCAATTCTCGTTTCGTCTCCTCTCTCCCTCTCCCTCTGTCTCTTCTGCTCTCCGACACCAATCGTGTGCGCGCGTGTCTCTCTCTCTGTCTCTGTCTGTGTGGTGTGAAGTTTTTTTTTTTTTTTCCGCGTGTGTGTGTGTGTGTGTGTCAGTGGTCCCCCGAGGCTGTCTCGATACGATACGGCAGCTCTTCTTTCTCAGCGTGTGCGCAGCGTGTTCACTTCTTTGTTGTCGTCCCCTCCCCTCTCCTCTCTCCCTCTTCTCCCTTCTCTCTTTCTGCGTCGCACGTCTTCTCTCTTCTCTGCGTCTTCTGCAAACCTGCGGTCATCGCAGGCCAAAGAGGGGACGGAGCAGCAGAACCGGCGTTTTTTGCTCTGGACAGTTGGGGAGCCCCTGGCAGGCCTCGGCCTCACCGACACACACACACACACACAGTGATCGTCGACGTGCCCCTACGTCGACGAGCACTGTGTGTGTGTGTGTGTGTGTGTGTCGATGGCGATGATAATGGTAATGGTGATAGTGACGGCGTGTGTGTGTGTGTGTGTGTGTGTTCTTCTTTGCTCGTGGCAGCGTACCTCTCAAGGTTGTGCCCTTGCATCGAAGGTCGTCGCTAGCACTGCTCACCTCCCCTCACCGCCCCTCCTCGCAAGTAGAAGTAGCGAATACTGCCGCTCCCTGCGGCCTCCCGTCATCTGTCCGTATCTGTGGATGCGTGTGTGTGTGTGTGTGTGTGTGTGTAAAAGTGTGTGCTTGCGTATGTGTTGATGGGTGTATGTGGGGCTTCTCCACAGCACAGCGCGATGTGCATGGCGCTTCCCGCATTTGGTGGGTGAGATGCGATGGCCACGACTGAGCGACTCCCTCGCCCACCGCCGCCGCCACCCCTCCACAAAACTCCCACAAACGATAGTACAGATTTAGGCATCTCACTGAGACGCACACACACACACACACACACACACACACTGTCAGGACTCCTTGTGTCCTTTTCTTCGACACGCGTGTGCCTACTTTGGTTTTCTTCTCTTCTTTCGCACGTGTGTGATGGCGTCTATGTGTTTATGCTCCTCCAATGTGCGCTTCATTTTCATTGCTGTTTTGGCGTGGCAGAGCAGGTCGACGCTCCGTGGCCGGCTCAGTCACGTGCCCTTTCCCACACTCGGTGCCACACCTCGTCCTACCTTCCCAGCTGCCTGCACGCGCGTGTGTGTGTGTCTCTCTCTGTGTGTGTGTATGTGTGTGTGTATCTTCGCCGAGATGGTTGTGTTGCTCACTTTCTCTTTTTCTTTCTTTTTGGTGCCTTGGGCACCCCCTCTCTCTTGTACGGCTCTTGTCCGCACACACGCAGTGTCGTCGCTGCTTCAGTTGTGGTGGAGCAGCGGAGGGGAGGAGCCAGAGCGTGTCTGTCTCCCCTCCTGAGTACATGTGAGTGCGTATGTGTTTTTGTTTCTGTCTGCGTGTGTCTGTCCTCCTATTGGTGTCCCCGCTCCCCTTCCCCCCCCCCCTCTCTCTCTCTCCGTTGTGCGCGTGAGTGTCGCACTCTTACCCCTCTCCTCTTCCCTCTCCCTTCTCCTTCCCGCGCGTGTCTGAATCTCTCTCTTTTTTTTCCTTTTTTTCAAGTAGCCGATGACAGCGCCGGCGCGTGTGTGTGTGTGTGTGTGTGTGTCTGTGTGTGTGTGTGTGTGTGTGTCTGCGTGTGTGTCTGTGTGTGTGTGTGTGTGTGTGCGCGTCTGCGTCTGCGTGTGTGTCTGCGTGTGTGTCTGTGTGTGTGTGTGTGTGTGTGTGTGCGCGCGTCTGCGTCTGCGTGTGTGTCTGTGTGTCTTTGCGGATTCTCCCCACCGCTTATCTCAAACAAGTTCTCCGCCCCCACCTCGTCGAACGGGTGGTACTCAATGTGGTCCTCCAACACTGAAAGTCAACCACGCGTCTCTCTTTGCGGGTCGTCGGTGACGCGCGACGGCAGACGGCCGCGTGTGTGCGCATGTCAGTCCTCTTCTGCTTCTCCCCACCACCACCACCACCTCACACCAACGCGTCTCCCACACTCCTCTGTCTTCACCCTCACCACATCCTGAAGTGGCGTCCTCTCTCTCTCTCTCGCACAGACACACACACAAACACAAACACAGCACTGATACGCCGCCTTTGTGCGCGTGGCCGTGATGGACGTCTCACAGTTTCTCAAGTCCTTCAAGAAACAGGTGGCGTCAAAGGCCAAGACCAGCAGCGGCAGCGCCGCTCCACATGCAGCGGACACAGCGCACGCTGGCGACGATGACGTCATCGACATGCTCCGCTCTGCCAGCGATAGCGATGGAGATGTGGAGGAGGCCATGTCCGAGGACGAGGTGGCGGTTGGCGGGCGAGCGGGCAGGATGGCCGGCGCACGCTACGGCTCCCGCGTGTCGCAGCACAAGCGCAATCAAGATTTCACTGCGCTGAAGGTGCTCGAGACGAATGGGGCCGCCGGCGTTCCAGACGCGAGTGCGTTTCAGCACCAACGCGCCGCCATGGCGAGGCAGATACCGGCTTCAAGGAAGCAGCCGCGCGCAGAGATGGTCGCCTCCGTTCGCGCAGAGTTGCTACGCCAGCGCGAGCAGCTGCGGAGTGCGCAGGCACCCGTCCCCGTTGCGATTACTGAGGCTCCCGTGCAGCGAGTGGAGGCCGCGATGGTGGAGGTAGATGACCTCCTCCGCACCGACGCGCCTCCAGCACGCATCGCGGACTCGGTGCTGGAGTTCTTGCCAGCTCTTTCCAGCGCACCGGCGACAGCGGGGCTGCTACTTACCCCGAGCGGCGTCGCCCCGGTCTCCTCCGCTGCGGTTGACGCAGCGCAGCAGCCCCCTGCGCCACCCTCCAGCACGCCGGCAGTCGCCGCTTCAGAGAGCGTCACGGCATCGGCTGCTGCAGCGTCAGTGCCGCCGAAGAAGAAATCGAAGTTTGAACTGGCGATGTCGGTGGCGCGCGACGCCGACGATGGCGTCTAGTCGACCACACACACGAACCCACGCAGACACGCACATTGACGTGTGCAGTGTCTTGTGCGACTACGGTGACGGTGAAGCCGAACTGCACGCTACCGGTGCAAGCAAAACAATGCACCACTGGCAGAGCAAGCAATCTGCACATCGCCCTGCCCGTCTCTGCCTATCCACCCACTTGTGTGCCACAGACGAGTGTAGATGGCGCACACATCCACTCGCACACACACACACACACACATTTAGGCACGGACACGCCCACTGCCCCTCTCCCACTCATCCTGTCTGCGCCTCACTCTCTCTCTCTCGCTCTTTCCTCGGATCTCTTTATTTCTCTCTTTTTTTTTTTGAAGCTGTGGCGTTTTTTTTTTTGTGTGTGTGGCGCAGTCGCACATGTGCGCCAACCGTGCGTCTGTGCGCGTGTGCATCTCTCAGTAGCCTTCACACAGCTGCATCTCCCCTTCTCTCTCTCTCCCCCCCCCCTTCTGCCTCTATATCTCTCGCTCCCCCTGCCAACAGGATGGAGCGGTACACGTTGGGGCCTGTCATCGGAGAAGGACAGTTCGGCAGCGTCCGCATGGCCACGGTGAAGGCGACAGGACAGACGGTGGCCGTGAAGCTGCTGCACATACCACGGCTGACGGAGGGCATTCCGCATCCGGTAGCGCGTGAGCTGCTCATCGCCTCGCGCGTCGACTCCCCATTCCTTGTGCGGACAATCGAGATCGCGCCGTACGGGTCGCACATGGCGATTGTGATGGAGCGGTGCGTCGAGGACTTGGCGTCTGTCCTGCGCAAGTGCAGCTCTGTCCACGCACTGCCGCTCTCGCTCGCGCAGTCGTACCTGCGAATGCTCCTCACCGCACTGCACTCCCTCCACGCTGATGGTGTACTCCATCGCGATGTGAAGCCGGCGAACTGCTTCATCGCTGCGGACGGGTGCCTCAAGCTCGGCGACTTCGGCCTCAGCCGGCCGCAAGGCGAGGACATGTCGCACGAGGTGGTCTCACGCTGGTACCGCGCGCCGGAGCTTCTCTTTGGTCAACGCCGCTATGGCGGCGAGGTGGACATGTGGGCCGCCGGATGCGTCTTCGCGGAGCTCCTGCGTGGCCACGGCCGCCCGCTCTTCACGGGTGACGGCGACATAAGTCAAATTGCAAAGATCTTTGACGTCTTCGGCACCCCCGCTGGGGCGACGTGTGCGGTGTACCGGCAGCTCCCCGATTGGGAGAAGGTGTACTTCGAGGAGAAGACAGGGACGGGACTGCGAGTGCTGCTGCCGTTTGTGCCGCTTGAGGCACTCGACTTGCTGAGTGTTCTGCTCGCCCTGGACCCGTCGTGCCGCTGCACCGCTGCAGAGGCGCTCCACCACCCCTTCTTTGCCCTCTCTCCAGCGCGGCACTGATGAGAGGGGAGGGAGACGGTGTCGCCCCCCGCCTCCTTATCGTGGCACCTCTCTTGCTCTGAAACGCATGTCCCCGGCCCATGTACACCTCTCCGCCCCCCAGCGCGCCGTGGGTGAGTGTGAGATCACACCGTGACAACAACACTGTTTTTCGACAGAGAGAGAGATGTATCCCACCCACCCACCCCCCCCTCTTCACACACACACACGCGCCGTCGCCGTCGCCGTCACCCTTCACGGTCTTGCTCTCTCTCTCTCTTTGTTCTCCTCCACCTCACTCCCCCTCCTATTCCCCATCACCCCATCATCCCATCACACACACACACACTCCCTCTCTCTCTCGCATGAACGCATGTGAGTGCAGGCACGGCGCTCTGCCACGCTACATACCACCTTTCTTTTCTGTTCAACCTCTAACGCTGTGTTTTTTCTTTTTCTTTTTTTTTTCGCTGTCGCCCGCTTACCCCTCCGTCTGTGCACAATCGTAGCAGCTCCCTCTCTCCCTCCCTCTCCCTCAGCCCTCTCACGCTGTCGTTGCCTTCACCGCTGCACAGTCGACCGCTCGTGTGTGCACCACACATGTTCCGCCGTCTGCTCTGCGCCAATGCCGCGCTCGTGCCGGCTGTGGCGGCTCGGTACACGTCGATGGACGCGTACCTGAACCGCCACATCGGCCCCACGCGGAAGGAGGCGGCCGAGATGCTCAAGACGGTGGGTAAGGAGACTCTGGCCGAGTTGGTGACCGCGGCGCTGCCGAGCGATGTGCTGCGCACGCCGATGGACACCTTCAAGCCCCTGAGTGAGACGGAGACTCTGTCGTACCTGAAGAGTCTCGGCAGCCAGAACAAGATCCTGAAGAACATGATCGGCCAGGGCTACTACGAGTGCATCACGCCTCCGGCCATCTTGCGCAACGTGCTGGAGAACCCCATGTGGTACACGCCCTACACCCCGTACCAAGCCGAGATCTCGCAGGGCCGCCTCGAGTCCCTCCTCAACTTCCAGACGATGGTGTCGGACCTTACCAAGATGGAGATCTCCAACGCATCCCTCCTCGACGAGGCCACCGCCGCGGCGGAGTGCATGTACCTGGCGCTGAACCACCACCGCCACAAGCGCACCAAGTTCTTCGTGTCGAAGGACGCCTTCCTCTCCTCCATCGAGATGATCCGCACCCGTGCGGGCCCGTTGGGGGTCGAGGTGGTGGTCGGCGACATCCAGTCCATCGACCTGGCAGACCCGAAGCTCGGCGGCATCTACGTGCAGTCGCCGGACGCGAAGGGCGAGGTGCACGACTTCAGCGATGTCTTTGCGCGCGCCAAGGCACAGGGCGTCGTCTGCTGCGCCGGCGTTGACCTGATGGCGAGCTGCCTCATCAAGCCAGCCGGCGAGATGGGCGCGGATGTCGTGGTCGGCAGCGCGCAGCGCTTCGGTACGCCGCTGGGCTATGGCGGGCCGCACGCCGCCTTCATGGCGATGACGGGCGACTTCAAGCGCGTCTCGCCCGGTCGCATTGTGGGCATCAGCAAGGACAACGCCGGCGATCCCGCCATTCGCATGGCGCTGCAGACGCGCGAGCAGCACATCAAGCGCGAGCGCGCCACGTCGAACATCTGCACCGCGCAGGCGCTGCTGGCCAACATCAACGCCTTCTACGCCATCTACCACGGCCCCGAGGGGCTGCGGCAGCTGGCGACTGAGATCCACCAGAAGGCGAAGCTGTACGCCGTCGGGATGGAGTCCCTCGGCTTCACCCCGGTGAACGCGACCTACTTCGACACCCTCACCTTCTCCTTCGAGGCGGGCCACAACGGCATGTCGGCGGCCGACTACGGCCAGCGCTGCGTGGAGAAGGGCATCAACGTCTTCGTGGAGCCCAAGACGCAGCACGTCTCCGTCTCGCTCGACGAGGCCACGACGGAGGACCACATCACAGCGCTGCTGCAGGCCGCCGGGATGTCGACCCCGAACATCGAGGCGCTCACGCGCGTGGCCGACACCATCGCCATAATCCCAGAGCCGCTGCAGCGCACGTCCAAGTACTTGCAGGGCACCGTCTTCAACAGCCACAAGAGTGAGACGGAGCTGATGCGCTACATTCAGCGGCTGCAGCGCAAGGACTACGGGCTGACCCACGGCATGATCCCGCTCGGGTCGTGCACCATGAAGCTGAACCCCGCGGCCTCGATGCGCGCGCTGTGCTGGCCCGAGTTCAACGCGCTGCACCCCTACGCGCCGGAGGACCAGACGCGCGGCTACAGTGCGCTGCTGGTGGACCTGAAGCAGAAGCTGTGCGACATCACCGGCATGGCGGCGTGCTCGATCCAGCCCAACAGCGGCGCCCAGGGCGAGTACGCCGGTCTGCGCGTCATCCGCGCCTACCACGCGGCGCGCGGCGAGGGCCACCGCGATGTTTGCCTGATCCCCACCAGCGCCCACGGCACGAACCCAGCGTCGGCGGTGCTGGCGGGGCTGAAGGTGGTGACGGTGAAGTGCCTGGAGGACGGCCGTGTGGACATGACCGACATGGAGGCGAAGTGCGCGAAGCACTCCAAGAACCTGTCCTCCCTCATGATCACCTACCCCAGCACGTACGGGCTCTACGACAAGGACATCCGCAAGATCACATCCATGGTGCACGAACACGGCGGCCAGTGCTACATCGACGGCGCCAACCTGAACGCGCTGGTCGGCTACACCGGGCCGGGCTTCATCGGCGGCGACGTGTGCCACATGAACATGCACAAGACCTTCTCCATCCCACACGGCGGCGGCGGTCCGGGCATGGGGCCCATCACGGTGCGCCAGCACCTCGCCCCGTTCCTCCCCAACTGCGCCTACGGCCCCACCGTCGGCGGCGCGCAGCCGTTCGGGCAGGTGTCGCAGGCGGGATACGGCTCCGCCTCCATCGCCACCATCTCCTACGCGCTCATGACGATGCTCGGCTCGCGTGGACTCAAGACTTGCACCGAGTACGCGGTGCTCAACGCGAACTACCTGAAGAAGCGACTGGAGGAGCACTACACCATCTGCTTCCTCGGCCACACCGACCTGTGCGCGCACGAGTTCATCCTCGACCTGCGTCCCTTCAAGAAGACCGCCCACATAGAGGCGGAGGACGTGGCGAAGCGTCTCATGGACTACGGCTTCCACGCACCCACGCTCGCCTTCCCGGTCGCCGGCACCCTCATGATCGAGCCGACTGAAAGCGAGTCGAAGCGCGAACTGGATCGCCTCGCGGACGCCCTCATCTCCATCCGCCGTGAAATCGCTGCGGTGGAGCGCGGTGACCAGCCCAAGGACAACAACGTTCTCACCAACGCGCCCCACACCGCCAAGTGCGTCACGGCGGAGGAGTGGGATCGGCCGTACTCGCGCCAGCTCGCGGCCTACCCTACTCGGCACCAGTACCGCGAGAAGTTCTGGCCCAGCGTCGGTCGCATCGACAGCACCTACGGAGATCGCAACCTGATGTGCTCCTGCACTCCACTGGAGTTCTACAACTAGAGACGGCAGCACTCCGCGCGCGCCGCGACGTGCTTGGGTAACCGCGACCGTCGCGAGCGCCGCCAGTCGTCGCATCTACTTGTTTGTTCTCCAGCCCTCGCTCTCGACCCGGACACCGGCAGCCACGCGCGCGCGGTCGGTGACGTGTCCCGCCGCTCTTCCCTCGTCTCGCACCGTCGCTCGTGTTTGTTGTGGCGCTCCGTTTCAGCACCCACCTGTGTAGCGCCTCTTCCTCTCTCCTCCTCCTTCTCCTTTCCTCCTCCTCTATCTCATCGACTGGCGTCTCCCTCGTGCGCGTTTCGTCTTCCCGCGTCTCGGCACTCGTTCTCTGGTCTCATCGCGATACTTTTGTGTGTGTGTGTGTGTAAGGTGGAAAGATATGGAAGAGGGGAGGAGAGGAGCTTATCTGTGTCTCTCTCTCTTCCTCTCCGAATCGGTGTGTGTGTGTGTGTGTGTGTGTGTTGTCGAGTGTGGTCAACATCTCACTGTTGACGAAGCGGTGTCTCATCCCCCATCGAAGCGGCCGCCGCCGTCACTGTCACCGCCGCGCCCACCCGCGCCCCCTCTGTTCTGTTTCTCCGCCTCCATCATCTACCTCGTCATCTTCTCTCTTACATGAATCCGTGGACACAAACGGTGTGTGTCTGTGTGTGTGTCTCTGTGTGTGTCTGTGTGTGTCTGTGTGTCTGTGTGTGTGTATGGCAGCAGTGCGTCCGCATGGGGGGAGGCTGTGCGTTCTTCTCGGCGTCGTAGCGAACGCGGCCGACATGGATCACCGACTTCACTCCTTTTCTTTTTTTGTTTGCCATCGAGCTCTCTCTCTCACTCTCCTCACTCTCCTCCCCTCGGCCTCTCCCTCGGTCTCTCCCTCTCCTCGCACGTAAGAGGAAGAACGTGTCGTCGCAGCCGGCACAGCAGCGTGCCGAGGCGGATGTCTCCCCTTCCCAGTGCTGTGTCCCCGCTCACCCGTGGAAGGAACAGGAGACACGGACACACCCGTGTCGCAACGCGAGTGTCTCCCCCACGTGTCTCTCCTCCTCCTCCTCTTCCTCCTCCCCACACACCGCTACTCGTTGCCCAGCCACGCGTCCACCGTCCACCACCTTGCCGCCCCCGCCACATCTGTCTTTCTCCTTTCCTCTCCCTTCCCTCACCTCGTCATCGCTGGACGCCGGCAGATGCTGCGTCGTTGTATGTCACGGCTTGCGATGCCTGCGAATCTGGGTCGCCTCAACCACGTCGCCATCGCCGTGCCGGCGAGCCGCGACATCGTCGCAGCGGGTGAGATGTACAAGAGCATCTTCGGTGCGAAGGTCAGCGAGCCGGTGCGGCAGGAGGAGCATGGCGTCATCACCGTGTTTGTCGAACTGCCAAACGCGAAGATCGAACTGCTCCACCCCCTCGGAGACAAGAGCCCGATCGCGGCCTTCCTGCAGCGCAACAAGGATGGAGGAATGCACCACGTCTGCCTCGAAGTGCCCGACCTCACCGCGGCGATGGAGAAGTGCAGGGCGGCCAACATCCGCTGCCTCGGCACAACCCCCAAGATCGGCGCCCACGGCAACCCCGTCATGTTCCTTCACCCGAAGGACTGCGGCGGCGTTCTCACGGAGCTCGAAGAGGTGAAGCCGTAGTGTGCACACACACAAACACACACACACACACGCCTCTCTCTCTCCCCCTCGTGTACGGCCACCCGCGCACACTCGTCCTGCGCACGCTGCCTCTCCCTCCCCACACCACTGCGACGCAGCGGTGCCACTGATCACGGTGGTGGTGCCCCATCCCTTCCTCTTCCCCCTCTTATCAGCCGGTCCTCGTGTCTTCCAAAACGTCCTCCTCTCCCCTCCTCCTTCTCAGCCTCCGTCGTGTCTCTCCCTCTTAGTCTCGCGCGGGAGTCGCCACTCGCATGCGCGTAGACATCAACCTTCCCCCTCTCCGCTCGGTCATCGACCTTGTACTCCTGTACCTGTTGCAGCTCGACGTGTATCTGTGTGTGTGTGTGTCTGCTCGCACTGGACGCGGCCTTTGCCGATGTTACCTCCTTCCGCTCAAGGGAGGTCGGTGACCGTCTCTCCCGCCCGACCTCCTCTGCCGCCGCTGTTGCCCGACGACTGCCCCTCCCTCCCCTCCCACGGGGATGGGATGTTGTCGCTCTCTCACTCACTGGACACACACACACACACACAAATGCACATATACTCTCTCTCTCTCTGCCTCCTCTCGTCTCTCTCCCACATGCACACATGCACACATGTGCACATACACTCGTATCAGTGCCAGTGGCCCATCTACGCTTAGTGTTCAGTGTGTTGCTCGTTTGCGCGGCGGGTCTGACTCGGAAGCACGCAAACGTCGTCATGTCTGCTGTTGGCGGGTTTAAGCGGCGCACCGCCAAGAACGCCACGACGCGGCGCGCGGTGAAGCGGTATGAGCCGAAGGTGGTGGAGAATCCGCGGCGGGTGCTGTTCTTGAAGGGCGCCTCGTCGAACGAGGTGGTGACGGATGCGATGGTGGACTTGATGGCGATCGCGAAGCCGTACTGCAAGACGCTGGCCAAGAAGAACGCGTTCTTCCCCTTCGACGGGCGCCAGCACCTCGAGTTCCTCGGGTTCAAGAACGACTGCTCGCTCTTCTGCTTTGGCACCAGCAACAAGAAGCGGCCGAACAATCTCACGATTGGGCGGCAGTTCGACTTCCACGTACTCGACATGGTGGAGCTTGGTATCCTGGCCGCCGACCGCCTCGACATGTCGAAGACACTCGGCGTCGACGCCGGCTCTGTCGGCGGGAAGCCGTTCTTTGTCTTCGAGGGGAGCGAGTTCGTGACCGACCCCGCGTTCATCCGTCTCAAGAATCTTCTGGTGGACTACTTCCGCGGGGGCAACGATGCGGAGATCAACCTCGACGGGTGCGACCGCGTTCTCTTCTTCTCGCTGCGGTCGCAGAACGGGGAGGATGCGTGCATGGCGCCGTCCACCGACTGCTACACGAACAAGCCTCCGAGTGAGAAGGGAAATACAGTTCTGTGCATGCGGCACTACGCCGTGAAGAAGCCGTCCGCCGCGTCTGGGGTGCCGACGTCCATCAAGAACGTGCAGCTCTACGACATCGGGCCGAACTTCGACTTTGAGCTCCGCCGCATCTCCTTCGCTACGCCGCAGGAGTTCAAGGTGGCCTGCCGCATTCCGCGCGAGACGCTCGCGACGCTGCGGTCAACCGAGTCGAACGTGCAGTCGGACGGCCTCAACAACCTCCGCGGTCAGCTGCACGTCGGCAAGCAAGACGTCCACGAGCTCAGCCTGCGCCGATTCAAGGCACACCGCCGCGGCGGCGCTGCCGCCGGCGACGACGCTCCGGCCGGCGAGGACGACGCCGAGGAGGCGAACAAACCGCGCCGGCGCCGGGCCCGCGTGGAGGCGGAGATCGGCGACCCGCGTCCCGAGACAGACATCTAGCTCTCTCTCCCTTTCTTGCGCGAGAGAGAGAGAGAGCCGAGGTGGAGAAGTTAACAACCTCACTCCGACTAAAGTGTAACAGCTCCTCAGAGAGGGGTGTGGCGCATGTGTCTGCGTCTGTGTGTGTGTGTGTGTGTGTGTCGAATGAGGCACCGCGAAGAACACAAATGGTGTGGCGATTCACACGGAAAGACAAAGAGAGTGCGAGACAGAAAGAGTGTGTGTTTGTGTGTTGGGGGAGTGTGGAGAGTGTCCCTTCGCCTTGTACACACACACACACACACGCTCCCACGGCACCACCTCGCATGAACTGCCTCGCCGCTCACTGTGCTGCGTGCTCATGTCCTACGAAAAGCGAGTTGATCTCTGGTAGTCCACCTTCCTCCTCTGTCAACAGTCCTCCCCCCTTCCCTTCCCTCCCGCGCGTCTGTCGCGCTGCACCTCCTCACGTTCGTCCTCCTCTCTGTCCTTCACTCTCTCTCTCTTGGTCCTCCTCGTGGCACTGACACACACACACACACACACGCGCACGCCGCAGTACACGCGACCACTGTAACGACTCGTGCAGAGGAGAATCGCGCGTCACATCTGCAGAGACAGACACACGCATCCTCCCTCAGACGTCTCCCGGACATGTCCGCAGAGGCGGCCCACATCTTGAGGAAGAAGGAGAGCATCCTCTCCCTCGAGAAGTACCTCGACCGCAAAGTGGTGGTGTCCCAGAAGAACCACGAGGTGCACGGAGTACTGAAGGGGTTCGACAACAACGTAAACCTCGTTCTGGCCGACGCTGAGCTGTGGCAGCGCAACACCCGCATCCGCACCATCGGCGCCTGTGTTGTACGTGGCGGCCCGGTGCACCTCGTCCTCTCGGGAGACACCACCGTGATTGCAAATCCGTTTGCGTAGGGCAGGGGGGGGGGTGGAAGGAGGGGGAGTCGATCGCAGCAAGGTTTGTGTGCCACAGGCGGCTCGCAGTGCATCTGCCCCGTCGCCTGCTCAGCACTGCTCCGGTTCAGTCCACCGCCAGGCTCCTCAGGTACAGTTACAACTGCGGGAGTCGCGCGTCACCCAATGCAGCGGCGTGTCATGCACACACGCACTACCGTCGTGCGTACCCTCTTCGCCTCTAGGCACTCCGTTTAGCGGTGTGCACAGACGAGGCGCATCCTTTCCCTGCACACACGCACACCACGTCCAGCTGATCTTGACCGTAGCAGGACAGCGACTCCGCTCGCCACCACCTCGCCATTCACTTCACCCCTCCCTCTCTCCCTCTCCTCTCTCGACGAGGTTCAAGCGGGACGCCGCAGCGGTGCCACGTCCGTCTTGTCTCTCTCTCTCTCTTCCTCCCTCTCTTCCTCTCTCTATGCAGATCCTCTTCGCTGACATCGAGGCGGCGTGTAGGGGCGGCGGCCCACGGCCCTGCCTTGCGCGTGACGCGCTCTCTGCCATGGCAGGCGACCCGCTCGCGCAAGCCATCAGCTTCGCCAGCCGCACCGCGCGCTTCACCATCTCCGCAGTGTCACCGAGAGCGCGTGTGCTCGCCGAGTTTGCGCTCGCAGACTACGATGCGCATGTCGACCACGTCTCCATCGCCGTACGCAATGAACGAGTGGTGCACCTTATCGCCAATGCCTCTTCGCAGACTCGCAGGTGCAGCGCACCGCCTCCCTCACCAGCGCAATCCATGAGTTACATCGAGTGGTGGCTGAGGCGGTGCCAGCTGCCTGTCCATGCCGCCACGGTGGAAGGGCTGCGTCAAGTCCTGGCAGCGGCGCCGGACGTACTGTCGAGGCTCCGTGTCTTGCACCTCTACGGAGCCACAGATGACATCCACCTGCCCGCTACGGTCGTGCAGGAGCTGGAGGAGGTCGTGGACGCGTCGGACGACGCCACGTTCATCGTAGCGAACGCCGCAGGGCTGTCGAAGCTTCGCTCTCTCCAGCTTCTGCGGTGCACACCGACCGCCCTCGTCGCCGCCCAGCGCCTTCGGCAGTTGAGGCATCTCTCCATCGACGTCGCCGGGGAGGCACCGCCGCGCATCGACAGCTTTGCCTGCGCCGCAACCCTCGAGACACTGTCCATCGGTGACACCTCCATCGAGATGCTCGACGGCGCAGAAGCGTGCCGCTCACTGACACAGCTGCAGCTGCGCTCGTGCCACGCACTCACGCACCTTGCTTCAATTCACGCTCTTGCGCAGCTGCAGACGCTGTCAGTCACCGACTGCGATGTAGAGAGCATAGAGGGGCTTGAAGCGTGTACGCAGCTGACGGCGGTCTCCTTCAGCGGCTGCAGCCAGCTTCGCAGTGTGGCCTCCCTCGCCAAGTTGCTGAATCTTCGGTCCGTCGACGTGGAGTCGACCGACGTGGCCAGCCTCGAGGGCCTCGGCGCCTGTTCGCAGCTCGAGTCCGTCAACGTCAGCTACTGCCCCCGTGTGTGGAGCATCGCACCGCTGTCTGGCTTGCAGCGACTGACGCGCGTGAACGCCGCGGCGAGCGGTCTCACCACGGTGGACGGGATCGATGGTTGCCCGTCGCTACAGGTACTCGACGCCTCCGCCTGCGCAGAGCTGGGAAGCATCGCACCGCTCGCGGGGCTCCGGCACCTGACGGTGCTCAGCATCGCCTACACCGCCGTGTCGAGCGTCGCGCCGCTGCGCGCGGCTCAGCATCTCACGGAGCTGAACGCCGGGGGCTGCATGTCGTTGGAGGATCTCTCGCCGCTGTCCGAGCTCCCGCGGCTGAGGCACCTCGCCGCCCACGACTCCGGCGTCCGCGTCATCGACGGCCTCAGTCGGTGCCCGTCTCTGGAGCTCCTCGACCTCACCCGATGCGGAGGGCTGGCGAGTCTCGCCCAACTCTCCGGCGCACCGAGACTCGAGGAGCTGCTCGCGGGGGACTCCGGCATCGCCAGCATCGATGGGCTGGAGACGTGCCCGCGCCTTGAGAAACTGGTGGTGGAGCG
This sequence comes from Novymonas esmeraldas, assembly GCA_019188245.1. NCBI lineage: Eukaryota > Euglenozoa > Kinetoplastea > Trypanosomatida > Trypanosomatidae > Novymonas > Novymonas esmeraldas. The sequence goes on along the minus strand of JAECZO010000012.1, from coordinate 19,518 downwards.
GTGCACCGGGCTTGGCGACCTCTCGCCGCTCGCTGGCGCGCGACAGCTGAAGCACCTCGAGGCGAATGACACGTCCATCGACAGTGTTGCGGCGCTTGCATCGTGCAATCGCCTCGAGGCGCTCGTCGTCCGGAACTGCGGTCAGCTGCGCGACCTCGCGCCACTGGCCGGTCTTCCGCGGTTGAGAGAGCTTCTCTTCGCCGGCACCGGTGTGCGAAGCGTGGAGCCGCTCGCGGCCTGTGCTGAGCTGGAGTGCGTCGACCTCAGCGAGTGCCCCGACGTGACAACCTTGTCGCCGCTCGCCGGGCTGCCGCGGCTCCGTGTGGTGCGTGCCTGTGGGAGCAGCGTGCGGTGCATCGCCGGTCTGGAAGCGTGCCCGCAACTCGAGACGGTGGATTTCAGCCGGTGCCTCGGGCTCGAGAGCTTGGCGGTGCTGCGGGGAGCACCGCGGCTGGAGTGGGTGGTCACCCCCTCCGGTGAGAGCGTCACTGCTGCAGCTCTGCGCGACGAGCTCGGATGCGATTGATGGATGAGTGCGAGTGTGCAGGAGAGGTGAGATGGCCAAAACCCGCCGCACGCGCGGCCTCCACGCGAACCAGAGAGCCGCCGTCGCCGTCGCGCGGTGTGCACAGACGTTAGTGTCGTCAGTGCGTGGTGCACGTCCTCGGTGTTGTGTGAAGCGCTGTCGTTTGTCGACCGTTCCCCAACAGCCAATCGACCCCCCAAACACACAAACACACAAACACACACACACACATACATTCACACCACGTCCAGATCAACCATTAGGTTGCTCATGATAACGAAGAGTATGCGGAAGGGAAACACAAGGGTCGGAGAAGGGCGACAGGTCTTCCACAATGTGTTCTCACCCCGGTCATCATTATCGAGTCTCCCTCCCGAGCGAGCGCTGCTGAACCTCATCGCTACTCTGGCCATCTGTAACATGCTTCCGCCTCTCCCATTGTCTTTCCTGACCTTCCGGCGTGCCGGCCTGATCGTCAACGGCGCGTGCATTCGCCCAACCTCCTTCGTGCCCAGCGAGTTGCGGAAGAGAAAAAGGGTGCTGGGAATGCGGGGAGCGGCGGCAGGTTCCTTGCAGCAGGGCCTCTCCCCGTCAGCCCCCCCATTGGCCGCCGAGCGCGGTGGCTCCGGGGAAAAAAACGAGGGGCCATTTGGGTGTCCTCCAAGCGGGAAGTCCTCCGGCACTGCTGCTCAGGCTGCGGCCACCGCCCTTCCCCAGCGGCCTGCCTGGGCCACGCGCGCGCGAGCGAGGGGCAGCCGTGCGACGCGACAGCGCCAGCCACGCACACACGCACACGCACCAGCACCTGAGGACCACCCCCATTCACCGCGCACCATGCCCAAGCGTCGAAAAGCACGGCGGCGGCAATGCCAAGGAGGTCGACTGGCGCTGCGGATGGGTTCGGGTGCTGTTTTTTTTTCTGTGTTGCTCTGCGGTGCGCCGCGGGGGCTTTCGTCGCCGCCCGCCGTGTCTCTTTTGTGGGGCGTGGAGCCCAATCGGGCTGGTGGGCTGGCCAGGAGGGCACGCGCAACCCTCCTCCCGCCTGGCCCACCGCCGAGCCCACGGCCCCCGCCGCCACAGCCTACGCGCGCGGAGCACCCCATGGAGGCACGCCCACCGGCGGCCCAACAGGCGCACACCGACCCCACCGGCACAGGCACCACCGACCCCCCCACGCCCCCGCACAGCCGCACACGCGACGTCACGCCACGAGCCCCAAAAAGCCAACCCCTTCCTTTGCACCCCCAAAAACGCCTCGCGACCGCGCCGTTGCCCCCCAGGAACCCCGCGGCGCACAAAGCGGCAGCCAAGCCGCCTGCCCAGAAACGCACCGGCGACCGTGCGAACGGCGGTGGGGTACGGAGGGGCGTGTCGCACCTGCTCTCGCGCCCCGCCCCCCTTACCGCGACGGACCGGCAGTCGCTATCCGCACGGCGCCCCAGCACAAGCACCCCACCAACATACCACCGCAGCACCCGCGTGCCCTCCCCCAAATCCGCGCAAAACAGCTCACGGGGCCCCGATTCCCACTCACCCGCCGCGTCTCCCGGCAATGCCTCGGCGAGCGCATCTCAACCACCACGTAGCGAGTGGGTGGTGCAAAAGGGGCCTCCACACCCACTGCACTGTGGTGGTCGCCACGGGGCTGATCCAGGAGCGCGCTTCGCACGTTGTGTGTCGGAAAACCGAACCCCTTCCGCCGTGACGTGGGCGAGGACGCGCCAACGCCCAGAGGACGACGCAGAGTGGACGGCCTCCGCGTCAAAAGAGAGATGCCACGGGAGAAAGCTCGCCGCCACGAACACGCCGCAGCCCTCGCTGTTTTGTGCGTGACGCTACAAGCGGCAGAGCAGCGCACACCACCCCGCACGTGAGGTCAGAAGCGCCTCCGCTTTCTTTGCTGATGATGCGAGTCACTCGTGGCGCACTTCCCCTCGACGGTGCGAGCTGTGGAGTGCCCCTGGTGCGACTCTAGCGGGACTGCTCTTCTGCAAGCGCAGGGAGTGGCTCCGCAGTTACCGTGAGGGTGAACCGATGGAGAGTGTGAGACACCCTCAAGCAGCGGCGTGGCGATTCCTCACCGCAGGATTCAGCGGACAGGACAGCCACTGCTTCCCATTCGAGTGCGTACGAGTGTCCAGTGGCTCTCCACAGTGCAGCAGCCTTCTTTTCCATCACGCAGAGCTGCGTTCGTGTGGTAGTGGGCACTGGTTGCCGTGGAGCGGGAGGGGAGCGGCGCAGCGTGAAGACGTCTCCCATCTGCACGTCCCTCTCCTCTCCAGTGACGGTGGTGGTAACACAGTGGTGTCCGCTCTGTCTGTGCTGCATCTGCTCCGGCCTTTCTCTCTCTCCCCAATGGAATGGTCAGATGGAGTGCGTTGTAGGTGCCTCTGGTCGCCGAACTGCATTCTGAGACGTGTGCGTTGTGCAAGTGTACGCCGCCTACACGCAGCAGTGCTGAGCCGCTACTGTTGCTGTCCGCCTTCTTCCACGGCGAGTGGTGAGCCGCACGCACGTGTCGACGGAAAGCGTCAAGGTTATGGAGTGGAGTGTGGAGAAGACCACGCAGTACTTTTTTTTTTGGAGCATCAGGACGTAGCGCCAGATGGACACTCTGGTGTTGCGGCTTCCTACAATCACAGCAGTCAACGACGTGCAGCTGGACGAGCACACGTCGCGGTGCCGCTTGTGTGGGCGAACAGTATGTCTGTCTATGTGACCAGCCACACACTCGGTCAGCGCTAGGACTGCGACGTCAGGGGAGCTTGGTGCGCAGAACCACGAGTGGACACCACTCGGGCAAAAGCTGCATGAACTAGCATCGCGTTGTCCTACCGATCCATCAAAATCGCTCGCCGCAGCTGAGGATAGCGGACCACGGGTTGTGTACGTCCTTTGCCGTCCAACAGCAGCTCACCGGATGATACGCGAAAAAAGGTGGCCATAGCACATCTTGGTAGGTGGCAGCGCTCTCAGCCACAGCAGCTCAGCACGATCTTCACACAGACGTTACGCTGAATGGTTGAAAAGGGTGAGAGGGCGGTGCTAATGCTGAATGCACCGGCTGCAACACGAATCCCACCCTTTGTTTGTTGCGTGGAAGGGCGGATTGAACAAGCAACACGGCTCAGAGCATGGATACTGTTGAGCTGCGTGCTGCTCAAGATCATTGGAGAGGGATCAGGCCTCTTTTGTTGAAATAGAGTTGCAGCGGCTAACCTGCACTTGTAGACGCTGCATCCCTCTTTTCTCCACGTCAATCACAGTCACACACACAATGGCCCAGACAGTGCGCGCCGCTCCCTGACGCTCCATGTGAGGCGACCGCTCACTGTCCATCACACCTGGAGACAACCGAGCCTACAAACCGAGTACCCACTGCACCTACCAGACGACAAGAGGCGAAGGCACACCGTGAAGGAATCGGGACGAAGGGGACCTTCTGTAAGCCCGCACAACAAGAGACACGAACAACGGTATGGAGAGTGACACTGCCGGAACTCCGCTCGACACACCTGGCACCACTGCAGCGTGAGAGCGCACAGGTGAGTTACAGACAGAGAGACGGAGAGGAGCTCCACCATGACTTTAACCTCCCGCATCACCGTTTCCACTCCTTTCTTGACCTCATCGCACGCTGGCTCTCTGCAACTCCACACACACACACTTGCGCTGTCTTTACCACCAAGACACCTCGCCTTCTGTTCTCTCTCTCCTCCTTCTCTTTCGCTTCTTTTGTCCAGTTTCGATTCGTCGTTGTCTCGCCTCTCCTGTCGACGGTTCTCTCGGTCATCGTGCTCTCGACCAACCCCGTGAGCGTTACCTAAACGCGCCTTTCAGTACCAGAGTGCGAGTTGCTAGGCCAGCCTCTGTCACTCCACACCTTTCGGTGCTGTTGCTGTCTCTCCCGCTATTCAGCCCACCTCCTTCCACAATGCGTCGTTCGCTGCTGCAGGCTGCTGTCGTCATCGTGCTTCTGTGCGTGGCGGCTCGCGGCTGGCCTGAGAGCGTGGGGGAGCACCGCCTCGGCTTTCATGGACGTCAGGAGCCGACGAGCGACACCCACGTGGGCCGCGTTGCGGAAACTGCTGGAAAGCCCACGATGGTGAAATCACCTGCGGAGCGGCGGCCCCTTCGAATCGCTGTCTTCACGGGTGACATTGCCGACAGCAGCCGCTACTGCACAGCAGCGGGTCAGATTCGACCCAACTTCCAAGGAAAGACTACCACCTGCGGTCCTGACGACGTTCTTACAGACTCCAAGAAGCAGACGCTGCTTGAGTTTATGATCCCGTCGGCGGTGCGGCTGCATCAGGAGCGGCTGAGTGTACAGCGCGAGAGAGGCAACATCGTCGTCAACTCCTCCATTAAGCAGGATCCTATCTGTGGCCAATTCAGCATACCCGCCTCGCACATGACAACGGGTGTGGCCAATGCCGACTTTGTGCTGTACGTGGCGGCTGGCCCGATCGCTAACGACACCATCGCCTGGGCTTTGACGTGCCAGTACTTTGCCAACGGCCGCCCGTCTGTCGGTGTGGTGGATGTGTCACCCGACCTCATAGCCGCTAGTCCGCAGACAGTACGCTTCGTAGCTCATGAGATCCTGCACGCACTGGGCTTCAACTTTCACACCTTCCATGCACGCAGGATGGTCGGTACTGTAAGGATGTTGCGTGGAAAGACAAATGTGACGGTGATCAAGTCGCCGATGGTGGTAGCTCAGGCACGCGCGCATTTTGGTTGCAAGGAGCAGAACTTTCTGGAGCTGGAGGACATGGGCGGCGAGGGCACAGAACACTCGCACTGGAAGCGGCGCAGCATGAAGGACGACCTGATGGCCGGATCCCAAAGCGCCGGCATCTACTCCGCTATCACGATCGCTGCGATGGAGGATACGGGCTTCTACAAGGGCAACTACTCCATGGCGGAGCCGATGATGTACGGCCGGAACGCCGGCTGCAGACTTTTAAAGGACAAGTGCGTCGTCAAAGGCGTCTCGCAGTTCCCGGAGATGTTCTGCGGGTCTGCCAATCGCACCGATCTGGTGTGCGCCTCTGACCGACTCGGTGTCGGGAGTTGTCATTTGACGCAGTTTTCCTCTCCGCTTCCCGCGACCTTTCAGTACTTTTCGGACCCTAAGCTCGGCGGTTCCCATGACCTGATGGACCACTGCCCCGTTGTACATGCGTCCAGAACCGCAAGCTGCGCTTTCGACGGCATGTACTTGAAAGGCAGTGTGTACGGCGCCAGGTCGAGGTGCTTCGACGCTCCTGCTGGCATTGCGGAGAGTGGGCGGTCTAGCGCTCAGTACGGCATCTGCGCCGAGGTGCAATGCGCCGACTCCGCGTACGCCATAAAAGTGAGCGGAGCGAAGATGTTCACGAGGTGCAAACCGGGCACAACGTTGCCGCTCTCTTTGTTGAGCTCCACGTTCTCCAGTGGCCACATCACATGTCCCCCGGTTGACTCGGTGTGTGGCATCCGTGTGAGCACCACGCAGGCCCGCTGACGTCGCGCCGCGGTTGCAAAAGGCACTGCTGCGGGCCCTTCCGAAATGATGGCCGGTATAGTCGCCGTGGCCACTGCCATGGCGCCGCTTCTTCTGTGGTGATGGTCCTGAGGTCCGCAGTGCCGTGTGTGTGTCTGTGCTCTTACACCGCTGCTCCTGCGCTCCCTCCCCACCGCCTCTCCTATTCTGTGTCTCTCTTCCAGCGTTCGCTCTTTCTCTTTTCAGTGCCACCGCAGGACGGAGCCGCGCATGCCCACCTATGTGCTCACACGCGATCTGCTTTGTGGACTACTGTGGGCTGCATGTGGTGCAACGTGGCAGGCCTGCACCTCTGCAGATCGCCCCCTTCTCTCTCGCTCTCTCTGCAGGCGTGCTCCCTGGCGTATGCGGACGCGTCAGAAGTCGCGGCCAGGGGTTTGCGCGTGCCCCTAAAACTGCGTGTGTGTGCGTGCGTGTGTGTGCGTCCCACCGACTGGCACTCTGTTCCATTGTGAGGTGTGAGTTCTGCCTCACTTTTCTTCTCTGCCTTTCTCTTCCTGCAAGTGTGTTCTTTTTTTTTTTTTTTTTGCGCGCGCGTGTGCGTGCGTGGGCTTCTGTGGTGCTTGCTGCTTGAGCACCGCTGCCGCACGTACACCAGCCGCTGCGCTGTTCCCTTTTTTTTCACTTGTGTTTTGTTCATTTTCATGCTCCCAGCTGTAGCGTTAGTTGCATTCCGTTCACGATGGCCCCTTTTTCCATCGCGGTGTCCCCAGAACATCGCTGCTGGAGAGCTAGAGACACACACACTAGGAGCCAAGACCGTGCCAACCATGGTGATGATGGACACTGGATGGCAAGCACTCGTGTGCGGTGCATGCGCTTCAATGGCTACACCTTCTTCCATCTCTGCGAGCGTCCGTTCTTGACTGTACCCCAGGCTGTGGTGCGGGAATCTGACGTGCGCTTGTTCTTCTCTCTGTGTGTGTGCGTCACGGTTGTGTCAGATGTTGACTGATCGTGGTGATGAGTGTATCCCCACTTTTGTCGCTTTTCTTCTCTTTTTTTACCTGTTCAAATGTGTTTGCACGTCCGTGCCGACCAACCTGAACAAACGATGGTGCCAAAAGGACAAATCCATCTTCTGTTTCTTTTCTTTCAAGTATACGTCGTCACTTGTGGGATCTGTTTAAACTCCTCTTCCCTGTCTCTCTCTCTTCTGCCTTTGCAGCGAAATTGAATCAGAGCCACCGTACGTGTGAGGCGGCGCACCTTCCCTGGCAACTCTCCAGGAGCCTCCGTGTCTCTTCAAGACGCGCCGGGACAGAGACGTCTCCGACTCGCGCTCTGCCGTAGCAGCCCTGCACGTGCTCCATCCAATGCCACGACGACGACAATGCATGAGTATCGAGTCCCACAACAGCCAACTGACAATCGCCACTGTCTGCCATCCTGCCACCCTCCTCATCTTCACTCACTCATTCTCCTACACGAAGGCGCGCGTGTGTGTGTGTGTAATGTGCACCTCTTCTTCGCACAACTGTGCAGATGTCCGAGCACTGGGACATGACTTCGGCGAGGACTAAGCTGCGCACGCTGCTGGTGGGAATGCGCGATTCATCTGCTGCCCGCTCGCACGGTGGACGGTCTGCCGTGGGTGGCACGGTCGGCGTGTAGGAGGCCGATGCGTGTGTCCGTGGCTGCACTGTTTCCTCCGCCTCCCCGTCACGTGTGTGCGGTACGCGCAAGAGCGCAGCGGTGCACCTCGGACGCTCCTGCACTCATCCACACATGAAGAGACACACACACACACATGTGCGTGTATCATCGCTGTTCTTCTCGTGCAGCCGCGCGGTGTGCATCGTGTACGGGTGACAAAAGACCCAGTCACAGCAGCTGATGGTGGTGTGGACTCACCCACGCACGTCTGCCGACCGGCTTCTACGAGCACACCTCCAGGCAGAGGCTCCGCTGTGCGAGGGAGGGGAAGGGAGGCACTGATGCACGTGTGTGTCTCTGTGCCGCCTGCAGAGGAAAGGTCCGAGTCACAACCGCTCTCCCTGTGGAGACGACATAGTTGGACCGTTCGCAGGCTTCTGAAGGCAGGGTAATGCAGCGGCTTTTGGCCACGTAGCGCTGGCAAGCACGTCCAAAAGGGTGCACCACCTCTACCGTCGACGCTCTTCCCGATCCCTTGATCCATGCAAATATGTGGGTGGGTGGCACCGCTGCGTGCCTGCGCGAGGAGTGAGGACACACAGGAGTTGAGAGACGACAGTGCAAGACTCTTGAGCTCTGGGTGTGCGACTGTCCAGCAAGTCTTGAGCCGCACCGCAGGGTGCCGCAGTTGCCCACAGCTTTGCTTCCGCTGCCGGACTCTCTATTCAGGACGGGTGAGCACTCGAGTAGGATGCGTACTGTGAGGGGTGCGATGCATGCGGTGCTGCTCCGCGAGCTTACGGGAGCGAGTCGTTGGTCTCTGCGCGTCCGTGGGCTCCTTCTGCCATCGCTTCTACCGCTGTCGTGTGTCAAACAGGTGGGGGAGAGAGAGGGCAAGAGAGAGTGACACGTCTGCATGAACACACCGTCGGAGAAGGTGAGGAGTGTCCTTCGCGCGACCATGTAGTGGTGCCGCCCGTGAGCGAGTGCACCGAGGCTGCCCATGATACGTACGTGCGTGTGTGTGTTGCACTATCCGTGCGGTGCATTCACGCAAAGAACAGTGACCTTGCACTTGCACATTTCTACTTTGTTTTTGCACATCTTTTCGTTTGTGCTTGTGAGTACACGTGCACTACCGACAGGAGTGTTGAGTATTGACAGTGCTCCTGCCTTCCCCGCTCTCTTGTCTTTCTCATGCCCATGTGCATGCGTGCGTGCGTGTCTGTTGTGGCGCTCGCACGTTTGAGCGTCGCTGTAGTACCTCGCACCGCCGCCGCACTGTGGGTTCTTCATTTCGCTTTGTCCTTACTTTGTTGCACCAACGAGGCTCTCCACCTCGTTACTCTGCTCTGATCTCTACGCTGTAGCCTGCACGTCGTCTCTGTACAGACGGACACTGGCATTCACACACACGCACAGACACAGACATGGTAACGCAGTCGCTGGCAGACCTGCGGATGTGCTTGTTGTGGTGCCTCATGGGCCACTGCTTCTATTTTCACGTTCCACAGCGGACGTCTTTCGTGTGTCTCAGCAATCCTGTTCTCTTAACTGCGCCACCGCTCAAGAATGCTCTCCTGTCTATATGTGTACGTGTTTGGGAGCGTGTTCCTCCTCCTGTGTGTCTGTCTGGTGTGCAAGTGTGTGTGAGCATCGCCGACTTGGATGGCTGGTTGGCTGCGGCACTGAGCTCCTCCCCACTTTTGGCTCTTCTCTTGCTCTCTTTTTCTGTGCGTGTGTACGTGTGAGGTTGTGTGTCACTTCTCTCTTCCCGCATTTCCTCCCTCACAGCGCCATCGAATCAGAATCAAGGTGCATCGACCGAGTGATAGGGCTCCTCGCACCGCGCTCGTGCGTCAGCGCACCCCACCGTCGTCGAGAGGAGTCGGCGTGACCCACCCCGCACCACCAATCGCTGAGGTGCCTTCGCTCCAGCGAACGATGCCACATTCCTTTGCGCGCATGTCTACTGCAATTGCAGCCATCCGACACCACCACGACTACCAACACCTGCTTCTCTCTACTTTCTTTTCTCACCGTGATCGTGCTCCAACTTGTGTGTGTCCGTGTGTGGTCTAGATCTTCTGCCACTCCTTCTTGTTCTCTCTCTCGGATCTCTCTTCTCTTTCCAGATCCCGTGCCGACTTCCCTTTTCTTTGCTGCTCCGAGACGCATCCACACGAACCCGTTGGACGCAACTGTCGTCCTTCCAGTCTCTATTGCCCCCCTCTTTCTCATCCCATCCTCACAGTGCACACACTGAGTCCCCTTCACTGCACCATGTACAGCGCGGTGCGAGACATCGAGGGGCTCAGCCGGACACACCTCCCGCCGCGGGAGGATGCGTACCGTCCCATCGAGGAGCGGCAGAAGATACTGACAGTCATGGAGGGGACGATGTTGGCACAGGTGCTCAGCTTCATGGAGCCACACCGTCACCTCACCATATGTGCCGTGTCACCGACTGCCCGACTGTATGCTGAGCTAGTCCAAGTCCCAGATAAATGTGTGTCATACGAGATGTATCTCGGCGATCGGCTCGTTCACAGGTTCTCAGATGACCTCGATGATGATGATGAGGAGGAGTGTCTCCGTCACCATGCGTGGTGGCTGGTCAAGTGCGGGCTGCCGTTGCACCTGGACCACTCGAGCAACTTTACCGTCCTTCGAGCTATCGCACCCGCACTGGTGGCAATGGTGCGTAGCTCCCCTCTCTCTGCATACGGTGGGCCGTGTGAGCTCCAAGTATCCGACATCCTTCAGCTGGAAGAGATGCGCATCCGTGGCGACAATACCATCTCCATCACCAACGTGACGCCGTCGCAGCTGACGCACCTCCGCAGACTCACAGTGGAGGCGTACACCTCCGAATTTTGCGAGGACTTCCTTCTCCAGCTGCCAGCGCTGACAGAGCTCTTCATCGACGAGGCATATAGGACGCAGGTGAGCTTGATGGAGCCGGCTTACGCTGCCCGGCTGCTGAGACTTACCATACCTAATCCCACGATGAACACCCTCTCGTGGACCAAGAAGTGTACGTCGGTCACTCATCTGAGCATCATTCGGTGCAGCCTTGTGTTGGATGTCGGATCCCTCACTGAGCTACCGCATCTGACGAGTCTGGACATGACGGGTAGCAATGTGCCCCACCTCGATGGACTGTGCAGATCTCTCACTCTCACGAGAATCGTCGTCGAGAAGTGCTCCGAGCTTCTGAGTCTCGAGGGACTTGTCGGTGCACCACGACTGCGATCGATCAACGCCTCTTACAGTCGTGTACAGACGCTTGGGGAGCTGCACCGCTGTCTCCACCTCACCACTGTCCGCTTTAGAGGGTGCGGAAACCTCGAGAGTGTGGCTGGTCTTTCCGGAGCGCCGCAGCTTGAGTCAATCGACGCGGATGAGAGCAGTGTGCGGACGCTCGGTGAACTGCACCGCTGCCCGCACCTCACCACTGTCAACTTTGACAACTGCCATCAATTGGAAAGTCTCGCTGGCCTCGCCGGTGCGCCGCAGCTGCTGTCGATCGATGCGTCCGACAGTGATTTGAGGACTATCGGTGAGCTGCATCGCTGCCCGCACCTCACCGATGTCAACCTTGGTTACTGCCTTAAATTGAAAAGTCTGGCTGGCCTCGCTGGTGCGCCACAACTTCAGTCAATTAAAGCGTTTCTGAGTGGCATTCGGGCGCTCGGTGAGCTGCATCGATGCCTGCACCTCACCACTGTCAGCTTCCACCGGTGCCGAAACATAAGGAGTCTCGCTGAGCTCGCTGGTGCACCACAGCTTCAGTCGATTAACGCGTCAGGAAGTGCCGTGAAGACAGTTGGTGAGCTGCATCGGTGCCCGCACCTTACGACTGTCGACTTTGAGAGGTGTCTGCACCTGCTGAGTCTGGAGGGGCTCGCCGGCGCACCACAGCTCCAGTCGATTAACGCGTCAGAGAGTGGTGTGCGGACACTTGGTGAGCTGCATCGCTGCCCGCGCCTCAGGACTGTCAACTTTAGAGACTGCCGAAAACTGAAGAGTATCGCAGGGCTCGCTGGTGCCCCGCTGCTGAAGTCAATCGTCGCGTTTCGGAGTGGCATTCAGACGATCGGTGAGCTGCATCGGTGCCCAAACCTCACCAAAATCAACCTTAAGAAGTGCGGAGACCTGGTGTGTATTGGCGGACTCGCTGGTGCCCCACAGCTACAGTCGATTGAAGCGTCAGAGAGTGACGTACAGACAGTTGGTGAGCTGCGGCGCTGCCCGCGCCTCACGACTGTCGGCTTCAAGAGGTGCCGCTACCTGGAGAGTATCGCGGGGCTCAGTGGTGCACCACAGCTAGACACAATCGACGCACCACAGAGGCTCGTCAAGACGGTGCGTCGTGGCTGAAATGCTGGAGCTCCTATGCACGTGTCTGAGAACTGTGTCGTGCACCCACTCTGGACATGCCAGTGTTTCTCTCTCAGGCTGGAAGTGGGGAATGTGCGATAACCGTGCACTTGTGTTTCAAGATGGCTCCTGCGGTCCGCTTCTCCTCACAAAGGAGTCCGCAAGGTAACGGTGGGTCTTTCTTCGAAACCATCTGTTCTGACAGGAGTCAGGCGGCGAAGAACAACACTGGTGGTGACGCTGCACTTGAATCGATCATTACTGTGCTGTGTTTCTTTGTCTCTGCAAATGTGGGTGTGCGTGTATGTGTGTGTGGTTGATCGTCAGAGGTCTCCAGTGCTGCCTCTCACTTCTTCTCTTTTCTTTCCCTTTTGCCCTCTTGCGTGGTTCCTTCCCGCCTTTTCTCTCGTTTGATCGTTGCTAGCGAGCGCCACGCCTGCTCGCGAAGAGAGAGAAAGAGAGTACCACCGAGGAGGACGGGTTAGTGCGAGCTCAGCAGCGCGGGGCCTGCCTCTCAGTGCTACAACGTCACTTCTCTTTCTCTTCTGTTCTTTTCATTTTTTTTCCAGTTGAGTGTCTTTCATCTCGTGCTCTTTTCTGTTTTTTCTTCGTCTCGTGAGACTGCAGGATGCAATGCCTTCCATGCTACGTGTCCCTCCTCTCTCCAGCACGCAACGTATCCCTCGTCTTTATCAGAGCTCCTGGTTTCTGTTGTGTTGGCCTCCCGCCGTGGTCGCCAAACACGCACGCACACACAAAGCCGTCACGCTATCGTGCTGTCGCCACGCTGCCCCTTCATCGTCTCCTTCAGACCTCCTTCTCTCCCGACCGAAGACGCCGTCTGCCGTTGGTACCGTCTGTCCCTACTCGTTGCCTGTACCGGGTTTTCTTCTTCGCTTGCCACTCCCCTATTTTGTGGCGTTCTTTTCGAAAAGAAAAGCCACACCAAGCAACACTCGGATGGAGGAGGACACTGTTTGTGCTGTGCCTGCAGCTCTTCACTCCTTTCCTCCTGCACTCCGTAGAGCGTTTTGCGTGGTGCTCAAACCAGCCGGCACACACGCACGCCTATCCTGATGTGTGATTTCATGTGCTCAACTGGTCTCGTGTGTTTTTTTTTTCGACATTACCAGCGTCCGTCCGATTCCCCACCCAGTCTTTGTTTTTTTTTCGGTGCTCGCACTTCTCCCTTCAAGGAAACAGTACTGCTTCCGCCGTAACGCTCTCTCGCCTCACCCTCTCGCGATCTCAGAATCAACACATGCGCTATGAGAATCTGCCACGGGGAATCGTCCCCCAATGCTGTATGCCGACACTGCGGACTCCTATTCTGTGGGATCGCCACGAGCTCGTTCGCACTGGCGTCCCGATCTCCGATGCAGCACAGCAGGCATCACTACGCCATGGAAGATTCCCCGAACGCTGCTCACCTCTGCTCGTCCCTCCTCCCTCCACCGTTTTTTGTGTGTCAAGACACACACCATGCAGAACTACAGCAGCCACAAGAGATGATGCACGCTCCAACTGCTGCATTCTGTCGACTTTCGTTTCTGTATGGCAGCCTCTGAGGGCCGACAGAGTGCTGGAGAGTCGGTACTCTCCAAGTCGCTGTCGTCACCGTGTTATGCGGCTCACCCTGTCCCTGGTGGTGCGTGCACCGTGCCATTGTGCAACGACCACGTGGTTGTACTCTCGACGCCGTCTCACGAAGGAGATCGGATGCTTGGCACACGACTCTCAGAGGGAGAGAGCTATGGTTGGACGGTGCTTCTCTCCACAAGAGTGCACACGACAGAGCCGGAACACGGTGTCCACTGTCATGTCAATGGTAGTCCTTGCACTCAATACGACGAAGGTGCACCCTGACCATGTGCGTGCAAACTGTTGAGGGTGTACGGAGGCATCTGTTGGCTAACGTCTCCCGGATGCTAACGGTGGGATGCTGTCCCCGATGTGGACACCCCGCCGTGGTACTATCACTGCAGGAGCTGTGTGTGTATGCTGGCAGCGAACTGGTGCTGAACCACCGGTGGGCCATCTGAGACGAGAGGCAACCCTCACGTGTGGATTGTTGTGACTGCAGATTGGTGTGTGTGCTTCACCGATGCGTCCTTGGATGGCTGGTGAACGGTGTGCTGCATCTGCGGAGGATGCGGTGGCGACTGCAGAGGAGCACCGCATGCTGGACTGACGACCTGGGAGCACCAGAAGGAAGGGCCGGGGCAGAGCGTGGAGGCACGTACTGGAGCAGCGCCAGAGGGTAGTACCACCGACAGCCGCGTTGCATAAGTCAGGCAGCAGTGGATATGTGTGCGAATGGACAACCTCGACGAGAAGGAAGACTCGCTCCAGGCACGCTACTCTCTCTGCTCACATGCGGAGCCTTTGTTTGTGTGCTGCGCCGCTGATGCCATGACACACACACACACACACACACACACACACGCATTGTGTGCCGAGCACTCACCGACTGCACGATCGAGCGCGTGTCTGGCACTTGTGACGGACCACTGTGCGACTGTGATGGCGCCGAGGCTTTCTATCTCAAGCCCCATGATGGGCACCCTCACATGGATTTGCCAGTGCACATCGCTCACCCGCCTGGGTCTGCGGAAGTGCACTTTTGAGATCAAATTCCAACTCCTCAGTGAGGTGCCACATCTGACTACCCTCGACGTCAGAGAGATCTACGTGCGCCACCTCCACGGGGTACAGCACCGCATGGAACTGAAGAAGATCGATATCACACGCTGCTCTCGGTTGGTGAGTCTCGAGGCGCTCGCTGGCGCACCGCAGCTGCAGTCCACCGATGCGTCCCGGAGTGATGCGGAGACGATTGGCGAGCTACACCGCTGTCCTCACCTCACCACTCTCACCTTCAGATCCTGAGACAAGCTGCAGAGTCTCGTGGGGGTTGTTGGCGCTCCAAGTCTGCACACCGCGGTGGCTCCACAGCATCTCGAATCGACGTGGCGTGACCACCACTGAACTACGACTGTGAGGGACTGGTCTGAGAAGTGTGCGGTGCCGCTGTGGTGAGTGTCCCGCCGCTTTTTGCTTTAAACTGGTGTGGCAGAGAGCGTGCTGCAGGAAGTGTGGCAGTACGTTGTCCGCACCTCAGTGATCTGCCATCAAATCCGCCACTGTGGATGTTAGCGTGGCGGTTGCTCAGGCTCAGTGGTTGCACGGAGTCACTTGGCGAGCAAAGCTCTGTTGAGAAGAAAGTGTGCATGATCGTCTCCTTCAGTCACTACGTTGTGTTTTTGTGTGTGTCGTGTGTCGCAGAGGTCACGTCCTCTGAAGTCCTCGCACACCTGATTTCAGTCTCTTTTTGATTTGGTTTCTGTGCTCTTCTTTCCTCTTCTCTTCTGCTCTTCTCTTTTGTTGTCCTTGTTTGTTTCGTCTTTTGCATTTTGCAACACGCCGCTGTTGCACACACTGCCAGTCTGCTCCTGTTATGTGTAGGCGATGAGAGTGCGCTGTGGGTTGCGTGCACACCGACACACCGATACTCTGACGCACAGAAGTGTGCTGTGCTCCTGCATCGGGTCAGCGCAGGTGTGACGGAGAAGGAGGAGGAGCGCGTCTCACTGTCCGCCACTCGTGTCGCTGCGGATCTATCACCCTGCGCACTCCACTGCTGTCGGATACACACACACGCACACACATGCACACGCACATGCACAGGTGGAGGAGAGCAGCCCTCCATGTCTTTGACTCCGCGTCTTGCTATCCACTCCCTCTTCTTCTCCCCTTGATTTCTCTCACGGTTTGTTGTCCTTCCATAAAACAACTCACCCATGCGGTGTCCTCGTCGCCCAGACATCGAGTCCGTCGTTTTCTTTCTCTCCTCTCGCTCTTCTTGCCTTCCTTCTCCCACCCCCCGTCTCTCTCTCTCTCTCGCCCGTCCTCGTGTCCACCGTCGTGTTCGCGCGAACCTCTCACTCTTCCATCGCAGTGTCTGTACTTCAGTGCCGGGTCTCGAGTCCTCCAGACGCGCCTTGTCCACCAGCCATCCTCTGTCCTTAGCAACAGCCAAGAGAGCTTCACACAGACCCACACGCATACACACACAAACGCTCTCGTTGTCGCACTTACCGCCTTGGCACCTCCTCGACTCCACGATGCGCCGCTCGCTGCTGAAGACTGCCGTGGCCGCAGTGCTTCTCTGCGCGGCTGTGCGCGGCCGGGCTCAACACGTGGTGTCGGGGCCCGAGGAGGTGACGGGGCACCGCCGCGATCTCGATGCGCTGCAGGCGAGGACAGTCAGCACTCGCGTGAGCCGTGGTAGCCGCGTGGCGGACACTGCTGGACAGCCCTTCGTGATAACGGCGCCTCCTGACTGGAAGCCCATCCGCGTTGCCGTCTTCACGTACGACATCGACGACAGCAGCCGCTACTGCACGGAGGCCGGACAGCGGCGACCCGACATGAAGGGCAACACCGTCACATGCGAGCCCGACGACGTTCTGACAGACGTCAAGAAGCAGACGCTGCTGGAGTTCTTGATCCCGTCGGCGGTGCGGTTGCACGAGGAGCGCCTCAGCGTGCAGCGCGAGAGGGGCAACATTGTCGTCGACCGAGACACGTTTGAGGCTTCCAAGTGCGGCGACTTCAGCATCCCCGCTTCGCACATGCGGGAGGGTGTGGCCAACGCCGACTTTCTTCTGTACGTGGCAGCTGGGCCAACGGTCGATTCCACTGCTGCGTGGGCCGGAACGTGCCAGTACTTTGCCAACGGCCGCCCGTCTGTCGGCGTGGCGAACGTGTCCCCAAAGTACATCAACACTGACCGGCAGGAAATGCGCACCATCACACACGAGATCCTGCACGCACTGGGCTTTCACTTTCACGTGTTTAACAAGCGAGACATGGTGGACTATGTGGATTCACTGAGGGGGAAGTCGGATGTGCCGGTGATCACGTCGCCGATGGTGGTGGCGCAGGCACGCGCACATTTCGGCTGCAAGAAACAGACCTTCTTGGAACTGGAGGACATGGGCGATGAGGGTACGGAGCTGTCGCACTGGAAGCAACGCAGCATGAAGGACGACCTGATGTCGGGGTCTCCTGTGGCCGGCATCTACTCCGCTATAACGATCGCTGCGATGGAGGACACGGGCTTCTACAAGGGCAACTACGCCATGGCGGAGCCGATGATGTACGGCCGGAACGCCGGCTGCGGACTTCTGAAAGACAAGTGCGTCGTGAACGGCGTCTCGCAGTTCCCCGAGATGTTCTGCGGGTCTGCCAATCGCAAGAAGCTGGTGTGCACCTCTGACCGACTGAGCGTCGGCTTCTGCCGTCTCGTCAACCACGACTCGCCGCTGCCCCCGCAGTTTCAGTACTTCTCCGACTCAACTCTTGGCGGCGAATACGAAGAGATGGACTACTGCCCCTATGTGGAGCCGTTCAGCGAAACGAAGTGTTCCTTTGATGGGAGGTTTTTGAACGGCAGTGTGTACGGCGCCTGGTCGAGATGCTTCGACGCCCCTGCTGGCTTTGCGGAGAGTGGGCAGTCCGGCGCTCAGTACGGCCTCTGCGCCAAGGTGCATTGTGGCACCACGACGTACTCCGTAAAGGTAAAGGGAGCGACGAGGCACACTCGGTGCACACCCGGCACTACCTTGACGCTCTCCTTGTTGAGTTCTGAGTTTTCCGATGGCCACATCACATGTCCCCCGTACGACTCGGTGTGTGGCATCCGTGTGAGCACCACGCAGGCCCGCTGACGTGAGACTGTTGAACAAGTCGAAGCACGCAGCGGACAGTCCAGCTGAGGCGGCTGTGACGCTGCTTGTGTGGCGATGCCCCGGTGTGTCCGCGTGCGCGTTTGTGTGACTGTGTGGTGATCGTTGCTCTTTTGGACAGTGATCACGTCTATCACACAGAGAGCACTGCCGCTGCCCTGTGCTTTGTTTTTCCTTTCTCGCATCTGGTGCCTGATGGTCGTGTTGATGCTCTTGTTTGTCCCGCTCTCTTCTCTTGTTTTGCCTCACGTCTTTGTGGTGTCTCTGCCGCGCCACCGCAGGACGGATCCGCGTACACCCACCGATGTGGTCACACGCCATCTGCTTTGTGGACTGCTGTGGGCTGCGTGTGGTGCAACGTGGCAGGCCTGCACCTCCGCAGATCGCCCCTTCCTCTCTCTTTGCAGGCGTGCTCCCTGGCGTATGCGGACACGTCAGAAGTCGCGGCGAGGCGTGTGCGCGTGCCCCTGAAACTGCGTGTGTGTGCGTGTGTGTGCGTCCCACCGACTGGGATTCTGTTCCATTGTGAGGTGTGAGTTCTGCCTTACTTTTCTTCTCTCCCTTTTCTCTTCTTGCAAGTGTTTTTTTTTTTTTTTTTTGCGCGCGCGTGTGCGTGCGTGGGCTTCTGTGGTGCTTGCTGCTTGAGCACCGCTGCCGCACGTACACCAGCCGCTGCGCTGTTCCTTTTTTGTTCACTTGTCTTTTCTTCATTTTCATGCTCCCAGCTGTGGCGTTAGTTGCATTCCGTTCACGATGGCTCCTTTTCCATCGCGGTGCCCCCAGAACATCGCTACTGGACAGCTAGAGACACACACACTAGGAGCCAAGAGCGTACCAACCATGGTGATGGTGCACACTGGAGGGCATCCGCTCATGTGTGGTGCATGCGCTCCAATGGCTGCACCTTCTTCCATTTCTGAGAGCGTCCGTTCTTGACTGCACCCCAGGCCATGCTAACGAAATCTGACGTGCACTTGTCCTTCTCTCTGTGTGTGTGCGTCACCGTTGTGTCTGGGATGTTGACTGACCGTGGTGATGAGTGTATCCCCACTTTTGTCGCTTTCGCTCTCTTTTTACTTGTTCAAATGTGTTTGCACGTCCGCGCCGACCAACCTGGACAAACGATGGCGCCGAAACGACGCATCCATCTTCTGTTTCTCTTCTTCGAAGTATACGTCGTCACTTGTGGGATCTGTTTAAACTCCTCTTCCCTCTCTCTCTCTCTTCTGCCTTTGCAGCGAAATTGAATCAGAGCCACCGTACGTGAGAGGCGGCGCACCTTCCCTGGAAGCTCTCCAGGAGCCTCTGTGTCTCTCCAAGACGCGCCGAGACGGAGACGTTTCCGACTCGCGCTCTGCCGTAGCAGTCCTGCACGTGCTCCATTCAATGCCACGACGACCATGCATGAGTATCGAGTCCCACAACAGCCAACTGACAATCGCCATTGCCTGCCATCCTGCTACCCCCTCGTCATCTTCACTCACTCATTCTCCTACACGAAGGCGCGTGTGTGTGTGCACCTCTTCTTCGCACAACCGTGCAGATGTCCGAGTACTAGGACATGACTTCTGCGAGGGCTAAGCTACGCACGCTGCTGGTGGGAATGCACGATTCATCTGCTGCCCGCTCACACGGTGGACGGTCTGCCGTGGGTGGCACGGTCGGCGTGTAGGAGGCCGATGCGTGTGTCCGTGGCTGCACTGTTTCCTCCG